>CM023201.3:14002197-14194472 GCA_004115045.4 Sinella curviseta | reverse complement strand
AGTGTATCCGCAGTAGCAACACCATGTGTCCAAATTTCCCGTTTATAATTGTTCGCCTTGTAGACAAGAATTTCTGATACAACTGTAATTGATGCAAGCATAAGAAGGACGCAACCAGTAACAGAAAAGTTTCCAAGTCCTTTCTTGAAATGAAATCTGTCGCAGATGTGTCTACTCTTCCTGGATACTCCCTCGAGTAAAAGTAGTAATTTCTCCACAGCCTCTTATTAACGGCTAATTGAAGATCATCGTCGCCATAGTGTTCTAATAATTGTTGAACTTGGTATAAATTTTGTAATCCATTGCCATCATGATGATAGGTGTCCCACCTTTTGTACAGTCCACTATCGAATAGCTGTCCAATGCCACGTTTGAAAACGGGATAAAACGCATTCTTACTCACAGTCCATGGCATGCATGTCATTGGATTTTGAATTGGAATGACTGGGGATGCCCACTTGGTTGGTATGAATATTTCCAAAATTTGCTTCTGCATTTTAACGTGCATCAAGAGATCAACCTCTGCAAATGATTTTGGAGAAGTACTCACCTGACTCCACAAGAAGCTTCCATTTGAAACCAAATGTTCGTTGCTTTGAAAGTGCAGCAATGTCGAGAAGCCTCTCATTGCGGGCAACCCATCTGGTTTGTACTCGCTGCGATTCAATAATTTTGAATAATATTCAGGATAACTGTTTTTTCCAATGATTTCTTCCAGGTAGGCACCAAGAATTGATTTCCGGCTAAGTTGCAAGTAGCTGTCCCATCCGCCTGTGAATGTAATTACGGCAAGGTCAGAATTCGTCACTTGTTCCAAAGTACTAGGATAGTCTGCTGCTTCCGATACGGTCAGCGCTGAGAACATTTTACCTTTATAACTTTGAATTATTATGAATATGCCAAAATACCAGATGAGACAGTTTATCAGATGGAGTTCACCGTGGATTCTGTACATTGACTTTAGACTTGTGAGAGGATGTATACTTTGTTCTAACAATGATCCGAACAACCGCATTGGGACTTGAATGATATTCGTTAGTTCATTTAACTCGGCCCAGTTTCCAACAATCATGACGCTACAGAACGACAACAGGCAGCTGAAAATTGACGCCCATGTGTAATAGTCAAATTGATTGGTAAACATATCTTGGTCAAAGCCAACGGTAACGAGTGTATCGTTATTTCTGTCGTAAATTATCAAATATCCCCAATCTTCAAATTCAAAACCAAGTTCCACAGCCACACGACCTCCCCTCTTCACCTCGGTCTCCAAGTAATGAGCGGAAAGCCGGGTTCGACGACTAACTTCCGCGAATGCCCATAGGTTTCTTCCTGAGTTGCGTAGAGAAAATTCAGTTTAATTCCAAGTGTCTCCATGACACATAATTCTACAGAAGGAGGATCCATTTTTTGACTGTATTCCAGAAGCTTGTCGCATGACTTCATTTCTCGATATACCTCCGAACCCAGATCCGTTCTAATATACTTTCCGTTTAAATTTACTTTGCGATGATAGGTAACAATTTCAGCTGAAATTTCCTTAACGTTCGTTTTCCCAACAATTGCATTCTCCGTTTCACACAGGGTTGCAAATTTCTAAAACGTCTTTGAAATTGATAACAGCATATAAGAGGCCGGTTTCATAAAAGCTTCCTGCAATGTTGTTCCTAAAAGCCACAAGGTTCGAGTTGTTTTGTGCAAAAAGCAGCACAAGGTCGGGAATAGCTTTCTGGCTTTCTTGCACAAGAAAGTAACGATCAGGAAAGTCTTTACTCTTCTCCCCTTCGATGTAAGCATGAACGAAACAATTTAGCCTTTGCGTCATACGGTAGTCAAAGTCTAATCGATTTTGGAATCTCGTTAGCCATTTGGCAAAGTTCATTGGCGCAACTGCTATTGAAACCACTGACTGGTAAGTAATAAGGCTCATTAGTTGATTGAAGCTAACCTGCGCATCTTCCTTTATTATCAGTGCAACTTTGCTCTCTAGATACAACCTCAGATGACAATGCTGTAATTGGTGGAATAATTGCTCGACCGCACTCCCTTTAATCTCTATTTGTATTTTGTCCATTGATGTTAAGGAGGTTGTCGATACGGGAACCAAGTATGTGAGTGTGAGTAACAAATACAGCAGCATTTGATGGAGCCTTTATTTTCGAATAACTTTTCACTTTTTTTTATTCTATACTTCGCTGGACAGTGTAGTGAATTGAATGGCTAGCTATTTCTTACATTTGGACTGACGCGAAAGCAAATTTTAATATATGATAATGCATTTTCTTACCCTCTCTACACTTGAAGCAGAGTTAAACAAATTGCTTCAAGTCATTTTATTCCACTCCAAATCTATTGATCTGGTGCGATATCAATAGCGATAATGGAGCTTGGTCGTATCCAACTGCGCATGAAATAAATTCGAACATACTGGCGTTCTAATAATACAATTTATTTGAGCATATAATCCTAATCGATTTACATATAATATGTAATGTTATAATTTTTTGGTGAAAAACAACCACTCTTCAAAATGTCAATTTATTACATCAAGTCAAATTTATAAATTCTGTAATACCTAAAAACAGATTCCGTTATATCAGCAACATAACCAAGTCATACCAATTCAAAAGCTTGAGAGTTTTTCTTCGTTTTTTGTGTCGACTAGCTGCCGCGTTGAATACAACTAAAGTGCTGCAATGTCCGACTTTTACTGTTGCATTTCCAAATTATTGCAAGGTCTTTGCAAAATGTGGCATAATCTTCTGACAATGTTTGCTCATATTCATTTATGTTTCATCAGTTAGTCAGGCATTTGTAATGGTGAAGGAGTAGAATACGTGAGCGCAGCAGTCACGAAATTATTTTCATATATTAAAGGGTGTCATTTGATATTGTTTCTGGATTCCAATTTCCCAAACATTTTTTACGACGAAAGACAATCAGATTTGGATAAACTTTTCCAACTTACCCAAGCCAAATCGGTAATTACTATTTTAGTTGCAACGCCTCGCGTGCACAATAACACACTTTATGAATTCCAAATCCCACGAAAGGCAAAATGTTTAGTGCATGCGTACATGGCTGGAAAAGAGTCTGCCGAGTTTCCAAACAAGGCCTTGGTTTCGAAAGTAAGTAAGAATAGCAATCCCAACGTTGTCCTACTTTTTACGAAAGCGTATTCGCAAATTTCAGAATTTAAGGACGTTCTAATAAGTCAGAATTATTATCAAACGGGCCTGTTATATGCCGTTTTGAATTACGTTGAAATTTTCAAAATTTGTCCCATGTGCAGTCTTGGGAAAATGGTTCAAAGAAAATTTACTTTCGGTGACATGACAAGCGAGAAGTTGGACTATCTTAGGAGCATCAACATTAATGGAAGATTCTTAAGCACGGATTTGATATCCAAAGAGATAAATTCAGTCACTTTCTCAGGTAGTCAAACTTGTAAACAAAAATCAGAAACCCCAACTGTGGAAAAGTGTCTTTTCGACACACTTGGAAAGAAGCTGAATTTTAGTACGAACGCCAAAGACGCATGGATTCTATGGGGAAGTAGCTCTTACGTTGCAAGAGTAATACGACGCACGAGATTTTCAATGGATTATTTCAAAACAAGTATGAAACACCAAAGGAGAGTAATTGTGGAATTGGGATTTGAATTCGAGGATTGGGGTCTTCTGACAATTTATGACGGAAATAATAATAGTCGTTCAGATTACGGCGGTGGTGTAATTACAAATCCGTTTGACTCTTTCATATGGACATTCTTGGCGACTTCCTTTCTCTCAATCTGCCTTGTAATGATTGCTGGAAGCTATACAACAGCAACCGGTTTTCCTAACATAATAAAAATTTCGTTAGGGTTGTTAGCCTCATTGCTAGAACAAAGTTCCAGCATTCAAACCAACACAAACGTAGCCTATCGTGTATATCGCCAAGCACATTTGCTGAATTGCCTCGTATGGTATTTTGGAATGCTGGTTGTAACGCAGAGTTATAAAGGGACAATGTTTTCCTCCCTAACTGTATCGGTAGGACCAACGTATCCCACAACATTGGAGGAACTTGCAGAAGACGCCGATCTTCAAATCGTTACTTTCGTAGGAACAGATCACAGGCGCATTCGGAAATCTGTTCTCGGTGCTACACTTGAAGAGGTCATTGAGACGGGTAACTATCCGCACTATTATCCAAAGCTGGTGCAGCGCACCACTTATAGGAATGACTGGTTAAACGCAATGAGGGAATTTTCGGCAAAGATCTATCTGCAGAGCAATTTAGATAATATTCGGAATGAAGCGTTACGGAGAGAATTGGCGCAGATTCCAAAATCCTTTGCCGAAGTTGATCTGTTCAAATACGTTGGCATGCAAAAGCAAATTTTAGATATATTCGCTCCTCAAAAATGGACCTCGCCGGCTGTTGCAATAAAAAACTTTATGACGTGCATGCCTTGGACGGTGACAAGAAATGCTTTTTATCCTTTATTGAAACGTGGCATTGGACAGCTTTACGAAAGTGGGCTGTACAGCAGATGGGATAAATATCACGATGATTTTAATGGCCAAGATAATATTTACAAAGTAGAAAGAAAGTTGGTCGAAATGGGAGTCGACAATCCGGACATTACAATTGATAAAGATGAATGGAGGAATTACTATCATTATTCAAAGGGACATCAGGAAATGCCGCATTCATACGAACCACATCCAATATCATTGAAAGCGGTTGAGATTGTCTTTGTTATTACCACCGCTCTGCTTGTGCTTGCAACAATGGTAATCTTGGTCGAAAATTTTAATGGGTACTGAAAGCTAAACATTTTAATCACATGTTGTAAAAATAGGGTTGTCCTGGGTAAAATCCTAATTTTTCTTATCCAATGCACCTCCCGACAACACACACAAATACATACTCAAATTAAACAAATGTCATACCCTCGCATACAATTCAAGTTGTAAACGTATTTAACAGCCATAATCTAGAAACTTACTAGAAGATATCCTCCTATGCCGACAAAGACTAATCGGCAACCATTTCGCAAGCTAAACTTCCTACTTCAATATTACTCGACGTAAGATTATGTCGACGCAAAACACTATTTTAGTCGGATATGCTCATACATTTTAGCTTGCAGCCACTGCTTAGGCAACAACATTCATAACGATGAACTGACATCGTAATTATGGCACGTGGATGGTTCTGGTAGTTAGAAATGTTCGTGGAAGCTATTATGAAGGTTTGCTCATAAGTACGTACCCTCCTCTACCGTATTAGAAACTCGAATTTTATTTTAAGCAGTTACGTACCTAGAATCGTCCTCAGATTTTAATTAGAAGATCAAAACTTAATGCGATCTAGAAAATTAATTCTGTAAAACTAAGCCTGTAAACCTAACATTTTAGACAACTGGCGCCAGGCACGTGCCAGGACGATAGTTATAATCCTTGCGAAGCTGCTAATATATTCAGACTACTAACTAATGAGTGTGGCACGAGTAATATTTTTGGGTACATATCACGGCTATATATATGAGAGGTGCGGTGATCATTTAATAATCTAAGTTTTTTTCGTGGCTCAGTCACGAAAATGCGTACCTACTCACCCTAATGGTCACGCTAGCTGCTATTGTTCAATTTTTCCTTACTTTAATTTAGTGGTAACCGTATAACTGCTTCCAATTGGACAGCATCTCAAATTTTGCTAATCAATCATCACTTGACGAAATTTAACTTTTGTCAAATAACAAATTAGACGTGATTCGACTTCAGTATATGAGCGTGTCGAATCGACCAGGCGGTATATATATGTTGGTAGCCGCAAACATATATATTCTCCAGCACGGATATACGTAAAACGATGTTGACACAAAATCTATTCCAGTCTGTCTAGCATGCTCAATTTAATAACATTTATTTGAGCATATGCAACTTCTTTCGTAACGAGGGGCGAGTACAATTTTGCCGGCACGTGGATGGTTTATAGGTAGTATAAAGTGTTAGGTAGAAATGGATGGTCATGCTTTTAAGCACATACGCCTTCCGCGTATGATATTTTTATTCTACCTAATTTTTTAGACTTACGGCGCCTGCCACGAGCCAGCAGTATTTTTCCACTCCAACGTTATAAAAGCTGCTAGTTTCATATTTAAACCATCTAATGCTTCTGCAAGAAGGCATAAAACCACTCTCAAGTCCTTGTTGGCGGAAGCAGGGATAATTGGCTGTCCATATACGCTACCACGGCAATAGTACGGACACATTTCTTGGCTGCTATAAACATTAAGATTGTTTCACAATTGTAAAACGTTTTAGTAGGGCAATTGTCTCTCAACTACATTAGAAAGCTTACCAATACAATCGTCAGGGAAAAAATACAGTTTGACAAACTTTAAAAATGAATCTAAATGTGATCTATTTAAGCATTGTGCTTTCTCTTATAAATTCCGGTAATTCGTCCGCTAAGGTCGCACAAGTTCCGAGCTACACCACTGTGCAATTGGAAAAATTACAATCATATCTGCGCCATCAGCGACACAAGCAAGAGGCGTTCTCTGAAATTAGCAAAGTAATTAACTTTATGAAAACAGAGAGTAAAGTTCGAGACATTTTGTTTAATATTTCACTAGTCTTGACTGAGTTTGTAGGCAAAAACTTTCATTTGGTCGTCGATAATCCTCAGAAGGTCGACATTGCTCCATTCAGCATCGCCGCAATGATTCGACTACCAAAATTAGCTGCTTTTCACTCCACATACACCCACACAAAATATTACCCATTCTGGATTGCACATGGTTACACGCATGATAACAGCATCAGCAATGTCAGTGTAAAAAGAGGATTCCAGGCCAACTGTAAATTATCCAAGTATTTCATGGGACATTTAGTTACAAACAAGGTCCTGCGTAAGGGTCGCGATTTGTGCGTATGGCTCAACTTTTATAATTACTCGGCTAGCACAAAGCCATGGAATTGTCAGGTTCACATTTCGCTTCAGGTGCCCGATTCGTTTCTGATGCGTGAAATTACTTACCAGTTGGCATTTTACTTCGATTTCCCTGAGCTCAGTATACCCTTGTCCCTTCTTCGAGAACCATCGATTGTTCCCAAACTGCACATATTTGTCAATCATGAGACTGTTCGTGTAAGTATGGACGCTCTTACAAAATATATGGAGCCGCCCGATCACTCACGGGAGTGGACTTGGTATCACAAAAGAGACGGTTATCTGACATTACAAAGCGTTAATTTTCTAATTACATTAGGTCAACATTGCAAGCAGCGTATCAGCAGCGTTAGCAAAATTTCAATATATGTGGACCCGAAAAAGGATTTCCAAATACAAACAAAATTGACAACCCTTTCGCTTTCCGCAATTACACATACTGTTGATGTGTATCCAAGTGAGGATGAAGCAAGGTGGCATGTTCGTCTGAGCGAATCTGAAAATGTGGTTGCAAACTTATTTGGATTTATGCAAAAAATGTACGCTCGATGTGACAATAGCCTATCCGATAACCGTTTGGGCCTGCCAAAATTAGCCTCCGCGAGCAAAAAGGACGCATTTGCAAGTGGAATTGGATCCATGCTATTTGACATAACCTCTAACGCCACCACACGAATTGGTGGGTCAACAACTAGACTATGTAAAAACGGAAAATCGGTTACAGCTGAGAAATATGAAAACAAATTACAGATATTAGAAAATGATCTGATTGCACTTTTCGTCGAGGACAAACTCGCAGTTAGATACCGACTTTCATACGCGGACACACTGAATCACGTAGCATTTGTTAGCTGCGGCGGAGGCAGAAGTAACCATTTCTTTGGGTTGGATGAGTTGCTCAATATATACGATCCAATAATCTGGTCTTGTATTCTGATAGCTCTGGTGCTTCTGGCTTACATTCATTCCCGACTCTCGTCAAATTTGAATCATGCGTGCCGTGGGTTTGTATATAATTTGATGTGTATTATTCGGGTGTATCTGGAGCAAGGTGACCCGTTCCAACCTATCATGTATGCCAAAAGTCATATCCGGTTTACAACTTTGGCAGTATTGCTCTCCGGCATAGTACTGAGCAATGGATGGAAAAATTCTAACGTATACAACATGGTATCACCCAGAGAGATTTTACCATACACAAACTTCTCCGAATTAGTGGACGATGGCTTTGTTATACTTGAGAAGCCAGAAGATATCACTATTAACAATCGTTATTGGCGACACAGTTCCGTGAACTCGTATTTAAATTAGACACAGACAATATTCCGCTTGCCCTCAAATCTAATTCGTAGTAAGGGTTTTGTATCCAGAACAAAATTAAATGGAAACAATATGCGCATTGGTCAAAAAGGGGATTTTCCGAAGCTGGAAAGCTTGAGAACCATTCATCCGTACATCCAAAAAGTGTACGAGTTTTTATAGAAACATTTCGAAATCATAGCACGGAATGGCCGCAAATTATCAAGGATGGTTCCCAAAATGGGAGGCAGAAAATTATTGCCGAGTTGATGAAATCTCAAATAGAGCTCGTGTGGGATCACCTAGAGACATGTAACAAATCCGCACTTTTGTTGCCAAAGAGTATGGCCAACGAGTATGCAGTGAAATTATATCAAAAGCATCCGGAATTTATAATCAATGTAGGCAAGGAGAAGCTAATGAATTTTTCAGTGGGATTCTGCATTATTCAAACTGTTCATCCAAAGCTTTTGAAAAGGATACAGGGAATTACGGCTTCGGGTATATGGAACTGGTGGTCCAAATTTGTGTCCAACGAATTCACTCCCGTGTACAAAAATACGGCACTAAAGCGTCCAACCATGGAAGGGAATGTATCGACCATCTTTCTGCTACTGGTTTACGGAATTGGATTGGGCTTTGGTTGCCTTATTCTGGAACATTGCTACAAGCTGTTTTATTTTACGAATTATTATATTTTACGAGCCCACAATTTCGTTGGTCAACTAACTACACTCGTCCGTGTCGCTAGGAATTTTGTAATAAAACATAGTATAGTGAAGAATTGTAGATTACAATTTAAACCAAATAAGTTTAAATCAGATACAGGGAGGGAAATATGTTGGTAATAAAATCATATGGCTGGTATGTAAATTGCTTTACTGTGTACTATCCCACCTATCTTAGTTACATAATCGTATTATATTATTTACGTAATAAATATTTGAATTCCTTTCTTATTTCGATTAGCTGAAATTTTAATATAAAAGTTTCCTTAATCAATCATATAAGTAGCTCGTCCCCTATGAATTTTCCGTTTGGAATTTGATGCACATTGAGTGGAAGAAATTAAAGAGTATCCTACCACTTATGAAAGTTTTAATGTTTTAACAATTTTATATTTGTAACTAGTATTTTAGCCAAGCTGTGATTTTATTCCAGGAATGGACATTGTGAAAAAATTGGCTAAATGTTACGATAATCTAATTACATACTAGTTATGTTTAATAAAAGCTATTGACAATTAAATTCCTTAATATTCCAAAATAGAGCTGTTGCCTCCAGATGTTCCCGTCGAGATTATGATGGATGGTGTGCGTAACTCGGGCTGTTCTGTTTCCTCTGAATTTAATCCGACAATTTGGTACCGGCTTACCTTAATGCACAGTTTGTTCAATCGTTCTCGCCTTGACCTACAGATTTCGTTCCTGACAAAATATTCACTTCAATCACTCAACAAAATAGTTTAAGTTTATCCATTGACATACAGCATGACTTTTTAAAATACCTTTCGTTTTTGTGCCCATCTTTGTCCGCCTTCTTGAGAAAGACCTTGTAACACCTGCTACACTTGAGAAGCCTCGCCGGAAGACGCCGCAGCTTGTGGTCCTTTTCCAAATGCCTTCTCCCATTCGTACACGTTGGAAACAGACACGGACACCGGGGGCACCGGAATCTAGGAAAACTCCTGGCCTTCGTGTGGTGGCTCATGTAGCGTTTTTTATCCGTCTTATATCCGCACACGCATTCCCAGCGCGTTTCACCGGTGCCGGAAAAAGTGCGGGTGCAGTAATGTGGCTCCTTCTTCACTACTACGTTCACCATTTCAACGTTCTCGGAGCACTTTTGAACCATTTTGTTTTTGGATTTGCCGTTATAACGTTTTCGCTGAGAAGAGGAAGCGTTGACAAAAGTTTTACTGGTTCCAGGATGTACATTTCTAAGACATTTGCCATGGTTCCTACCCAATGATTGGCTTGCATTTTCGTTCAATGGGGACACTGATCCTGGACCGTATTCTATTTGTGTCGAGTCATTTGTGGGAGGAAGAGCCCCCACAAGCGTACTTGGTCCTGCCACTATTGGCTGTCATGGAAAATAGATTACAGATACTATGCTAATATTAGGGGAACAATGAACAATTCATGGTTATATTAATTTTCAGTAAGGGACGTTGTTTTTACCGTCACCATTTCGCTGACAAATAGTACGTCATCGTCCTCATATTCGTCATCTCCGTCGCCAGTAATATTTGGAACGACGCCAGCATCCACTGAAGGAGGTGTGTGTGGAAGAACGTATTCGGAATCATAGCTATTGCCAGGGCCACCGTCATTTCTAGGAACCGCTTCCACAGAGATGGGCGCCTCCCCTCCAATTCCGTACTGCTCGTTTGACACGTTTCTGATTGAGCTGCTATTGGGTGCTAACGGGTCGCGGACACCACCGCCGGGTTGATAAGTACCGCATAGAGCATGTAAAATAGTATCTACTCTAAGATCCAATGGCGTTTCGCTGCCGGACGTATTGTAGGGTTAAATGGGGGTATGGGGTTTTGATGACGCTACCAAAATAACCCGGTTTGACCCTATTATGCAACGGATGGACAGTAAATGTTAAAGCTAGTTAACCTTACGCTGTCCGGATACCAGAAGTGAAGGTTCCTTTCCGTAGGCTGCGGATAAGCCGGAGGAGATCGCGGAGGAGGATGATCACCACACTTGTCCTCCGGTGAGCCTTGTTCGGTGCACACGGTGTCAAGGACGCTGCTGATGCCGGCTTCCCAACACACTGGATATGGAGGTGGAGGAGATGATGACGTCACAGTCGGAGAGATGAGGAAGATGACCACTGACACGGACCTCTGGGGGATTAACTATGCCCCTTCACCAACAATTTGCAAATACAATGCGTAACAAGTCCCAAAAAAAAATAATGCACACGCACACGTCCCAAAAAAAATATTACGCACGCACACGTCCGAAATCAGTATAGTTTTTTTAAGAATGTCTATTCGTTTATTCACTATCGTTCAGTCACTGTAATTCTCTAAATTTCACGGTTTTGAATATGGGAATTATGGGGAGGTTTTCTCCCACTACGACAGTTATAGTTTAGGCAAGTCCTGAGGAAGGCACTTTTGCTTTCCTCGGAAAAAAAATCTCACGAGCTCAACTTGTTGTTCTTGTGGCTCTGGGCACGGCTGGAAGAAGAGTGTCCAGCTCATCAAAAAAAATATCCTCCTCAAATTTTTTTACCTTGTTCCTTTATGGAACACAACATGGTACATATAAAATTGCGTTGGCACACTGGCCTTTCTTTTGTGGCTAGTGTGTCCAACAAACTAATTATAATTTCATATATATATTTTATGTCTGTACGTTTGTACACAAAACTTAAAAGTAAAAAGGTGCTGGATGACAGCAGAGTTCTCTATAGAGCTCTTGCTGGTGAGGTCAGATGGCATGACGTGTTCGTCTCCTCTGGGCATGATACTGCCCCCTCAAATCAACCCTCCGCCGTTGGTTGCCTCCTCTCTGAAGGTGGGGAAGTCGCTCGTTCCGTGCCTGTTGTAGGCGCTTGGTCTGCTGGTTACGCTTGTAGTTGCGTCTTTGTCTCTGACGTCGGTGCTTCCAAAACTGGGGGAAGAGCAGCTTATGATGGGCGACGTTGTTTTTGACGGTGGTGGTGATCTCGGCAGTCCTCTCACTCTTGAGGCGATAAGGGCATCCGCCTGACACGTGACCTGCGTTGTAGGCGAAACAAGAATAACAATAACCTTGTTTCTCAACTTCTTGTGCATCTGCTTGGTCGTCTGTTACGTCCATTGGCTCCGTGACTTTCTCTGCTCCTTTCTCTGTCTCAGTTGATGTTTTGGATGTTGGTGTTTGGAACACAGTATATTCCAAATCTAGGAAATCGTCTTCTGAGCCAAAAATTAGTGCTGTAGCTTCTTCAAAAAAATCTTCTTCAGATGGTAAGAGTGCGCTATCGCGCTCTGTGTCGTCGTTTTCCATCTCTTGGACTTCTGGCTCGGGACCTGGTAAATTATTAAAATAATTTTCAGTAGCAATTATGTTACGTGCTTTCTCTGGGGTTATTACGGGAACAGATGTATATTCGTCTAGAGCATTGTCGATGTCGCTAAGGTTGTCAATTACAACCGTGCGAGTGGTATCAGTGTTTGGGGTCAATCTAGGGCCGTGATACACAATAAAACCGCCTGTTTCTTCGAAATAGTCGTCTTCTTCTTCTGAATCATCTGGTGGACCGCCATTACCGACACGAGAGATGCCTGTGCGACTCTTGGGGTGGAGGTGTTTTCCACTCAGCATTGAATGAGCCGTTGTTGCGTATGATGTCTTGCAACTCAGTTATCTCGTTTGGCGTGATGAGATCAATATCTCTCACGTTTTTATTGGGGAAGCAACCTTTGCCTGCGATTTCCACTAAAAGTCGATTAGATATGATGTCTGGTGGGTTGGCATCATATTTTCGGGCTTTAAGGTCTCTCCACTCAAATATTTTCTTCATCAGCGGTACGTTATCGGTTGAAATATGATACCAGCCTGGCAAACTAGTGTAGTCTGGGTGGATCTTTCTCTGATGAGTTCTTTGGGTCAGAGTTCTGGTCTTGGTGTAGAAACTGTACTTTTGGACTGCTGTCATGGTGGTTAACATATTTTTCTGGTTCTTCCAAACTTGGTAAAGGTAAAATGAGTCTAGTCGAGCATACTCAATTAGTCGCTCGTCTAAAGGTCGGTAGTTCCAGTCAGCATACTGACCAAGAAACTTGCCTTTGTCAAACTTCTTTTGGATGTATTGCCATACGATATGCTCAAAAGGTGACGGATCTCCTTTTGCTAGAACTTGATGTATGATTTGAACATCAACTACTCCGACTGGATAAATATTGAAGTATTCCTGAAACGCTTTTAGGTCATTCGCTCCGCCGTGGACGATTTTGACGAAGTTAGGGTTCTCCAAAATTTCTCTTAACTGCTGGATGTATGGCCATGCGGATAATGTACAAACGATGAAATCTTTGTACTTCGTGGAGATTTGGATGGTGCAAGGGTATTGACCATGGTAACAGTAAATGTGGCTAGTTTCTATATCCATTGCGAATTCTCGTTCTTTCAGGTTTGTAAGATGTGACACCATTGTCGCCATCTTTTCGTCGCTGTCGACCCAAATAAGTGGTGGTCTCTTCGTGACGAAGTCGTCAACTTTAGTGTTTATGAGGAGTTCTTGTGGGATGATCCAATTCGAAATTAGCCTGTGATAAGGGTGTCTTTCAGGAATGGGAATGGGATTGGATATTCTGAGCTGTGCTGCCCTCCGAAATAACTTGTATTTTGGGTTGTCGAATGGTCGAATGTCGACATTGCCGTATTTTCTTTCCGCTCGTTGTCGTAGAAGCCAAAATGGGATGGTCGTTTTGGAATCCATTTTGGGTTACCTATTTTAAATAAAGTGAAAACGCTGTCCGTTTAACACATATCTTAAGAATGCTTATGTTATGGTCAATGTTACTACGAAAATCTTGTAAATCTATTAGGTCTAGTTTTAAAGTATATGTGAGTAAGTAAGTAAAGTGGAACGTATGTACAAAATTAATAAGTGTAATGTGGGAATCTTTTAAATAGATCGAAAGTTCTTAAGACTATTGTAATTTGTTCGCCGCTTTCTCTTTCGAAATGGTCTTTTTGTTTCGCCATCGATTCTACATTCTGGTGAAATTATTGGAACGTTGGGGCGTCTTGCATAATATCTTTTAATTTCTGAGACGTGTCTGACTCCAATACTCTCCTTTTTTGGTGTCGTTAAAATATCAAAAGTCACGTCGTTAACTTTTTCCCCAAGTTCATATGGTCCTAAGTAACGCTTCTCCATCTTCTGCATTACTTGTGCGGCTTTATTAGACTGCTGATGATTTTTGATCATCACGAAGTCCCCGGTTTTAAATGTATGGGGTCTTCTCTTCTTGTTCGCGTAGTTTTCGTTGTCTTTTTGTACGGATTTGATGTTATCGCGTACGATGGAAATGATTTCCTGAAGTTTCTCTGGAACTCTCCGTAGGTAGTCCAGAGATTCACTGTCGTCGAAGGTGGTGATTTTGTCGATTTCTCGATCGAATGCTGTCGGAATTTCCCGTCCAAGATTCAGAAGTGCTGGTGTAACTTGAGTAGTGTCGTTTACGGATGTGTTTATCGCAAACGCAAACTTCCGTATGTATTCGTCCCACTTAGTCTGCTTGTCTGAGACATAAGCTTGGAACATTTGTTTTAATACTTGGATGGTCCGTTCGGCTTGGTTAGGTTGAGGGTGGTACGGTGCTGTAAAAATTTGCTCCACGCCATATGAATTACATAGCGCTGACATCTGCTTCGACACGAACTGACTTGCGTTGTCGGAAACGATCTTCCTTGGAGCTCCGTACCTCAGAAATATCTCGCTTTCGAGAATTTCTACAGTTTTCGATCCCGTTGCTTGACGAACAGGAAAGACTTCTACCCATTTGGATAGTGCGTCTGTCACAATTAGACAATACGCGTTTCCTCGTGACGATCTTGTTAGTGGTCCGAGGTAATCAATGAAGATTTTCTCAAAAACTTTATTCGGGATGTCCATGGGTTGTAATAATCCAAGCGGCAGCTGTCTGCTCGCTTTACTTGCCTGGCAAGTTTCACAGGATTGGACGTACTCTCGAATATCTTGATTCATGTTCTCCCAGTAGCCTCTTCGTTTGATTCTTCTTATGGTATTTTTAATACCGAGGTGCCCTGCTTCCGGTGCGTCGTGAAATAATTCCAACATTGTTGGTTGTAGTGACTTTGGTATAACTGGAACGAAATATTCTTCCTTCTTTCTCTGTAACTTGTCCTGTATGGCTTTTCCACGAGGACCGTCCTTCTTTTTCTTCTTTCTGATAATTTTTGGTGCTGGACTATTTGGTTTTGACTCGTTGGTCTTTGGACTTTTTACTGACGTCTTCTGAGGTTTGGAGTCTTGTCCCCTCGGTACTCGGCTAGCCTTATTGGAAGATCGCTTTTCGATCTTCTTTGCGGTGGTACCTACCGCTGACGCAGTTCGTCGGGTAGTACGTTTCGTTCGGGCAGCGTCTTCGCCGCTCTCATAATCGGTGGACTCATCATCTGGTCCTCTTAACTGACTTGTCGACTTCCAATCGAAGTCTTCCACTATCCCGACTGAATTTATAAGTCCTTTAACGGTAACCTCTTCTTCTCTAGGAAGTTGGTTGAACGCGGTTATCCTCTTCATAAGGATTCCGTCGATTACCTTGAAACTCTTGACTTGCTCTGACTTCCCATCTGATTCCTTCCATAAGTGTATCAGATGGCTACAATATTTATCTTTGTGTTGTTCTTCTCTCAACTCCTCTAAGGCAATTCTCTTCTCGAAAATGGCGTTGACTGGAGCGTAGTGCACTTCTTCTCCATCGTCTGTCATCTTCGGGTCTGTCTTAAGTCCTTTGACCGGATGTCTACTTATGACATCTGGTTCTACGTTTTCTTTCCCCGGCTTTAGTATTATGTCAGCGTTCCTTTTAGCCTTTCTGGGGAGTGACATGCAGATAAAACCTTTGTTATCTATCATGCCGTCGATAGGAAAACACATTTTCGGCTTGTCTCCAAACCAAAATCTTCTGAATTTGAGTTGAGGGACCACGTCGTATTTTATCATGAACGGTGATCCTAAGAACATGTCTGTAGCTAATTTCTTGACAACTTGGAACTCGACTTCGAGTTTCCTAAGTCCAATCTGAATTTCTAACTTGATTTTTCCCAATGAAGAAAATACGGTGTTGTCGGCACATGCCATCATCACCTTGGAGTTTTCGTCAATCTGGAGTCCTAATTGCTTCACAAGTTTCAAATCGATTAAATTTTGTCCTGCTCCTGAGTCCAATAGCGCTTTCGCTTTGGAATTCTCTGCTTCTACGTTAATAATTGGTAGCCCCTTAGTTGTGATATTGAAAATTGGGAAAAGGCATGGTGGGGTTGTTGCCATGTCTTCCCTTAGTCGTTTAAATCCTGTTGATCCAGATCCTCTTCTTGATCGTGATCCTCATCTTCCTTGACGAACATGGCCATTCCATATTCGTTTGGACAAACAACGTCTAAGTGACCTAATCCACCGCATTTTCTACACCTCTTTGGTTTCGCAGGTGGATTTCTTTGCTTGTCTTTGGAAGTTGATGGTTTATCGTTTGAATGATCTTGAGTGTTGCGGTCTTGAGAGAGAGCACTGTTGCCTCCTCTTCCACCACGTCCACGACCTTGGGGTTTCCAGTTCCTACCTCTGCCGTTCCCTCTACTGAATCCTCTACCAGATCCTCTGCTAGATCCTCTTCCTCTTGGGCTGTAGCCGCGAGAATTCGGTATATTTGGAGAGTACGGTTGTTCATCAGTTTGATCATCTAAGTCTACTCGCCATCTGTGATCCGTCTGTTGTTTTCGCATTTCTGAAGCTCTCATGTAAGGTACGCCAATAGGCAGTTTGTTAGCTCTATCTTTGGCGAGTTCGTGCATGGTGGCTTTCTCACATGCTTCAACTAACGAGGTCACTGAAGAATATGCCACAGTTCCTATGGCCCCTGCAATTCGATAGTGGAGTATCCGTTGTACGTGTTCAAGTAGCTGTGGTTCGGTTTCTTTGGGGAAGCAATTTCGAGCTAGATCCAAGGTCTCATAAATGAATTCCTCAGTAGGCTCATTTAGAGTTTGTCGATGAGTGAAGAGTCGTCTCATCCGTTGGGAGTGTTGGGTACTGCTATCGTACCTGCTTTTGAATCCATCTTTGAAATTGTCCCAATCCAAAAATCTGGTTTTGTTGGCCACGAACCACGATTTGCATTCATCAGGTATGAACGCTTTCACTACTGAAAGGAATTGGTCCTCTCTGAATTCTGCTGCTCTGAGGAAAATTTCCAAATCAGACAGGTAAGTGTCTCCGTTAATTTTCTTCGGATCGAATTTGGGTGGGCTCATAACTGGTGACGCCGTACTAGGTGCTTGAACTCCTTTAATTGCTTGTATAAGTCTTTCGACCTGAGTGTCGGCTTCCATTTCTGCCAGTTTTTCTTCAACAACGGCGATTGTTGCGTCTTGACGTACGGTATCCATTGATACTTTGTCGTGTTCTTTGCGTAAGTCCTTTAAGTCTTTCTGGAGTGCCGAATTCTCAATTCGCATTCGAGTTAATTCTCTTTCGAGTGCACCTGTCCTCTGATCTATCATGTTGGCGATTTCATTTTTGGTATCGTCGTCCATGGTTAATGGATTGTGGGTAGGTATCAGTATACCTTTCCCTGTGGGAGACTGTTGATCACTGATATCAAAGAATTCTTCGTTATCGGTGAAACTTTCTTCGAATTCCGGTTCGTGAGACGGTGTCGCTACAACAGTTGTGTCTGTACACACACTGCTGCACTCGTATTCCGCAAAGACGTCTTCGTCTTCGTTATCTACTTTTGTAGGTGAACTGCTTTCAATCACAACTTTCTGCTTTTCAGTCGAATTTCTGCTATTTCCAGTTTTCGTACTTTGTTTTGTAGTGTTATCACTATTGTTAACACTGCCGTCGCTTGAGCTTCCACTTCTACTTCGTCCGCTCCTTGTAGTATAATCTCCAGTGAGTGGACCTCCTAAATTTCTAACTTCTCTTGAAGTCATAAATAGATGCACTGAAAGCGTATAGCTGCATGCATATGTATGTTGAATGAAGTGGTAAGTCTTGTTTCAAGTCGACTTGAGCGCCACCTATCCGCCGTATGATGTACTACTTGCTAGTACTACTACTACTACCATCTACTATGAGTATGGAAAAAGTATGTGGCGTGGTGACGGTGTGACACGTTGGCGTGTTTAATTGTTGATTCTGATTCCGAATTGTGGTGTGATGCTGTTGCTAATTGATCTCACTGTTGAAATCAATAGTTAATGATGATAACTCGTCGTTTACTGCTTTCTCATTTATGTGCGGTGAAATCCTGTTGTTTTCCATGCATGTATGTATTAAATGTCTAAAAGTGTATCATCTTTCCCCAAATGTCTAATGTCTATGATGATGATGATGATGAAGCTCTTCTCACGTTAATCCTCACTTTTTTTTAAACATTTAATGACGAAAGTAAATTTGTCTTTTAAAAAAACGCTTATTCGCCACCTATTTTTTGATGGATCGCCATGTAGGGTTAAATGGGGGTATGGGGTTTTGATGACGCTACCAAAATAACCCGGTTTGACCCTATTATGCAACGGATGGACAGTAAATGTTAAAGCTAGTTAACCTTACGCTGTCCGGATACCAGAAGTGAAGGTTCCTTTCCGTAGGCTGCGGATAAGCCGGAGGAGATCGCGGAGGAGGATGATCACCACACTTGTCCTCCGGTGAGCCTTGTTCGGTGCACACGGTGTCAAGGACGCTGCTGATGCCGGCTTCCCAACACACTGGATATGGAGGTGGAGGAGATGATGACGTCACAGTCGGAGAGATGAGGAAGATGACCACTGACACGGACCTCTGGGGGATTAACTATGCCCCTTCACCAACAATTTGCAAATACAATGCGTAACAAGTCCCAAAAAAAATAATGCACACGCACACGTCCCAAAAAAAAATATTACGCACGCACACGTCCGAAATCAGTATAGTTTTTTTAAGAATGTCTATTCGTTTATTCACTATCGTTCAGTCACTGTAATTCTCTAAATTTCACGGTTTTGAATATGGGAATTATGGGGAGGTTTTCTCCCACTACGACAGTTATAGTTTAGGCAAGTCCTGAGGAAGGCACTTTTGCTTTCCTCGGAAAAAAAATCTCACGAGCTCAACTTGTTGTTCTTGTGGCTCTGGGCACGGCTGGAAGAAGAGTGTCCAGCTCATCAAAAAAAATATCCTCCTCAAATTTTTTTACCTTGTTCCTTTATGGAACACAACATGGTACATATAAAATTGCGTTGGCACACTGGCCTTTCTTTTGTGGCTAGTGTGTCCAACAAACTAATTATAATTTCATATATATATTTTATGTCTGTACGTTTGTACACAAAACTTAAAAGTAAAAAGGTGCTGGATGACAGCAGAGTTCTCTATAGAGCTCTTGCTGGTGAGGTCAGATGGCATGACGTGTTCGTCTCCTCTGGGCATGATAGTATTTAAATTAGCTTCGTCCGCCTCACTGGCGTAATTCTCATTTTCAGCAGGTTGGTTGGCTGAATAATTTCTTCTCAGAGTTATTTCAAGTCTATCATCTTGACGAAATTCCTCGCCATTTCCTGTGGTACCACTTGGCAGGTTATCGGTCGGGTATAGTGCGCTGATAACAAGTGAACCAATTTCTCGCAGTTTTAAATCGACCCTAGCCTCTAGAGACGCCATCTGCTGAGATAATCTGGTTTCAGTGTTCAAAAGCAGATTATATATCATTGCGCTTGATACATTTTGTGGGTCACGACAAGTCGAGAATGAAGATGTTCCTTCGCTGAATTGGCCACTGTGGGCGCAGTTGCTACAGCTATATGCATTTGGTGGAGCGTTCATTGTTGGGAAGATTTGTCTTGAAGATGCTCAGATAAATTGGCGGCTATAAATTGTGAAATCTGTAAAACAAATTACGAGTGCTTTTGTTTATATGTGATTTCGTTTAGTGCTGCTAGTAATCTAATGCAAAAGAATTTTGTTTCTACGGTTTCGGTGGGAATGGCTCTTTTGTCTCTATCAGCCAAATTGTACAGATTGACACGAAGTGAGAAACAAACATAATGCGTGAGGCGAGATAGATGCAGACGGAAAGACTGTTACACAAGTACTCAACACATGTGATATTTCCCAATTCGGTTCAATTTGTTAAAGGAGGTAGAGACTAGCCTACCGTATATGTCGCCAACATTTTACACTGACAATTCATGAGTGCTGATGTAACAATGGAAACTGTGATTGCAAGAAAGAAATTACGACGCCCCACTCAATAATGAACTGATAAGCGAAAATATTTTTACTTTTAAGCTTGGCTTTCTCAATCCACAAATATATAACATCCTTGATATTTAGAATTAATACCTATGCAAAATTACAATTTACAGAAACAAAATACTTCGTTCGCTGGAAATATTCTTCGCGCAGTTACTACTGTATATAAGGACAAAAAGTGCTGCACTTTGAAGAAATATTACAAGACTGCTGTACCAAAATTGTTCTGACGTTAAAAAAAGCTCGTTAAATTACTTCGTGAAGCAATACAAACAGGAGAATTATCTTTGCCACTTTTTAAGTAGAAATACATTTACGCTTTGTTTCTGAGGGCGTCATCTGATCTCTACTTTTGTTTTGTCACAAATGGATGAAAACGAAAAAACCGTAATTCGAAAATACAGAAAAAGAAAACTAAACTACATTGAAAGCACACTCGCCAAGTATTGACTAAATGCTGGCGTAGATGTTCACAAAAGCAGATAAGTATTTATTAACATAAGTTAGAGCAGACGTTCTTTTATCGATAAAATCAAGTAGATAAATAAAATTTGGCTTCTTTGTTGTTACAACAGTGCCTTGTCACAAAGAAATGTAAATGTAGTGTGGTAGTCCAAAATTTTATATATACGCAATGAATTCGTTTTTACTATTGATTTCGAAACAACGTACCAATGATGTATCCGCACATTTATATATTTTTCAACACGCAGCAGCGATGAAGAAAGAGTAGTGGATCAGTGGCTCAGATTACTGGCGCACTTGTACAGGCAACAAGAAACTGTGACGTTACACTACACACAGAAAATAATTTGACGCTAACTCAATGACGGAAGATTGGAGACTGAGGTGCCTCTGCAAGAAAACAGCGTCTTTTATAGTAGCGTCCCTGACTCTTCCGAGCAGTTTAAATTTACAACGCAATAACCGTTTCGATTATTTCCACATTACACTTGATATACATCAGATTATGTACATTAGAATTCATTTATATTTACTATCTCTCTGATTGCATTAACTCTTCATCTTCAAATTTTCTCTTTTCACAAACTAATGCAAAACATATAAACAATATTTTACTAATATGGATGTAATTACGAAACGGTTAATATTTCCAAGTTTGTTGTTTCGAAATGAATTACTCAGCAAACAAAACTACATATGATGGTATTCACAAAAAGGCAGATTTCAGAAAAATATGAAAAAATATTTTTTTTCCATAGACCAATATATAAAGTCCAATTTTTGACAAAAAATAAACATGGATATTTTTACTAAACGGTCAATATTTCCGAATTTGTTGTTTCGACATGAATTACTCAGCCCACAAAACTACATATGATGGTGCTCGAAAAAAGGCAGTTTTCAGAAAAATATGAAAAAATATTTTTTCCCCATAGACCAATATATAAAGTCAAATTTTTGAAAAATATAAACATGGATATTTTTACGAAACGGTCAATATTTCCGAATATGTTGTTTCGACATGAATTACTCAGCACACAAAACTACATATGATGGTGCTCGAAAAAAGGAAGATTTCAGAAAAATATGCAAAAACATTTTTTTAGCATAGACCAATATATAGTCCAATTTTTGAAAAATATAAACGTGGATATTTTTACGAAACGGTCAATATTTCCGAATTTGTTGATTCGACATGAATTAGTCGGCACAAAACTACATATGATGGTGCTCGAAAAAAGGCAGTTTTCAGAAAAATATGAAAAAGTATTTTTTTCTCAGGGCATATATATAAAGTCCAATTTTTGAAAAATATAAACAAGGATATTTCTACTAAACGGTCAATATTTCCGAATTTGTTGTTTAGACATGAATTAATCAGCACAAAACTACATATGATGGTGCTCGTAAAGAGCCAGTTTTCAGAAAAATATGAAAAAATAATTTTTTCTCATAGGGCAAATATATAGTCAAATGTTGAAAAATGTAAACTTGGATATTTTTACGAAGCGGTCAATATTTCCGAATTTGTTCTTTCGACATGAATTATTTCCGTCAACTTTCTCATTGCAAATCTGTGCACTTTTTCTTTTGAAAGCATCCACTGAATCGTCCCTTTACACTGACAAAAAACGAGTCGTGGATTTGTAATCAGCCAAAAAAGGGAGATTTAGATGCATATTTGGTTTCCTTATGGGATTGATTCACTCGAAACATGTTCCAAGTTAGGTACGTTCATTTTCTTGATATATATTTTGTTCGTAGATTTTCTAACAATGTCTTCAGAGCAATGTATGTATAATTTTGTTCATTTAACAAAGAATGAAATTGAAAAATAATTAATCTTAAAAGTGTTCTACCGTGGCGAGTTGTGGCTTCATCAAACCCAATTCGAATTCTATTTTTTATACAAGAACATGTATTTATGGGTAAGTAGAGAAATCAATTGGTTCATAGTAGTTTGATTCAATTTATAGTTGGACCATTGTTAATCTGTGCTCTTGTTACTTTTTCATGGTTCATACATGTGGCAGCGTGCATTTCGTTAACTCATAGTTTTAAGGTTTCCTGTGTTCGGCAAAAATGCATTCATTTTAATTACCTTATTAGAACCTTTGCACGGACGTTGATTTCCCAGAAACGGAGTTCATACAACCTTCAAGACTTACTTGAAGATATGGCGAGAAAAGTGTTCAATAATTGGTGAAACTGATTTCCTTTGCACACGAGTTATTTTGTCGTAGTTCCTAAGACAGATGCTCGAAGAGGAAAAAAGTTGAAATAAATCATTCAATACTAATATGACATACGCATGCGACGTGTGTGGGTAATGTTACCAACGACAGCATAGCAAAAGCGTAAGCGTGAGTTTTTGAGCCAGGTAACACAATGCTCATCTTAACATCGCATAAGCAATTTTTATAAACACTATAAACGCTATCATGTGACAACTACACCCGTTGTGTAGTTTACTGACAACTTCTTTAAATAACTGGAGCAGCGTTATATCTAAAGCGATTTATTGAACAATATTTTTGCCTCGACAGAACGTGATATCAGTTAGGTCAATATTATTTAAAACTAAAGTCCAAGGTTTACTGAATGCATGAATACATTCACATAAAATAAAATTGCAATGGGATAGACGTAAATATGAAAATGCATACCATTGTCATGTCCATTTCACGAGGTAGGGAAATGAAATATAAATTTTTCTTTAGCAAGTCTGCCCTCCAAATACACTCTCATTAAAAACCAAGACTACGTACCTATTTAAAAATGAGTATTGATTATTGTATTGCCATAATGGTCACTGTCTTATCAAATATGCTACAAATGAATTATCGGATGATCGTATCGGGAGGAGTTTTTTCTGTGAAAGTTATTTTCAGCTTCCTGAAAACTCGACTCTAGGTTCTGCGAAAATTGCATTTCGGGTGCCAAGGATGTTTTTGTCGGATGGCAGAAAACTAAGATCGTAGGCAATTGTTATCATGTCAACAGCCGACGAGATAGATTTTGGAAGATATAACTAATGAACAATAACAGAACAGACTCTATGTAATTACCAATAACATCAGGTACACTTTATTATAATTTATGGTAAATGTACAATTTTACACACGAATAGTTTTTACGTTGCAATCAAATATCCTACCGTACGACTTATTGAGTAAGCTACGTTAGTAAATGAGTGAGTGAGTTGGCAATTGAATTAAACTTGGGTTGTAATACTGTGTCAATATAAGTTGCAATATTTAACATCATATATTTTAGCAACATATTTGTACCGCACGCAATAGTAAATATTTGCAAGTGAGCTCCAACGAAATAGACAACAAACTTCAGTAAATTATTGATTAGTTTGTAAACATCAAAACTCATTCGTCTTCTTGTGGTATGTGCTCAACAGACGGCTCACGTGAATCCGGTTTCAACACCTGGACAATGGTAACGTGTTTGTAGTGCCAACATACTTCAAATATGTATATTATTATTCCAAGCAACACAAAACCTCCCACCAGAATAAGCACCGGTAAAATCTTTGACAGATTAATTTGATCATTACTCACAACCACATTTTGTTTGCTACCAGTTTCATCCTGTATTTTCAACGTGCAAATTTGTGACCCTTTCCACCATGCCTCCCATTTCGTCACAATACCGCTTTCCAAAAATATGCTAAACGTTCCTATGATATAATCTCTATTGATCGTGTAAACTTCCAGATATCTCATTCCCTGCTTCAGTACTTCCGGAATTGTAAAACAATCAACATTTGCCGTTCCAAAAATATCTCTCGTAACATGTCCCTTTTGTAACGACGACTCGAAGGGATCCAAAACTGTCAAATATTTTCCGCCTCTGTATCTGCTCCACGTTGTGTCGACGTCATCATATGAGAAGGTTGAGTTCAGTAAATGCAGGACCCCTCTACTTTTGAATTCGTAATAATAGCTCCTTTGCGGTGACGTGTACCGCTCTAGGTTGATTTTATACCACCTGATTTTGTATCCAGCCGCGAGCGCTTCCTTCCACGTCTGAAACACTTTTGGCGCTTCCGGAACGGAAAGGATGCTAACTATACCTTCCCCATAAAAATTGCAGGCAAACAGTCCTAAAATGTCCACACACAAAATAAGGGAATAAAACTGGACCTTCTTGTTGGAACGTGCGCCAAAAAATATTCCGACCAGATCAATTGCCACTGTAAAAAGTCTTTCGACTGGTTTAAACGACGGCCATACCGCCACAATCCAAGCGAAAAAAAGAATGCCGAGCACTGACATCCAAATTGAAAATGAAAATGGAGCCTCCCATACTGAGTAGTCGAGTGAAAAATGACGAATGCTGACGTTCTTCACTGAGCATGAGGTTAAAACTCTGGAAACTATGCTAAAATATTGTATACCCGTTCTAACGTGCTCGACATTTTCATAACTTGTACGGACAGTCAGCGGGACAATAAACTGTCCCGATAGCGATCTATCAATTGTCAAATATGCATGAAATATTGCAGATAAGTTGTGAACTTCTGCGATATTCAGTGCGGCCATAAATATGACACTACCAAAACAATTGATTGCAGACTTTAGATTACCCTCCGGGCATATTGTGTTGTGTTTTCCAGATTTCAACTGGACGAATCTGTCCTTTATTTCAGCTCGAACGTCGACCATTCTTTTGTTCGCCGACCAGAACAATTCCTTATGTATTTGGGCAGGACGGATTAAGTAGCGCCTTAGAGTTATCACATCAAATAATACATTGTCACTTTTGCAGTATCGGTTGCATACAATGCGGTACAAAGCGTTCCCGCTCTTATTTTCACGGAGGAACATAATGAGCTTGAGTGCAGGTACATTAATTTGTTTCACGGAAAATAGATCCGTCTCATTTACATTTATGCTTAGCGTTGAAACAAACATGAATATCGTGTGGGTATACATGGAATGATGAAAGAATGTATCGAATATCGAGACATTCTCAGAATTTGTCTGTAGAGGTGACAGAATTATATGAGATGGGAAGGTATGTTTACCATGCAAACTAATATTCACATGGGTAGTCTGATTGCTAAATACTAACAGCACAAGATTCGGAAATACTAGCTGACAACTCCTTGCAAAGGAGTGCAAGTACACTTCGAAACTTCCAAAATTACTTGAAGACGTAGTTAACATGTTTTCAGAGAGTAGTTGAAACTGCTTTGTGTTACATGCGTGATGGTTTGCTAGACCTGCTACTGCTAATGTCAGCAAAGTGAGACCAAGATGCAAACATGACTTGCACAAATTCATTTTGAAGTAGATCCGGAAGCTGTAAATATAATCCAATAATTTTAAACTCCAGATTGCAAAAACAATAAACTTTACAACGAAATGGAAACGTCGGTAATCCTGTTTATATTAAGAGTGTAGTACTCGAACCAAATTTGCCTAATGCTTAATGCTAGATATCTTAGCACATGAGGCGCATGTCTTGAAACGGTAATTTGATAACCAGATCTTGTAAAGCACTAAGCACTTAATGAATTTGACGATGAAATATTTAACTTTCCTTTCTGAAAACGACAACAAAACAAATCAGATTTACAACACTACAGAAAATATCTTTTGAAGTCGTTAGCTGTTTAATAGCATGTAAGTCGACTATTGTTTGAGGGTCATGATTTAAGACTACACTGAAACGGCGACACAATTGTTATTATAATTATTCAATATTTAAGGTTTACTGGGATCCTTTCCGAGAAAGTTTTAAACCTCAAACTTGAAGCCTCACTCAAAACCGTGATATCTGTTGGAGCGTCGTATGTAATGTCATGAGTAGCTGTTATGGTCGTAGATAGCATTTTGTAACTACTATGAAAATTGTTAAATAGAATTCTATATGTAACATATGTAAGCAAAGCATTGTTAACTTGTAAAAACTTATCATAATCAATTAGCTGTAATTATTGTAGTTTATGCGATCGATACTTGTAAATTGGTAAAATGATAGTTGAGACTTAGTTAAACAAGTGTACGAAATATTAGCAAAATTGGTACATTCGCACATGTCAAAAGTAAGGGTCAAAGTTGAACTGTTGTTAGGTAGTGAAGCTATAGTATAGTATAAGTCATGATCGTCGCCTAGCGTAGTCGTCAAGGAAAAGTCTTTGTTTATTGTTTATTGAACGGTCCGCCGGCTGCGCGTCGGACCTAGGAGAAATCTCGATAGTATATAAGGAGTTGCGCCAGTCGTCGTCTTTGTCATTTGTATTCACTGAATTGTGCTCTGTAGACGGAGTAGCGCCCGTCATTATTGTTAACCTAAATTATCTGTAAAAGCGTGTAAATTGTTGTTATTGTTGGGAATAAAAGCGTTTGTTGTACCAAATTACCAAACCTCCTGCCCTAGCCTGTTTACTACGTCAGATTTAATTGTAGTTTTAATTGTGGTAAATTGAAAGTTAATTAAATTCACCCCCCTCTTCAGTCGCTGATCATAACATAACTGAGCATCGAAATAACATGGTCCTTCGAGTCAACACCGAAACAGCACTACGGAAATCAGTTCAGTGATAATTTTTGTTCAGTGTTATGCCAGTAACCACTAGGGGAACACGAGCAGTTCAGTCAACGCCGCAAAATCTACGTCAGTCGGAATCCAGAGAGCTACGTAATTTATATTGGCCTATGGATCAGCACGGACAAGGGACTGGACAGGAGCAAGGAAGGGATTCCAGTGAAGCAGCATAGCAAACCATGGCAAATCATCAGCATCCAAATGAAATCGTGCGAGCCTCCAATCAAAAAGAACCTCGCACTGAGGGGGGAAGAACTAGCGCTGATGATAACTTGCCACCGCACAACAACGCCTCACGGACCTCCAGTTCCTATGCATCTTCGAAGTCCTCGAAATCCTCAAGATCCTCAAGACACCGTACCTTGGGAACAGAAGAAAAATTGTTAGCTCTGCGAGAAAAGAAACGACGACTGGAGATGGATAGTATAGCGGATCAAATGCGTTTTCTGGAACTTCAAACAGCAGTTCAAGAAGAAGACGAGGAAGAAGAGAACGCGTCAGTGATCCTCAGTACGACATCAAGTGAACCGGATGTGGACAGATGGGTAAATAATACAACAGGGATAGCGGCGGATCCAGTGACTTTCGGACATCGCTTCCAAGATGCTTCAGAAAGTCGCTGTAAACACGGACGCCGTGAACATGCTAACTCCTCATTCAAACCTAACGAACAAGCCTATGAACATCACGGCAACACCCCATCTTCTGGATTTGAAAACGTTGCAGTGAGTTTGACCAACGCTCTGGAAAGGATCGCTCAGTCCGTACGGCCACATGAAGATATGAAATTATTTACCGCACGACAGACAAATGCGAAGGACCTGCCGGAGTTCCACGGAAATCCTGAAGAATGGACAGCCTTCAGAAATCAATTTGAAAAATCAACCGAAATGTGCGGATTCTCAAGCGAAGAAAACATCCTCAGGCTGAACAAGAGTCTAAAAGGAAAAGCCAAGGAATCTGTGCAATGCATGTTAAGTGGATCATGCGAAATAGAAGACATTTTGAACACGCTGGCAAAACGATTCGGACGCCCAGAACAAGTGATAAGAAAATATGTGGATCGAATAAGAAGCATGCCAACACCACAAGAAGAAGATTTTCAAGCGCTTATGGAATTCTCGATCGCGGTCAAGAACCTGACATATACCGTGGAATCGCTCATGAGGCCGGAATACTGCAATAACCCTCAACTCTTAGAAGAGATAAGAAGAAAATTGCCCTTTGCTCAACAACTGGAGTGGGGAAGACATCTCGAGAGGAAGGGAAACGATTCCAACCTTAAGGAAATGGCGATATTTCTGGATGAGTTGTCTTCAGCAGCAACGCACATCTGCGACACAGGATTAAGTCAGTCGAAGAAAACTCGGATTCGGGAACAGTGCCTTGTGATGTCAGAAAGTGGGTGTCGGTTGAGCTGTCAGGAAGATCACAACTTGTCAAGATGTCCAAAATTCAAGAAATTGAAAGTTCAAGAGAGATGGAATCACATCAAGGAGCTTCGACTATGCTCTTGTTGTCTGGAGGGAGGACACGCAAAGTGGAAATGCCGGAAATCGACCGAATGCCAACAAGATGATTGCCGAGCGAGACATCATCCACTTCTACACGACCCCAACTGGAGGAAAACCGAAGACAACAAGGAAGCAGAACGGAAAGAAGATGCAGACGAAGCCAATTGTGTTATTATCGAATCCCGCAAGACGAGGAGAGTAGCAGAGGAAACCAATTGTGTTGTCTCCGAATCCAGAAAGCCGAGGGGAACTGTCCTGATGAAGATTGCACCGGTGAGACTGATCGGACCTTCGGGGAAAGAAGTCACGGTCAACGCTTTCCTGGATGATGGCGCGTCATGTACTCTGTTGGAAGAAGACGTCGCGAAAACCCTGGAGCTGGAAGGAGAACATAAACCGTTAAACCTGAACTGGCTTGGAGGTAGGCAGGATAATTATGAAGATTCTAGAGTTGTGTCACTTCGAATTCGAGGGATAAATGAAAAGGAGGAACATGACCTGTTTGACGTTCGAACCAAAAGGAACCTAAATCTACCCGTGAGACCTATGGCCGACTACAAAAACATGAAAAAATGGAAACACCTTGAATCAGTACCCTTTCCAGACATCATACCAGTAAGACCGTCTATTGTCATCGGAGCAGATCATAGCCACCTCTTACTACCCCGGGAATTTCGCGAAGGACCGAAGACAACTCCAATTGCCATTTGGACGTATCTTGGATGGGTTGTACACGGACCAAACGAAAGACCTGATTACATGAGGTTGAAACCATGGATGTTCACCATACTCGAGGCGGATGCGACGGATCTAGGAGGCAGGAACGAGACAACTCGAATGGATAACCTGGAATGGAAGCGAAACGAGTTTTTCATGGAGCGGACGACGCCACGGAGAAGTGATTCAAGCAAGTCTAATCACGAGGAGGGGTATGTTGGAGCGTCGTATGTAATGTCATGAGTAGCTGTTATGGTCGTAGATAGCATTTTGTAACTACTATGAAAATTGTTAAATAGAATTCTATATGTAACATATGTAAGCAAAGCATTGTTAACTTGTAAAAACTTATCATAATCAATTAGCTGTAATTATTGTAGTTTATGCGATCGATACTTGTAAATTGGTAAAATGATAGTTGAGACTTAGTTAAACAAGTGTACGAAATATTAGCAAAATTGGTACATTCGCACATGTCAAAAGTAAGGGTCAAAGTTGAACTGTTGTTAGGTAGTGAAGCTATAGTATAGTATAAGTCATGATCGTCGCCTAGCGTAGTCGTCAAGGAAAAGTCTTTGTTTATTGTTTATTGAACGGTCCGCCGGCTGCGCGTCGGACCTAGGAGAAATCTCGATAGTATATAAGGAGTTGCGCCAGTCGTCGTCTTTGTCATTTGTATTCACTGAATTGTGCTCTGTAGACGGAGTAGCGCCCGTCATTATTGTTAACCTAAATTATCTGTAAAAGCGTGTAAATTGTTGTTATTGTTGGGAATAAAAGCGTTTGTTGTACCAAATTACCAAACCTCCTGCCCTAGCCTGTTTACTACGTCAGATTTAATTGTAGTTTTAATTGTGGTAAATTGAAAGTTAATTAAATTCACCCCCCTCTTCAGTCGCTGATCATAACATAACTGAGCATCGAAATAACAATATCTTTGTGCATGCATATACACCATTGGCTTCTTTTCCAATGCGAAAGGTAAGAAATATAATAATTTTCCGTTCCACAGTGACATATAGCTAGCTTTTCTGGAGCACAGCTATTTTTGTTCATATCATACCAGTTTTCGCTACTCCGCAGTTGACGATCGGCTTCTAAAAATCAATATTACGTTGCCCAACGGTTACGTGCAACTTTAAAAGGTTCAGAAAATTAGTATTTCGTAAATTATACCGATGGGCTTCTTATTAACAAGAACATGGACAGCTATTTTTCACATACAATTGGCATGGGATGTATTGTAACAAATTTGCTATTTATTACTTTTTTCAAACTTATTTTCAAATTTATTGCGAAACATTTCTCAAAAATCAACATGAACGCAGTGTATGAATGTATACTCATGGCATACAATGGTAAAAGGGGAAATTTTGGTTGGGTCAATTTTTAAATATAGTTGTCATTACCATGGCACGTGGAAGGGAAATAAAAAATTAATTTCTACTAGTTGGCTTGATTGAGGTAAAACTAGGAAGAAAGTTTTGACAGTAATTAATTTTCTGGCTATCTTTCGCAATCTTATCTACTTATATATATACACTGATATGTTCAATAAAGAGTTATTTGTGGCGTTTATACAGACAATGCCATATTTAGTATGCATTGCATTTACATTGTAGAAAACATTAATTGCTCGTAAATTCATTTAATTTGCACGGAAAATCATGGATAATTCACGAAATTTTGAGTAAGGATGTTTGTCGCACCATATATCGCGGATTACATTAGAATTTTGATATGGTCGGCTCTATCTATTGCTTGTATTTTTGATTTATTAACCACACGGAATGTCAGCTAATGTATATTTAAATATGGTTGCTTATTGAGAGGATAAAGGGACCATGGCATTTTAGGAAGCATTTAATCTGCCCGATATCTTTCTGCAGCACAACACAAGTGGTTGCCAAACTTGCATCTTTACACAAGATTCCAACAATAACACAATGACAGAAATCAATGATCCCGTCAACAGAACAATAAAACTGCCGATAAAATTCTTTATCGTTAACGGTTGCACTCCATTTTTGATACAATCTTTGAAAACTTCACTTCCATTCTTGATCCTCTCGAGTCTGGAGTGCATGATGTCCATTGACGACCACTTCTCAACCAGTCCCATATCGTACACATTTCCAATCAACTGTCCGTACCTGTGACGAAATATCTCCCTTTTACGAACAGACAGAGCATACGGTATAAAATTGAACCTGTCATTGGACTCATGAAACGGAATAACGCGACGATTATCTGCAAAGCGGACAGCAGCCGTGAATTTCATGAAATAATTGTAAAAGATGCAGCCATAGTTGAAGATCAAAGCCCGTCTCAAACAACCCTCATAATGGTCCTCCCGTACCATTTTGGCATATAATTCGCGCATACCTGTGGATTTGGAATTGCGAAACATGGCGCCACCAGCGCCAAGTCTAAACCCTGTCGTCGTTCCGAGGGTGAAGTGTGACGATATTGACAAACTTCCGAAATCCGTAGGAAAATCCGGCTCCGTATCTGGAATGGCCATCAACGCAGTCAGTCTAGAATTGTACGCAGTTCCGATTACCAGTGAGCAAAGTAGAATCGAGCAAAATATGCATCTTGATGTCAGTCGAACATTAACTACAAAAGACAATTGGACACCTTGGCCCAAAAGTACCGCTACTTGGTCCAATAGAACATCACCGAAAGGAATACTTCCGCTTGTTGTGTTAAACCAACTTATAATCCAGATAACGATTGCACATGAGATCGTTGACATGAACAAGATTGTCCAAACCGCTGGTTTGAACGCTTTGTAAAATGATGTCCACGAGACCAACGCCTTGGGCTGTCTACTAAAATAGTTTATGAAACCACTAGAAGGGGGCCCATTGGCGACTAAGTCGCCAATAATTAAAGAGATCGCAGTTCCAATTTCAATCTATGTATAAGGTTTGAAAAATCAGTTAGGATAGCCGAACTTTGATCGATCCCCCTTCCAGCTGTCAGTTGTCTCACTGATCCCCATTTATCCCCATAAGGAGACCAAGTTTGGCGGTTCGTTCAAAAGACACCCAGTAGTACACACAGCTGCAGCTGCTCGTTTGTTTACCGTTGTTTTTAATACAACCAAGAGCAATATTCAGTATAAATATGGCGTAGGAACCCAGAGGATAACCCCATTATTTTTGCAATGCCCCATTACATATGCAACGGCCATTTACATTTGCAACAACATATTGCATTTGTAAAATCCCATTGAATCTGCAAAATCCCATTGCATTTGCAAAATCCCATTGCATCTGCAAAATCTCATTGCATTTGCAAAATCCCATTGCATCTGCAACATCCCATTATATTTGCAGTAACCCATCACTTGTTTCAAAATGCAATGGAAATGCTCCACGACACCAACACCATCTCTTTACATACTCACAACAACAAAAAAACACCACACAAACAACAACATGCCACAACAGTAGTAGTAATATGAACGTGACGTTTGTAATAACCCTTTACTTGTTTCAAAATTCAAATGCTGTAAACGCGCCACGCCACTCCATCTCTTTACATCCATCCAGCAAGGAGAGCAAGCATGCTGTAAAGCAAGAAGGAGAGAGACGGAGAAGTGGAGTATTGCTGCTGGCTGTTGTGTATGTGTGTGTGTTGTGTAGGAGAGAGAGTGAGAGAGACCGCGTGAGTCTATTCTCCCTTCCCCGTTGCTTGCTATCTAAAAGACATAGCAACAGCGGGGTATACTGTCCTGCATTAATTTTTTAGAGATGCTTCGCTCTCATTGCCATACCCTTCCACGTTGTAAAGCGAGAAGGAGAGAGACGGAGAAGTGGAGCATTGCTGCTGGCTGTTGTGTATGTGTGTGTGTTGTGTAGGAGAGAGAGAGTGAGAGAGATCGCGTGAGTCTATTCTCCCTTTCGCGTTGCTTGCTATCTAAAAGACATAGCAACAGAGGGGTATGCTGTCCTGCATTAATTTTTTGGAGATGCTACGCTCTCTTTGCCATACCCTTCATTGCTATGATGACGCGAGAAGGAGAGAGAAGGGAAGCAAAGAGCAAAAGTCAGCTGAGGTGGCACAGAATTCTCAGGTATATTCTCATTTTATACTTATGATAATTGTACGGTGTTAGAAAATGAACATGAGGATAGCGATCCGGTACCACAGTTGCAGTCGTAATGTCCACCCGATTCGCCAATAGATCGGCTATACATCCAACCCAACTCGAGTTTGCAAGCAGAATGCCTGACACTGCACCGGGTGGAGACTTCCCCCCGCCGCTACACAAAATTATTGTACAAGAAATGTTTAATTTTGCATCCATTGTTTCCATCATACTTGCCAGGTAGCCTCGTTTGGATACAAATTTTCCTGGCGATTGTTTATCAGGAACTACTTCATGTATCGGTGCAATCTTTGTCACCACACCCATTTTTATGGGATGTCCTTGTAAATTGAGTGTGAAGTCAATGAATATTTTGGCTGTCCGATCCAAGCCTTCAGGCGACTTAAGGGATGCAATGTCTACAACTTGATCCAAGTTGTGTTTCGTCGGAGAAACGGCCGTGTACGGGTTTGCTGTTACAATATTTGTTAACACGCCGTGGGATGCTTGCTGATGAAACATCGCCACTTGAAAGCGAATCATGCGCCTTAATTCGGATAGAAGTATATCTTCAGCTTGTTCCCGACTATTCACCAGAAACAAAAAGAAGTCGTGATCGCGCATTACGATCCCATCGTACTGATCCTGTCTCTGAAGAAAGTGTTGGAAATTTATTAGGTGCGTCGAAATATTATGTTTTGCATCAAACCCGCTGACGACAATGTGGCAGGAACTACGTTTCTGAGCCAAGAACTTTTGACGAATCCAGATTTGGTGGAAATGTACAAATCCAACTGGCATAATAGTGTCGGCAAATATTTTGTACATTTGAGGTGAATATCTGTTGCACGATTCATTGGAGGAGCTCAAAAAGGAAATTGAACAATGCGAGAATCTCTTTGAAAGCACTGTTGCCATGTCGACACTTACATCTGATGCCGATCCTGAAGTGGGTATTGTTAGCGAGAAGAAAGCGACGAGTAATATAATAGTCGCCTCCATTATTCTTATACACGGACTCTGAGAATCTTCACACTTTCGTCGTTCAGGAAATACAATAAGTGTCAACCAAGCTGCATATTGAGCTGAAGTGCTAACACAAGTCACGACTAGTCAATATCCTGCCAGACACGAATAATTATCTCGAGAATAATATGGTTTCTTATGTCAGTTGTTTACGATGGCAGTCTCGCCACTTGTTTGAAATATTAAGATAATGGATAATTGCTGGTAGCCACTAATGCGGTTGATTACTAATTAATCTGCCCCGTGTTATATAACAGTGAGGAGTTAATTATGCTAATAATCCGTCTCTAGAAGAGCAGCAGCTCTTCACACGCAAACACTGGTTGTTCAAGCAACGTCATGATCTACTAATTTATTCCTGAGTTGCGGAATAATTCACATTCTTGGACTGCGGATAGCGAAACCAATTAAATGCAATACGTAACCAGATTATACAAGCACTAAAAAGCCAGGTTATAAATTAATCAAGGTTTTCGGATTATGAAGTTGTTACGCAGAAAATCGCCACATAATTTCATATCGTAGAGTTAAGTTCAATTTTAGTCTACCCGTCGCCAGAAAATCTGTGCTTTCAATCCCGAAAATATAAATGTAGAGGAGCATGACGACATCAATATTCCTGTTTGATTCGAGTAATATAATCATCACTAATTTATGTAATACCTGGCCAATTACCCATTAGGCAACTCGTAAGCTTATACACATTTAATCATGTTCCATCTTACGGCATGATGGAATGCTTTAGTTAATTTTTCCAGAGCAAAGGCAGACTAAATATATTTTCAGCTTACTCAACGCTGATGTTTTTCTATTTAAAGTTTAATTATCCTCCTCTTAAATTTCTCCTCAAATTATTTAGGGCCTTTTGAAGAAAATAAACAAAATAGTTACCCCAACCAAGCTCTCAGGAGTTTCCAGCATATAATACATGGAAGCTGAGCTGCTTTTCGTGTAATGGATATCTCAGAGGCTATATTGAATATTTATAAGTGAGTCGGTAATTAAAGGGCTGTTTTTAAGTAGATGCACTTTTTTTTCCAGTTATCTCCTCTCCTTACCTTCTAAACGTAGCATATACAAATTTACACGGCGTATCCTCCTCCTCTCCTCTATCGATTGGTACCCACGTCATAACTCCGCGGTGAGATTTCTCAGATTTATATTCCAAAATATGGAATAGGTTTGAAAGCCGCTTTTCCTGGCTCAAAATGTTAATTCTTTAATTAATTACTGCTGCCGGCAAACATCCGCAGCGGTATCAAGAAGTCAATACCTATCATTGTAGAGCATTTAATTGTGGTTTTTGTCAGTGGCATGCCAAACCACATATCTAATGCTATAGGAATTAATGCAGTGTTTCCAAAATTCTGAATTTTTGGGTTTTAGTTTCGAACAATATTTTATCGCAACCTGAATTTTGGCTTACTTTGCAGGTTTTTAACGTGCTTGTACACCAACAATTTTTTTAGTCTCAAAGCCATAAACTTGTAGCTTCAATATTTAGTGCACTTGACGTATGACACTTCTTGTTTCTTGGCTGTATTTTATTGGGTATTAGAAATGGATAGAATTGTGGACGTCTCTGTCTTTTCAAGCGTCGCTGCACTAACAAGATGATGTGGTTCCAAGCACATGTATTGCTGTTTGTAGCCCGAAAACTGCTGATCATTTTGCATGGGCTAAATTTTTGTATCGATTGGTTCTGCGAAAATTTAGCGACGATAACATTTATATTAAAAGGTTCCTTTTCGACGTAGGTAATGACGCACTTGGAGAACACTTCGTTACGGCGGCTCCCAACATACCGACACCACAAAAATACAAAAATAAAAGTGCAGAAATGTTGCTCAGGTGTGTAGATACCAAAGTCAGAATACATTTCGCCTTACATCGTCTTCTTGGTACTCATAGCACTCATCGAAAAAAATGCATCTACTTAAAAACATTCCTTTATTCCAAGAAAGTTGGATAACCCTAGAGATCATGTGTCCAAGGCCGAGTTCAACCCAACAGTCTGAATCTGTTTGGTCCACGAAACTACTACAAGGAAACTCATAACGTATTTTTAAATTTTGCAAAATTTTACAGAACAGTCGCTGATGCGTAAATTTTGAGACAAAGTTTGGCAACACACTCTACTAACAATCACAATGTTTCTCAAGTAATTCCTATTAGTTTCTTATCCAACACTTGACGGTTGAGAAAAAAATTGAAACAAAGTAGCGAGGACGGAGACTATTAAAAAATTTATCTTGGATCCGTTTCTGTGTCAGTGGTTTCCCGATCTTTGTTACTGCTCACGTATCCTTTCATGTCAATCATGGTTCTATCACCCAAGGGAAAATCCTGATATTAAAGTCCCAAATTTCTTGAGCGCTTTGACGTTAAACGATAATAATTTAGTTGTTCATTACGAGATTCCGTGCAACAGATATTGTCAAGAAATGCGGCAGTTGTATCTGTAATAATATTCATAAGATTATATTAATATATTACTCGTTTAATCATTTCCGAGCAACGCCTTGCTTATTCACTACAGACTACCACGTAAGGCATTTTATCCTACATGTCCGTAAGTTTTTTCGATTAGATCGTGACTGACGGAAACCGGGCAAAAAATATAATTATGATAGCTAGAAAGTATTGTCGCGAATCCTTCAACATAAATTTACAGTAATAGTGTTGTGGCTTTGATTAATATCGGAATGTCAAATCGCTTAATTTTAAATTGTATACCTAGTCGGTTATAAGGGTAGCAGTAAAGACTTCGGGAAAAAAAGTCGGCAAAGCAATGTAATTTGTGACTCAAGCGTTTGAGATTAAAGAATGTGAAAACTGATTTCTAGAGAACGTGTTTTTTGAACCATTGCTTTTCATGTGACTAATAAAACAAATGCTTTGCTGTAAAGCGTTAATGTATTAGGAAATCAATTATGAGGCACTTAATCGATAGTCCAACCAACTTCAATATACTCCTTTTTCATCCTCCACCGATCTTAACAAAAATTATTCATTAATTTCAATAATTCAATTATGCTCTTATACAGCCGCTCAACATCATCGTAATTTATTGAAATATTCACGTTATAATAGATGCCCTTTCACGGGTGAAGTTTGTGATGCTTTCTCCATAATCATTCTTTGCACTGCACCATATATATATTTCTACATTTAATCAATTCGAACATTGAGATGCAAAAGACCATTTTTAATAATGTGATGATGATAAACATGAGACAATCGTTTCGGCGAACATTGCAGCGCACATGCCATATTCGACAATACAATGTTAAAAAAGATACATATTGATTAAAGTGACCTTAGTGACAATAATATGGCTGGGTGGGGGGAAATAATATTGCTGAACATTTGGTGGGATATTTTATGCTTAATTTCTACTACCGGGCGAAATGGAAAAAAGGGGACGGAATATGGAATAGACAGAAGAAAATACAGGACCAAAACTCTTCACATATTTAATATCGAGTACATGGACAACTATTAATGTCACATAAGCTAATAACTGGTAAGTAACCGTAACCGTATAATGCTACCATATAATATTATGTGCAATGAGCGGCACAAATCTGCGGTTTTCATTAAATAGGAGGAAAGTTTGTATGTCTGGAGAGATGTTGCTCCTGCTCACTTTACCTATTTGTTCTTTCATCCGGTGAAAAATATTGAAAGAATCCACTTTTTTTCACTGGCAGAAACATTGCACCCAGGGAAACGGCGCTGGAGTCTCCGGATGTCTTACCAAACACACCGACTTGGTTTCACTTACACCTGGCAGAAAAGCATATTGGTGCATACGTTTGCGGCCCTAAAGTGAACGTAGATGGAAAGCGGATGTATGGATTGGATGGACACGCACAGCTGCACATAAAAACAATTGAATCGTGTCACCAAAATCGCATTTCACCATGTCATCACATCACCGTATTGAAGACAAGGACGTAGTAGTGATAGCGGTTGTCTGATTCATCGTATAGCTTAGAATCGGAAGATACATTATCGCCTGCCTTTCTATTCAACATGATTCATGAAAACGAACTATCCACAACGAAATATTTAATTTTTGACTGACTGACTGACGTGTAGTACGCTCCCGCGTTTCTGATTTTAAATGCAAATCAGTTCTTTAATGTTTGAAATTTTATAAACAGCATCTTAGCTTCAACTGAAGTTTTAATGTATATCGTCATCACTTAAAATAAACAAGATACTTTTTTTAAACAAATTATAATTTACCATAAACGTATCCATCCTCCAATTTAAAATACATACAAGCAGAAATGAAATTTCAGAAGACGGAGATGGTTTCTAATTTAGTGCAGCAAGCGGTCGGTAGTATATGAGATTAAAAAGGACATGATGAGCATAATAAGCTGGCTGCTTAAGCCGTGTTGGACAAGAAAATTACATTAACCTCATATCCAATTTCAGGAGAAATGTAATTTATAACGCTAAATGATTAAACTATTCCGCGATATTACCGCTACTACTCTATCCTAACCTTTATGTATGTAGCTTGTATTAACCTTGGTATTTACAAATTTCAATATGTAATATAATTAATTAATTAATTACAATATGTAATTACAAATGTAACCAAATATCTATTAGGTCGTATTCGGCTTTCCCGTCGTTGTATTCGGTGTCGTGTACCCGTAGATATGTATCATATTTCACTTATTTGAATGGAATATTTAGAAAGTAATTTTATGCACAAGGTGGGTGAAGGGTAATAAAGGTAGTCACACATTCAATCGATATACACACAGATTTACGTTATGGCTTTAATAGGAACAGCAACTACATATATCACTTATTGTTAGTTTCCATTTGGACAATATAATTTAAAACATTCCTCGAAAACGCTGACAACACGAGCCATTATTGGTAATCGGGGGAACATCGTGCAGTCTTATGCCACCATATCCTATCATCATGCGCCCACCTGCAATTGGTCCAGTGTGTTTGCCAGAAGCAGTGACTTCATACGCCAACTCTTTTGAGTCGACCCGGTCAATAGTTTCGGCCACCAGAGCGCGAAAGACAGCGTCAATATTAAAATCATCCTTTGCCGACGTTTCAAAAAACGAAATACCAAGTTTTCTGGCTATAGCCTATGAGAATCAAATTAGTAGTATTTACTGAAAATGGTAAGTGAAGCTCAAACATTTGTTTATCTACTTGTGATACCTGTCCCTGCTCAGTTGTAATTGTCCGCTGGGATTCCGGAATATCCTGTTTATTTCCCAGAAGAAGCATTGCAGCTCCAGGAATTCCATAATCTTTAATGAATTTAACCCATCCTTCTATTGCAGCCAAACTGTTAGACTCATGATCACCATAGCTGTACACTAGGAGTATGCCATGCGCGTTACGGACAAAATTTTGGCTGATGGAATTGAACCGTTCCTGTCCACTTGTGTCCCACTGTTGACATTTCAATTTTTAATCTCTATGCTTATTGTTAAGTTTGGACGGAACTTGTGCTACCTTACCATTGCCAGCTTGACAACTTTGCCACCGATGCGTATATTTTTAAGACTCTGAAATGTAAATGTTTTTAAGTGGGTCAGAACTACTTCATTTAGTTTAAGAAGCAAGAAATAATTTAAGAAATTACCACGTCACATGTGATAGTCGGTATGGTCGCGTTGTTGAACACCCCATCCTGTATAGTAATTTATAAATAATGAAATTTATGACACAACTGTTTCCAATCACTCTGGTTTGATATTTCCAACTATTTTATTGTTACCGCATATCTGCGCAGCATAGAAGTCTTTCCAACCCCCGCATTTCCCAGTGGAATAATTTTGAATTTGTAGTCCCTGAAAACATTTCAAAATATATTTTCATTTTCATTAAAAAAGTACAACATGTAAAACATAGAAATGGTAATAAATATTTTATAAATACGGAGTGCTTGAACACAGCGATGAATCTTCAAGTGCAACGATACTACTAATAGCAGTTTGGCCAAGTCGGTCTCGTCTAACGCCAGGTTCAATCCCACGGATGCGAGTCAGCTTCTCTAGCGTCAATTCCTCATTACATATCGGGCACCTATGGCGTCAAAATAATATTTTATTTAACATGAAATTACCGCACTAATGTGCATACGTTTTGGCTTGTATGTACCTGCTGTTTCCTCTACTCAGCCATGCGTTAATGCAACTATTAAAGTGGAAAAGATGGCCATTTGGCGTATTCACGAACCAGTCTGAAACTTCTGTTGGTTACATTATATGTGTTATATACAAACCAAGCGTATAGAAATGTAATAATATTCTGAAAATGTGTAACGTGGTACTACCTGATTCAAACTGTAGGCATATTGAACACACGAAAGAATCCTCTGGAGTTGCCATTGAGGCTAATAGTATGACGGACAATGTTGTACTTTATAATTGGATTTTAACTGATTATCCTGAAGGATAGGAATGCCTTATTCTGTTTGAATTATAATTGTTCAAAGTAGTGAATTGAATTGGCGAATCAAAGGCAAGAATAAATCTGAGCGGTTGCAATCTTTCCCTTAAGTCGAAGACGCGATTGACTTATTTTTTGGCCAACAAAAATAAATAATTTACATTCCAGGGGAATTTCTGGACATGTATTTGATTTATATTGACTACATATTCGGTCTCACAAAAGCTGCAGAAAATATTTAATAGCGTGAAGCTCTTGTGCTGTATATTATGACAATCAACGCTTCTGTATTTCAGGATAACAGAACACTGCCACTGCACTTCACGCTTATAAGAGTATATTTTATCTCGTTCATAGTACTCGTCGGTTATCTCCCGAATCCTGACTAACATTTTTCTCGCCAATGACACAATCAACAGTGGCTTTTGCTTTATCAATTCAACATGTCAATGTTTGTCGTTCAAACAACAAATATTTTGCCAATACATGCATAGACGTTTTTATTCCTCTCTTTGGTCAACTCACACAAGTACGTTGCTATTATAGCAAATATGCACAATGAAAAATTATTTCCATCCCATAATAAGCACTTGTCCTGATGAGGAAGTATGCTAAAGTAAATACAAGGAATCAGAACACTGCGCAGATTTGGTATTTCTTCAGTACCGAAATATAATTTTTATCGTTACATTACTACGTAAATAACTGTACAAAGTAAACGCTTGTCGTTAGCGGTTCAGAGCTTTTATTTCCTGGATGATCCATTTCAATTTTATCGTGTACTGAACGAGCCAGTGACATCATAATTTACTTGAATAAGCTGATATGGCCTATCTAATGGTTTATTTCAATTTGTCGTAAGAATTTATACAAATCAAAATGCGCAACCGATTTGTGTTTCATGCTATAAGCCAACACTGATCATTATTACAACTGTGGATTGTATTTTATCATTTTTTGTGTAACTGTAAAAGAAATTTGGATCCTTAACCTATTATTTTTGCATTGAGTTGTAGTGATGGTTATTGTTGGAACAAATTATTACGCAACGTTATTTTTAATGGATCAATATCTACAATGAACACTGTAGAAAATCTTTCAATCTATAAGGATCAGGTTGCCGCTATAGCTCCGTTAAACTCCACGACATATGGCTCCATATCAATCATTGCAAAAACCGATACCTTCCCACATGATAAAACCGCAAGTAACGATGGAAACTTTAAGCGTCGTCCAACGGTCATTCAATTGTTATGAGTTATTAATTAAAAAATCGTTAGTCGAGAAAGCCCAAAGTAAAAAAAATAAAACGACGGATTTTCTAAACAGAGGCTCAGTTACTTATCATGAGGATGTTGGCGTCGGCATTAATAAAACATACATAGGTGGAAAAGAGCGTAAATTAGGTAGAGCCAAATTTGCTGTTGGTAAGAATGATGATAGTTTATTTTCGTTTTCGAAAATTAAACTGATAGATAGTATAATCAGTGCATTTACATATGCACGTGTGCCGAGTCAAAAGTTCCTCTTCCGTTTCCGAACATATGTTCTCCACAAAAAAAATTGGAACGAACCGCAACCTGCCTTGTGTATATGTGTGTTTAACGTTGAACATCCCACCCGTAACACCTCATTTTCTTCTAGTATGGTCCACTACATTGACACAAGCAGCAATTGAGTATTTAAATTGGACAATCTCCAAAAACAGAATAAATGCACCCAGCCCTGTCAATTGAATGAGGAGAATGATTGCCGGAAACATTTGCTGAAATTTGATGGACCCCTCGTAGTCTCCAAACCCTTTATCGGTGTAACGCCTTCCAATTGTTTGAACACTGAACGTATACCGATTCCACTTGTTCCGGAAATTTCCTTCTTCATTTACGTCCCCAATAATTTTAATTTGCTCCATTAGTTTAATACCAAACGTTAGACGGCTGTAGATTCCACTTTCGGTAATGCCCGCCAGAAAGTTTTGAAAGTGGTTCAAAAAGTAGCTATTTATTTTTACAGCCCAATACCAGAGAGTTGTTTGGAACAGTGGTTCGTTGACATTTTCCATGATTTGCCTCCTTGAAAATAATTCGAGAAGAATACGTACAAATCGTACCGAATATATGGGATATGATGTATGCACAAAATTGTCAAGCATCGCAAACCTTCCATCAGTGCGACATAAAACTGGGCTCAATTTTTTAAATGCGTAACTTTTACAAAAGAGTGTTGCAGAGTAGTTGGATTTGCAGTGAAGGGATAGTCCAAGCGAGACATTTTGAACCAATTGTGGATATGAAAATTTAAGTGTTAAAAACGCCAATCTAGCCACAACATTGTCAAAGTTTTTGTAGTTCAGTTCATTCCTAGTATTTCTACAGCTTTCGTTTAAAATGGTCCAAGTATTGGACAAACTAGATGCTGCAAAGTGATCCGAGATAATTGGAATGGAGTCTGAGTGCGATGGATTTAGAAGCTGTTTCCAGGTTTCAGGTACGTTTTCAGGATCTGGTACCTTTATTACGAAGGAATACATGACACTGGTGTAAAAGTTTCTGAGAACCATGGTTCCCACCATCCAACTTAACAGAACTCCAACATTGCTAGCTGTCCGACTCTGACGCAAATCTCCTTCTTCCTGTTCCAGAAGAACACCGGACATCCAGAAGCACCAAGCCCTGTTATATTTACCAGTTAATTTAATACTTATCCGTAAAAGCCCATAAACAAAAATTGCCCAAGTCACTTACACTTATTCCAAATGTTGCCCAAGTTACAGGAGTTAGTGGACCCAGTAGCAGTTCCATCAAATCTACTTTACTGTTTGAGGCAGCAACTCCAAAACCTTCATTCTTACCTAATGCAACTACAAACCGAAAGCCATCCACGTGTGCCCCAAATCCAATTGCATGATATGTTGGCATGTTACGTTGCAAAACTTTCCTTGAGTTGTCGACCAATCTTGTTCTGACCGCTATAAAATGTCCAATGGTCGTATAGCTAGAATTCTCGGAAGCCGTAAACATTTACAATACGCACTGATTTATTGGCGAGGGAGGAATGCGAGCTACTTGTTGCAGTTTTGCTCCTTTGGACAAGGCATTACAATCAAAGCGAGGCTTATCTGGTTTACTTCCAGGGGAAAGTCCGAAATCATTTAGTTTTCCTTTATCCCAATCTAGGTTATTCCACGTTCCGGATAATCGAGCAGAAACTAACATAATTGTTTCACAGGTGCTGCAGCTGGGTGTTGCGTCGGCTAATTGTGATATGTCGCAAGTGAAGCAAGTCCTAAACAGAGTCCCGCATCCCATTTTCATTACGAATAACACAAACAATTTTGAGTTGAGAAAGATAACGGGCATCTCGGCGAAATGCCGTATATTGGGCGTAAATTCGACTGGCTGAATCACAATCGCGAGGACAAAATCCGGTCCAATCCATCGGGTGTAAATGCCATTCTCGAAATCCTTAAGTTTCCACCAGCTCATATCAAATGTTAGTAAAGATAAACTGCGAGCATTTGGCGGACTGGAACGATACGTCTTGTGATGACTAGCGTATTCAGCTTCCTCGGCTTGATAATTGCAGACTACAAGGGCTGTGCAATGTATGCCGTGCCGCACAGATCTGAATATATGAAAATGTTCAGAGGCATTTGACAATGTGACTGCAATCTCGGGCGAACTTTGCAGTCTTGCGCTGAATGAACTCGATGTGGACAGTAATTTGTTGACCGTGGTTCCATATCTAGTTTTCTGGGAATTCAACGAGAAGTGAGTTGTACAACCCATGTTCTCAAATATGTGAAAAACTTGGTTAAACGAAACAGACGTCAACTCTTTTGTCCGTCCAAACTTGGTGGCACAATCCACTAATAACAATAACCAGAATAGGCGGATACTAAGAATCACCTTGCATGGTTTTAACAACATATTGGTCAAATTCCCAAAACTGTCAGAATTGTTTGCAAAAATTGCATATATACAAAGTTACGACGAGTTTGTTACAAGCGTTCATGTACACCGTAAATGTCAATGGAAGGATTCCAAGTATAGGTCCCAGTGTCTCCGCATTAATTAATTCCTCAACTGAGGCTTTAGTGAAGCTATATTGTGTTCAATTTCAGAGCAGCTTGTGTTCAAAGTGTTTCGACCCTGACATAGTCCATCATGTAACTCTTCAAGTTTGCCTTGCAGAAGGCAGTCAGCTTGTTTAGTTATTCCATGGTTTCCGATGAAGAGTGCTGCTATTGGAGCAACAATATATGAACATAGGGCAACGTGTAAGTATGTACACGTAGAACATCCTGTAAGTGTTCATGTGTTTACAGAAGAACTTATCGTGACTACAAATTATAATTTGTCGGAATAATTATTTGAAGAAGAAATAGTCAACAAATACCACGTACATTTAACCCTAGTTGAAGTACAATTAGTATAAAAGGTATTTCTGCTGTACCAGTCATAATTATGTAAACCTTGTGAAACGTTTACTTTGGATTTTATAGCATAAAACATTTTCCAAAAATACTTTGCCGATAATGAACAATAGAACAATTAATGAGAATGACACTTGTGGATAGATACGGGGACAGCCTTTGAATTCGCTCATTTCGTATATGCCAAACTTGAAAATTCCATTTTATTATATAGGGAGATAATGTGTACATTGTTCAAACTACTTTTACTAATTGAAGCGACTTATATAATATTTGTTCAGATATTCTGATACTTGTACTTAATAATGGGAGGTAATTTTCCAACACCAACCATTAATGAAACTACTCTGCGTATCAATAAATTTTCAGAAAAGTGACGATTGATTTCCTGAAAACTAATGCGTGTTATTTTTCAGGAGTATGTAGTGACTTTTCAGGAAAAGAATAGAAATATTTTTCAAGCATCTTTTGGCGCGTGAAAACCATGTTGACAAGAACAAGTTATTGAAAAAGTTTAACCATACTTGGATAAATTTTGCTAACAAAATAAACGTTATACAACATATTTCATAGTAGAGTCCGCTTCCTTCCAACATTAGCAATCTACAATTAACAACTCAGGACTATTATATTTTTCCACAAATTGACTCACATTCCATTCAAAATTTTTAATTCAAAGTAACGATAGGCTTTGTTCCTGTGGTATATGTCAATTTCAGATGCAAATTTTATTCAATTTATTTACCATAGCACATTCATTGAAAATTCAGTTGTTGAGGGACAGGAGTAAAACAAGTCGGGATCCTATATTTGAGGATGGAATGTGCACAACCAGAAAACACATGTTAGTTTAGGTAAAGCTTAGGTAATGACGGGGAGGTTGATTTCGCATATTAAACATATGTATCCATCTTAATAAGTGACTCCACCACATAGTTAGCCGGAACGCGTTGATTATAGATGGAAAACATGAAATTAAGCAATTACCGGTCAACAAACGAAAGATTATTTCGGCATTAGCAATGGCAAACATGAACCAGTCAATTGGCCAAGCTCAAACCTTATAGGGAAAGAATGTCGCAACCAACTTTTGTTGAATTTTTAGGTAAAGGACTGCACAATACTAATGTTCTTATGGACTCGACATGCTATTAATTTTTCTACTGAAGAACTTGCACTTGTCATTGAAATCAAAAGGAACTAACATGGTTTTCATGCACCAAATATTCTTGGAAAATATTTATAAGTTTTTTTTTCTGAAAAGTTACTACATACTCTTGAAAGTAATAAGCATTAATTTTCAGGAAAACAATCGTCACTTTTCTGCAAATTAATTGATATGGGGAGTTATTTAATTAATGGTAGGTGCTGACGAACATTTTTCCAATTATAATTAATGCGCAGGTAGCTGCTTGTTTTATCTGTGGATACAAATGTAGGATTCAGCTGCGGAACAAAATACATTTAAACGCTGCTTTTCAAAACACTAAAATTTTGAATAGTGAATACAAATTTACAAAAGTGAATAATGACGAAGGGCCTCAAGTCCCAAAAATTGGCAACAAATAAACAGCTATCTGAGTTGAGTTGTGTTTGACACTAAACACAATATTTATTTACACTTTGATTTCCAACTTTAAAATAACCATCGTTTTTAAAAGATGAAACCGTTCTTATTAATTTTCTTTCTATGAGTATATGCTGTTGTGTCGAAAACCTCATTACCACTTATTAATTCTAAAATTTCACGCATTACCCGATAAGATATAAAAATCAGAGCATTGTTTCGAGAGTTCAACGTCGTTCGTAGTAATATGGACAAAGTGGAATTACAACGACATTACAGGTTACTACACAATTGTGTTTGTACGAGACATGAAATGTTGGTTTAGGATTGACTGGCGAAGTTTAATAGATAATGTTTAATAATAAAAATTAATACTTCTATATTTGTTAGATACTGTATATACGATCTTTGCGAAGTACATACGATATACGACGTATATTGGACGAACGATGCACGATCTTTTAGATTTTCTGAACGATGGCATCACTTCTCGCAAAATTTGCTGACGAAAACTTCATTCCCTTTTTTCAATTCAACAATACAATGCATTGGGATTTTCTTATTTGAAAGATATAAGTATAAAATCATTGCTCATAATTGACTTCAATGTCGTTCCTAGTAATGTGGATCAAAGGGAGTTCACTCAATGTCATAGGTTGAGTTCTTGCTTACTTTTAGTTTGTTGCAAGTTGGGACTGTTCCCAGAGGAGTGCAGGATGGTATTAACTACGACGTCAATTGGTTGATACGGAGCGGGTAGGCGATCGGAAATATTTTTTATGGTAATTGATAATGGTAAGGAATTAAGCAATGCTGATTTCTTTTTCAGTGGCAACGAGACTACTTTTCGACAGAAGCTCCTAGATGGCTAGAAATGTCTCTGGAGATACCTGGATTAAGCTACATATTGTCCATCATAGTTTAACATGATTAGTTCAAAATGCACGGAAGCTGTAACTGTATTAAATACTATTCCTTTTTTCTTAATGGGTACGTATAGAAAATTAACCTAAGTTGTTTATTTCTCGCATATGATTATCAACACGACATCGAATACAAGCATCAATAATGATAGAGGCTTTTTATGAAGTGGCTAATTTTTAATCTCAAATTGGAAACTAAGGAGATTACAGCAAGTAGTGCAAAGCGTTTCTTTTCAAATGACTAACGGGCAAACTACAAGTTTTTCCAAGTCCATCTATCCCTTTGGTTTCGGCAAAACTTTATATTTTACTTACCTTTTTTCATTTCCTTGCAACTAGTATTTTGATGCAAATGCGACGAACGGAAACCGTAACGCCGTTGATCAGAAACCTGACGGCTGCAGGATTAAAAATTCACTAGGTACTGTTAAATGATCGTCTTGATTATTTGGTTGTTATAAGAGCAATACGATGCCTGTTCGTTTATTCAGTCGGCTTTTTATACGATTTTCATACATGCGCATAATACAGAGTTACATACATACAAGTATTAGTCATGTGCATTCATTCATTCATACATTTACATGCCTACGTACTTTACGTACTTACATTCTACTTCTTGGCTTACTCACTATTTACATTATGTGCTCTCATTATGATTGCTGACCATAATGGAATGTGCTGCGTTGTCTCTTTCTGTCCCGAGACTGCATAATGTGATAACACTACATCATAAAAGATTATTCTTGTACACAACAACTTGCTGACTATTTTATCTTCTTAAAATCAGCATTGGATTATGACGATATTATCTTTATATAATGACAGGTACCTTTTTACTTACCATGCATGTCGTAAAGGTTTTGGGCTAATTAGTTATTTTTTGTTGGATTCATTTCCGCGTGTTAGTGAGTTATATGTAAATATATGTTATGCCGTATTTTTCACTACCAGTAATGGAAGCATAGTATAGTACTTCAAATCTTAATATGTTTTGCTATGGATTTTCGATTCTGAAATCATTATGTAGACGCCAAATACGAGATTAATCAGAAATGTATGTGAAACTTGAAAGGGGACGTGCCATATACATGTTGCCTAAAAGTATAGCATGGTGAGCTATTCGTCGGCACTCCGTGATAGTAAATGTCGTTTCTTTTATCAATGATAATCTTTTATTAAAATATGTATTTGTATCCAGAGGATGTATTTAGAAATCATTTGAATTACTGGCCTAAATTTTGCTCAACATAATGGAAAGAAAAGTAGCGGAGTTGTAAATAAGGAACATGTCGTCGTCTGAAGTCAATTCAAATATAGATGGAAAGCAAAATTTGTTTCTGAACTGCTATTCAAAACATATTAATGTAGCAGAGTTTATCAAAATAAAGTAGCATAAATAATTTGCAATTGCATACCGACAAGACAACTACATCAAGTCCTAGCATTCGAAAAAACCTATCCCTCAGTTGAATAGATCTTGACGCTAAAACACAACATGTGTTTACATTTTACTTGTAATTCAAAAATAATCATCAGTTTTAAGGGAATAAACCGCTGTCGTTTACTGGGTTTACTGGGCACGCTGAGATTGAGTTTTATAGTCACAGTAATGTTTCTACAATGAAGTCAGAGGACAGAGTGAGGGCACGTAGTTCATATTATATTTGCCTTTTATAGACACGTGAAATACAAGTTGCAATAGAGAAATAATAGGCTGTTCCTTCATTGACGTAGATGGGTCACTGGCAATGGCTTTTCTTGACCGTTTCATGACTTGAGACTTGAAACATGAAAATAATCTTGCAGTGTCTGATATATTAACAACTGTGCAAACACAATCACATTTCGTCTCGGTTACTTGAATTACGAATAGAAGTAGCAAGGCTAAATTCTTAAGCCTATTAATGACTATAAATTAACCGAAAAAATAACGACAAACAGATGGCATACATATTATGCTGAGCACATCATCTCAATTACAAAATGAACATCGTACCGAAATACGTATTTCAATTGCTGTAGTGTAATCGAGAATTTTTTATTTGAAATACTTTCTATGCTAAATTGCATTTTGCATTGCATTCCAATTCTTTATAATTTTATCCGATAGCTTAGATTAAATTTTCGTTTGAAATGCATTTAATGGTCGTTGGCGTTTTGAGAGAGTTGGTATTAATGCTTCCTTCTATTTTGCCTATATGTTTACTATTGTATATGCGAAGCTCCTAACTTGACGAAATGTCAAGCATATGCGGAAACATTTTGCATTTATAATTGAAGTACTTTGCATTTCAAAATCAGTTCTGTAATTACTATTCAAACCAGAAGATATGGAGGACTTAACTCCTCTAAGATATTTGCATCCACTCCCTCCATTTGCTATGGATGGCGTTCCAGTAGTAAATTTAGTGACATGAAGTCAATTTGAACATTGAATTGATATTCAATCATGGGCATGCATTTCCAGTGATAAATTTATTTAACGATCCAGCTCGTCATTGACCGGAAGTGGGGGGTCAACGTCTTTGGGGTGGTGGGGTGACAATGCAGTGAAAAACTTTAATTGTATGAATGGATGGAGGGGTTCAAGACGAACATTTTGTGCCAAGACACCATGGGTCAAATTGGTGACCTGGCGGTGGGAGGGGGCCTCGCCTCGAATATGGGTCCCCATGCATAAAAATTTTTATTCCAGAAAGCGGTGGATTCGTTCAATTTGAATTAGTTAGACGTAGTGTAATGGTCAAATATGTATAAAAATTAGTTTGTTCGGCATGCACGACTATTCCGGAAGTTATATATTAAAGGTTACACCTTACTAGTTTGTACGTATGAACATGTATGAATAATTAAATATAATTTGGAAGTCACTTTCGATGATAACTTTGAGACAGTGTATTTTGAAATTTTGTTGTAGCAAATTAAATATCTCTTCATTTCAACAACTTTCCAAAAATCCGTTTCATTTTACATCTGTTATTTATGAAACTGTTGGACGCCTCGCAAAAGCCGTTCACGGTGTATGAATTGTATGTATGTAAATATAACTACTTTTTAGCATATTCGAGAGAGCTCAAATAGCAAGCAACAACACTTCACAAAGTGCCATTTTGATACGGCGTTCTTGGGAATGGATCTAGCCCAAACGAATTGAAAACAAAATTTGAGCAATTCAAAACAGATTTATGTACCCACAAAAATTAGAGGTCGTTCCTTAGTTTTTTAGCAATAAAGCATGACATGAAAATAATTGTCATTTAATAAACAAGAGATATTGGCATGACATCCGCGCTTGCGCAGCTCGGAATGTACCACTCTACATGTCACAAACAATTGCAATTGTCCAAAAAACTGAAAGGAGTTCGCATTCCGTTCCGGTATTTGATGAATTAATACCACCGCTGGCTCCCATCGTATTAAGCAGACCAGCACCACAAATACAATGCGCAATGTATCATCTCAATTCGTTATATTTCTCGAAATAGTCCGAATTTGCAATGGTGGCGTTACGTTAAAAGAAAGAATCAAAATTGAAATTGAGTGAACTGATAAGTGATTTTAATGAAACTAATTCTAAGATGATATTTTTTTCCAATAACAGATGCATAATATTTATTCAACTTCCCGTCTTGTCGTTGTCATAAATACTAACCAATAGTAAGATAGTAATTAGAATAGAACAGCATACTTGACGTTACCAAACAGCAACTTAAAATCAGAAATATGGCTGAAGCCAATCAATGATCATGAAGTACGGAGGATACCGCCATTCGGGACATATAGTGCTGAAATTGTACAACTTCAGTAGTAGCATGCTACAATATTGTCGAGGCCGAATTATGTTATGATCCACAGCTTTTACTTTTGATTTTGATTTACTGTGATTGGGTGCCAATAAAATGGAACATAATAAGGAAGACTCAAACGCAAACATGCACCGTGACTTGGAATAGAACAGATCAGTATTATTGACGTATATATGCAATTAAGTAATTTCATCATTTCATCATGAATTAAAGCTATGTTCTCAAATTACATCGGCAGGAAATGATGTACATTCAGCAATTATCTGGAATACATTACTGACAACTTCATTAGTAGAATTTCAGCTAACACACATTGGTCATCTGCAAAGTTTGATATCACTATTCATGTCATCTTGTTCTGGTCCATCTTTTTTTAAATTGCAGATACAGTTGAACAATCCGTAATTTGTATTGCGTTTTGACTAGATTACGTTTCAGTTTTTAAATAAATATGATTATTGATTATAGCTTAATGATAAAAATTAGAAAAATAACTTTAGTGATATCTTTAGGAAGCTTAATACGGGGACACACGGCTTAAAATTGATGTAAAAATAACATTCAAATGTCCCTCCTGACAACCCTGATCTGGGTATCGTCTTTAACATTTACAAATTTATTTGAATTGATGGCGCTAAGCACATGAACGGGAGTATGATTTTAGTAATTACCTACAAGGTGGACTAATAATGTGATCGCAACTGGTTACAATGTCATCATTGGCACTGCCACCTTTATTTATTACAACGATTACGACGTTTTAAATTATTATCATTTAAACAAAATTATAAGAACAGAAAACATAACAAATGATTTAACAACCCATCGTATTGATTACAGCACAATTCCAGCTGCATTTAAGCATTCCAAATAAACATTGTACATAACGAACGTGTCTGCGCATGTTGCAAACTCCGCTACGTATGATATTCCTAGAACCGGCGTTTGGTTTGTCCATATTTATACAATCGAACAGGATTATTAGCTAACCTTTGTGTATACAACTTATAACGCCAGCAAATTGCAAAAGTGAGTTTCATACTGTACATTTGTTTTGTAGGATTTATCCATAGCAGATTGCGATTTGGAATTTGTAACATCTTCAAGATGTGTCACGGAGGGAATCCTACGCAATAATACATTTGTGAGGTCCACATGCAATCATTTACAGGTTTTTATGTTGTAATATTACTAGCCATTGCAGTTGTGCATTTGTCTTTATCAATGTTATAATAACCAATATCAGATCACCTGAATTGCCTATAACATTAATTAATATATAGTTGCGAGATTGTGTTGTGTTAATATATATTAACACCTATATAGTTGCGATAGTCTTGTCATCATGTAATATCCGATTCAGGTTTTCAACCAATGCACCGTGATAAATTGAATTTCTTGGCAGCACATTATCCTCGCCTAATTGTATGCCATTCAGCTAACGAAGAGCTACAAAATCTTTACTTCTAGATGATTCTAGTAGTGGAGGGTCCGCGAAGATTGCGGCTTGAAAATATGGATCAAACCAAGACGATCAATAGTTAACTTTCCCGTGTAGACTAAGCAAAAGACATAACAATCTGCACCCTAAATTTACACTTTGGGTACGATTTCACCTTACCAACGTTGACCACTTTCAATGCTAAAACAATCTTGAAATGGTATTTTACATTAATTTTGTCCTAAAACTTGTGCGTTCTCAGTTACAGTGTGAGATGTGCTTAATGCAATGCATGCAATGCAATACCGAAATAAGCTCAAGTTAATGGTACTCCTTTGTTGTCCTGATTGCAAAGTTCACTAGTTTATTTAGCTATATCATTTAGATATCATATTTACGGCTTGGTTTCGCCATTTTCGAATGGTTTTTGTATGTCGACAATTTCATTTTACGTCGGTATTTTTGGCACGAATGGTAAATTGATTCACCTTTGCATTGTCTGTTGAAGGTAGGTGACATTAAATCTAAATCCAAGCGGAAACAAAGAACATAACAAATTGAAGATATTTTAGTGTTTTGTGACTGCGCTTTTTATGTCACCTTTGTCAGATCAATGATATTTTCTGACGCAATTTGTGTTCTTAAACTAACTAACGTATTGAATAAAATAAGTTTACGATAAACAAACCCGTGGCTTATTAACTACCGGAAGCATGAAATGCTTGAAAGGTAGTTATAGCGATTGATCTGTTTGTCTGTCTGTCTGTCTGTCTGTCTGTGTGAACACTCTAACTTCCCTCCACGTTGACCGATTTGGCTCAAATTTGGCATACAGGTACCTTGGGCCAAGGCCACGAACCCTATTGATTTTCAGCCATGGACCTCGTCAATGACCGGAAGTAGAGAGGTCAGCGTGTCTGGTGGTGGGGTCATCATATCGCCAAAAAATGTTTTTCTGCAAATCGATAGATGAGTTGAAGACGATCATTTTTTGTCAAAGTACTATGGGTCAAATCACTCCCCTGTCGCCTGGGTGGCGTCTGGAAGGTGGAGGGGTCTCCGACCTGAAATTTTTTTATCGTGCAAATTCAATGCGAGGATTAATTTGAGCTTACGAGACATACTGAAACTGGTCAAATGTGTGTTTGGGTTGTTAATTGGGCATTCATCGCCATTCCGGTAGTTATGTATAAAGGTTTACACCTTACTAGTTTTAGGTATTATCTGAAGGAACACTGCACAACTGTGTAACCATTCGAAGACTGAGAGCTGGAACAACTTTACTATTCAGAGCTACTCCCCGCGCCTAAAAAGTTGTGGTTGACATTCTAGTATCATGAAACTAACAATAAGCACTAAGCGCTTCGGCGTTTTGCAATTGAACTGATTAATGTAGATTACAAGCAACGGCTTTACCAGCCTCTCGCAATGTTGGTGGTCGGAGTTTATATTTACTATTTACAAACAAATGCAAATTATTCATCCGCGTTGGAATAAATAATAGGTTGATCAATACTTAAAAGCAAATAAAAATCGCGTTGGCGCTCTACCTGCATTTATGAATACTTTCCACGTTGTTCATAATGCATATAGCGACGTCAAGTCGGAGTATATTTGTACAGTACAATTTTTTGTCTGAATAAACAGAACCACCGTTTGAACTCAAAAATATTGTCAAGTTACGCTGAAAACAAACCTTCGTACATAACAACATGAATCCAATGTTATGTTGGGGTCGACATTATAAACAGGTGTGTAGCAAAATGCCAGTTAGCATTTACGTGGTATACATGCATCAGCCATGACCGCAGTGGAACAGGTTTCTCTAAAAGTCGTATAGAAAACAAGAAGACATCATTGTTTGGTGAGTATGCAATTTTCTTGAGATGTTTGAATAGTTTTCGTACGGCTATGCTAATTCGATTATGATGAAACTAAAATTCAATCTAATAATAGAAACGTTTTTAACTGCATCGTTACCGTGATATATATTTGTAATATTTGTGAATGATTGTTGGGATTGGGAGTTATTAATTTATGAAATTCGCTTATTTTATTATTAACTTGTTTGTAGTTGATTCTTTATGTGTCTTAATTTGCCTTAACCAACTTTAACCAACATTTAACCCAACCTTAACCAACGTAAACTAACTTTTTCATTGCGGGGTAACATGAGATGTTGGGAGTTAATTATATTATTTGTTTGTATTTTATCTTTGCCCACAATATTTAAAAGTACCCACATATTTAAAAGTACCCACATATTTAAAAGTACCCACATATTAAAAAGTACCCACATATTTAAAAGTACCCACATATTTAAAAGTACCCACATATTTAAAAGTACCCACATATTTAAAAGTACCCACATATTTAAAAGGACCCACATATTTAAAAGTACCCACATATTTAAAAGTACCCACATATTTAAAAGTACCCACATATTTAAAAGTACCCACATATTTAAAAGTACCCACATATTTAAAAGTACCCACATATTTAAAAGTACCCACATATTTAAAAGGACCCACATATTTAAAAGTACCCACATATTTGTAATGTAACCCAACTTTATAAATACCCACTATTTCAGGAATAAGAGGAGCTATACATTTCTCCCTCGTTTCTTTGTTGCAACAAGCAAGTCCAGTTCCTTCTGGAAGCTTTAGCTTGCATTTCGTTCTTATGTCATATTATGTGTTATTTGTTAAGCGGTAAAATTATATATGTATTTCTTCTTTTGTCCGTTATCTTTTTTTATGCACTCGCCTTCAGCGAAGTGACTTGTACTTTTCTGTTCTCGTTTTATTATCACTCTCGACTTTGGAGAAGTGAGTTGTCTTGTTCAACTTTCCATCACGAAGTGCACTGCACTCAAGTTGTAATTATTAATTATTATTGCGATGTTAAATAAAGTTGTTAATTGGAAATTATTAATTGCTGTTCAGTAGTTTATGCTACTTGTTTATTTTAACGATAATTATCCAGCTTTATACTTTCAATTATTGTTTTTCTCTCAGTAATCATCCTTTTATGAACACGCTTTATTAAGCCCGGGAACGCCTTTTGCGTTTAGCGAATTGTCAGTTCCAACAATGATTGTAATCATATAAGGGTTCGCGGGCTAAAATTGTGATGCCAAACATCTACTTGCTCAACTTATATTCATAATGTTTACAAATTTACTTCGATCTTCAGTGAAAAAAATAGTGTCACAGTGGGATTAGTTTCAACGTTGCCATTATCAGAGTTGACGCTCACTACAATGCAATATTATAATTTTGAACTGAATCACAGGTTGAACAGATGGTGAGGAGAAAAAGTTACCACCAAGAGATGAATTAATTAGCACCTGGATTTAATTTCAACACATATCTCTGTCACAAAAATGTGTGCACTACAAATATATACACCAAAAGTACTCAGTCCACATGATGCCGCACTTTATTGGCTTAAAATATAGTTCGCAAACAATTGATAATTCGAAAGTTGGAATGATTACTCGAAAGCATGACGGGTAGGTATATGCACATCATAACGAAAGTGATTATCAGACTATGGCATTTAGAGAAGCATGGCTTATCATGGCGTAGCAACTTCATAATTTGCAAACCCAGGGGCATGCACGTCTTGTGTAAGCGAGCGTCAACGTCCTCCAATATGCAAAATGGACAAGAGACGTATTAAATATATCATTTGGTTTTCATTGTGCAACATCATGTTGGAAATTTTTTATCCTGTTATTTGGTTATCACCCAAAGGTAGTTTGAATGTGCAACATAGCAACTTTGGTGATATTTATAAAATTCCTTGTTCTTGTGTAGCAATCCGTGTAATCCATATCATATACAGAACACTCATTCCGCCAATATTAATTCCTTTTAATAATCTATTTGTTCCGAGGAGAGGATTTTAGTAGCGCCTCAACAATCTAGTAATACTCAGAGTGCTTTAATTCATTTTACATACGTAACCAACGGTAATGTGATTAGAGGAAAGATACCCACTCTATCCTAATTAACGATTTTGTTTTCCTAATGCCCTTAGGTGTACATATTCAAAATCTATCACCAAGTACATGAGGCTGGACATCAGAAACAAATACTTTAAATCCAGAACATTTGCGAACAAATAAAGTGCATAAAGTACGAAATGAATCTCATATGTTTACTCATGATCAGAAGGAGTTTACGGGATTTGACAATGTTGATGGTCATTATATACATTGCAAAAACATGTTCGTGTTATAACTCAGGTAGCATGTGTAAGTGTAAGTAATTACTGTCTATATGCCTCGCACATCATACCTAAGAGTTATCTAAACCAATGATTAATTTGCTTGGGTACTATCGGCAGGCAGTAAAAAATGCCAACAAATAATCAGATAATGTGTAAATGATTACCAGAGGAAAATTCCATTTAATTAAAGTGGTGAGTATTATATATAACCATATTCGACCTAATATAACCTCATTTCCTGATACAACGTTCGTGCAACAGCTGAGCCCTGTCTCTGCGTTGCTTCAAAACTTTTCATTGTTGTTCAATCTCCATGAACTGAAAAGTTAACTATTAACTAGAACTAGTCGTGTTAAACCACGATGGAAAATACGAAGCTGAAGGACTATTAAAACATTGTGAATTATAGTAAAATATAGCTTGAAAATACACAGGCTGGCAGTAACGTAAGTAGTAAACTGCATCGTCAATCGTACTACTTACTCTTGCTACTTACTCTGTCTGCTTACTCTGGCGAATCACCTATTGATTTTGTATCAGAATCAATCATAAAAAATTTTGCCACTTAAAAAGCATGTGACCCCTTTTGACCTCCACAGGTCAAAGTAACCCGATTTGACATGTAAGCACTCAAGGGAAAATGACCACCTTTTGATTCTCTATCAGAATCAATTATAAACATTTTTTGCCATTTAAAATGCATGTGACCCCGTCTTGACCCGATTTGACCCCTAGTCTTGCAAGAGAAAATGATCACCTTTCGATTCTCTATCAGAATCAATGATAACAATTTTTGCCATTTAAAATGCATGTGACCTTTCGGTGACCCCCACCCCGCCCCCTGTGGACCGATTGACCTCAAAGTCAATACCGTACTTCCTTATCCCCTGGAAAACCTCCATACCAAGTTTCAAGAAAATCGGTCAACGTGTGTCAAAGTTAGAGCACGAACAGACAGACAGACGGACAGACGGACAGACAAACAAACTAAAAGCATAACTACGCAAAAGCTTCGCTTCAGCTTCGTAATAATTATTTATATATTGTTAAGTGACACGAAATGACTTATTTCCATGTCACAATGAGGCAACTAACGATACAATTGACAGTACGGTATCTGATGATACATACAACTCATTTTACTGTATCGCCTGCGCTTGCAGCATACTATCGATTTGAATCATTTGAGATTATACCTTTCAAAGTATTGCAAAAATGGACCGAAATGATTTGAATTACAGGGAGAGACAAGCGGTCGTGCTGTCACAGATTCAAAAAAGTATGCATTTTCCATCCATTCGAGACATCTTTCTGAACATCTCGGATACACTCAAAACGATAACAGCTCCAAATTGCCTTCTAGTCGTCGATAATTTCCAACACAACGATGTATTCGTTTCGCATTCGAGTACAATTGTACGGCGTCCACAACTAGCGGCGTTTCACCAGGTCGTTCGCTTCCAGGAATATTGGGAACCGCTTTGGTTGCCGTCGGGATTTGCGTTCGCCAACCACAGTATAAAAACAACCAATCAAAATGTCAGTTGTCCGCTATCAAATTCCTTAGGAGGGATGTCGGGTAATGATATGACTGACTACTGCTTGCGGCTAAACTATTTTCAGTTTGCCATGAAATCAAAACCCTGGAATTGTCAAGCTCAGATTCTTTATCAAGTGCCATCAATAGTTCTAACGGTATTGCATCACTTGACGATATTCATACTGAATGTGGAATTGGAGACTGGGAGATATTTCAAAATGTCGGAGCAATCAATGGTGCCCCAGCTTCGGTTGCTTATAAATCATGAGCTTGAACCGCTTACAAACGAGAGCCTAATGTACTATATGCTACCTGAAAGAAAAAGAAGATCATTTAAATGGATGCCCTATATGACACATATTCCGTCTTTGCATAATACCTTAACATTGGGGCTGACACTTGCCGAGAATAGTAGCCAACCACTTAACAGATTTAGCATTATATCGACGCACTGGACATCTGTTGATAACGATAAAATGTTAATAGAATGGAAACCAACAGACCTTTCTTCGTTAACACGCTTGCTCATTACATCTGGAGATGAAGTTGAGACTCGGTGGAGCTGGGGATATAGTGAGGGCATGGCATTGTTTGAAGAAACGGTATTTAAATTTATCAAGAAAACCAAGCATTGTGATAACCGCTTCTCGGGCTATTATAATCAGTTCAATATTTTGGGAAATCCTAACGTTGACGATATGTTTGCCTACGGAGTTGCGTCCTTGCTTCTAGATATCCTTTCAAATGCAACCTTCAACGTGGGCAATGTGTACTGTAGAGACGGCAAAGCAACGAGTCAGATAGAATTGCGGAAGCGTTGGGAAAGCGATCATTTCGTGACTGCGCATATGTCCAGTAACACATTTTCCACAATTTACAGACTGGGATATGCCGAATATCTGAATAATTTGGTATTTGTTAGCTGCGGTGGTGACAAAGGTACACATACGTTTGGTCTCGAGGAACTAACGAATGTTTATGATACGTACACTTGGGCTTGCATGCTGTTCACTGTTTTGCTACTTGCATTACTACATCGGTATATGTCAATAGGGTTGGCGTCCCCAACAAGCGACATGTTTGCTCACATTGCACCACTTATTAAACTATTATTGGAGCAAGGTGATCCATTTACGTCCAAGGCCATCAATATTGTCCATCTACGGTTAGTGATAATCGCCGCGTCGTTTGCCGGGATTGTGGTCAGTAATGGATACAAAAATAACAATGTGTACAATATGATTTCTCCAAGAGATTTGCTCCCTTACACCAATTTTACCGAATTGACAAAAGAAGGATTTCAGGGTTTGGTAAGAACCAACCACATTATAATGCTGAGACCGCCGTGGATATTCGATTCACATGAAGACTATTTAAACTCGACAGACATTCTTCCCGAGAAACAAACGTCCCGACATGTAATGGTCGCAAAAAGGCTGGTCGTCCGGTCTGAGCTTGTTAACTTAAAATATCTCGAATCCGTAATAGGAACCAGCAGTTCTAGAACACACGTCGAAAACTATACGTCACTCCATCCCAACATTTCTAGCTTGTTTAAACAAGTATTTGTGAAGAACATTGACAGATGGTATCACGATACGACAAGCGCTTGGGTTGAATCGGAAGAGGATATAAAATCGAAATTAATTCAATCGCATGATTTGGCGCTCTTTGATCATCTCAAGTCGTGTAGAAAATCTGCTCTAGTACTTCCCACATACATGGCGAATCAATATGCGTCGACAATATTTCACTCTCATCCTCATTTCAGACTAAATATTGGACAAGAAAAGTATTCGAATATTTCAATTGGCTTTCAATTCAGTGGGTCCGTTCATCCCAAGTTTATCAAGCGTATCCAGGGATTCATCGTATCTGGCATTTGGGACTGGCATTCAGGGTATATTGCTCAAGTTACTAGGTTTGTGCCAACTCTGAAAGACACAACGTTAAAGACACCAGATATGCAGGGGAACGTCTCCACCATATTTTATGTGTTATTATTTGGACTGGCAGTTGCGGTTGTCGTAGTTGTTACTGAGAACAGGTGGTCAACTTTTTGCAGTGTATTTTACATGTTTGTTAATTGCTTTAAAGGAATAGTCACGCTTCTACGGTATATTTGGTTAAGCTATTATTGGTTCACACACCGCACTGATGTCATCAGAATAACCCATCAGATGTGGTAGCTTTGACCTTTCACAATTGACAGTGGATGGAGTGATGCTTTAAGTATTAAATGAGGTTTGCGATGCAGAGCATGTAATACAATTGTCATATTATCATAGCACAGACAATATGAACATGGGCACATAAATCCGCTTAAGACGTTTGAACTACTTAGCTTTTAGTGAAATCAATTGTAACAAGACACGACTATCTTTGCTGCATATGAATCTAATTCGGTCTATAAAATCCTATATTATATATTACAGATTTATTGTGCTAATTCACAGCAGACTTTTTCACTATTCAGAGCTCTAAATTTCCTAAATCAGGCGTCTTTTATTATTATTTATTATTTGTGGTTATTACATATATGATTTTACATTTATAATCAAGTAAATCAAAATTAACTATATAATTAATTAAAAATTTGAATAGTATTTCTTTAAATTAAGGAAAGTGATAAGTTAAGTTAATCAAATATGGAAATTATCAATAACACAAGAGTTTTTGGGTTACCTAATATGAGATTTCGGTAAAAGTGAATTGTAATTTGCTGACTCAAAATAAATTTAAATATTAAGGTTTATTCCTCATAACAAAGTGGACCGCTACTAAATATACTGTTTGCATAATATATATTATTTAGTGATGGGCCACTTTGTTGGATCAAAAATATCTTGTACAAACAACAACCCTCTCGTTCATTTCAACAAATATTAGTATATTATTATTTATAAATATATTAATATATTGCTTTAACCTCGTAGTCATATTCCATAACTTACAGCATAAAATCTAACACTGGTAACGTATTCCCATATCAGATTTTAATTTAAAATGTCCACTTACTTACCAAAACAACCAATTACATCATTTGATATTACTAACACTTGGAATTTAAAAGCAGGAATAAATATTTATGCTAATCATATTTGTATATTGCAGGAAACGCTTGTAGCTGTTGCTAGAGTTAGTTGTCAGTATATGTATAATATGCACAGTTATCACAGCTATCTGCAGCATAGTTTATGCAGTTTTAAAACTCAGAACCAAGCCGACGGTACCCTTCTTTCACAACGAGAACTATTATCTGCTTTGAATTAGTCTCAGGGACCTTATCGTTACGATACCGAAATAGTGTACAAGTTTGTCCATAACGGCGTTGTACTCAACCCACTATTAAAGACCTTGAAAGAAATGTTTACAGCCACAGTTTTTGATTTGCATTTCACCTTTACATTTCAAGATAACAAGTTCTCAACTTTACATTTTGGTTTAGTCACCTGTGCAACGGAAACTCTTGGTAGATTTCTTTCATTTTAGGCATATTTCTGAGAATACTTAATTAGTTATTCATACAAAACTCCCCCAAAAAGAACTATAAATTCTTTGACATGTGTATTTGTAATTTCTCGTTCATTACGTATTTACAAAGCATAGTTACAAGTGATTAGCAAACAAGAGCAAAGCCGACACTATATTAACAACGTAGTCACTATGAATAATTAATTTAGCCAAGAGTATCTTAGTCTTGTGTCAACTTTACTGTCATCGATTGTTGATTTGTAAGAACGGCCTTTCAGCTATCTCAACAGCTAAAATTAAATCCAGCCAGTATTCTGGAAAAAATATATAGAAATGGTCAATTAAAATGACCTTGTTTGTCTGGTTTTCGGTCGGTGAAATCATAAACGTAGTGGGTAGAAACCAAATCTACGATGGGATAAAATTTAATCAATATGATGATAATAGTAATCCGTCCTGATTTGGTTACCAAGGATTAAGAGCAGACGAAGTTTTTACAATTACGACGTTCGACATTGCAGTAATAAAATGCTCGCATTGAAGTTTTAATGTGGTAGGACTTACAAAGTTTGATGACATAAGCCAAATTGCTGCATAAATTGTGCTCGTATCACATAAATCTAAAGTTATGGGGAAGAATGGCTGTACTCAGGATGATCTATTGAACGTTAATATCTCCACCCACCTGCGATCCACATTATGGCTCTCTAGTTCCGCAAAGCAAGAAATGTACCAGTACAACATTTGCCAATATTCGCTCGATATTAATATTCTTGTTTTTAAAGGACCGCCTGCGACCCACCCAGCCCATCAGCGCGAATGCAACATTTGCTTTGTGTATGAAGTGTATTTGCTTCTTACAACGATTATGTCTTTTTGTACTTACTTTATAGTAATTGAATGTCTTTGGCCATGGGTTGTTCAAAATAAATCATTTGGTTAAATATATTGGTCCACTGTTGCATTGTTTTCTGCCTCTAAGCGTCTCTGCATTCTAAGCTCAGTGCATCTTACATATTACCAATGACACTTCTGCCTCAATCTGAATCATTAAACGTGTGAAAATTTTAGACGTAAATTTTTAAAGACGCGGTGCGCATTATTGAAGTTCATTGATGGTTCTCTTAATTGTGAAGCTGATCCAGCAGGAGTGTTCAACCAGCTCTTGAGTAAAAACCAAACAAAGCAAACACGGAAAAGTGTTCACAATCTTTCATTTAAATTGCTAGAGGTACACCGTCCCATCAACAAACTGCTAGCATGTTAGAATTGACTGTTCAACTCATGTGATTAAATAGTGAAGGATCAAGAATTGAACTGGGTGAAGGACACCAAAATTAATTAATCTATCGTTACCGCACACGTCGAGGAAGATGACTTTTTCCTTATCGTGCAAAGTACCTGATAGATACGACTTTATTAGAGTACTTGGGTGGGCAATTTTGAATCATTCGGCGATCAAATGCAGATTTAGAAAACCTACACCATAACAACAACCGAAAAAGTACCAAGTCATTTTCACTGAATAAAATACCAACATACTTACTTACTTACTTCACCACAGCTCTACTGGACTATCCTGGACGATAATTTATATTAAAAGTTCAATACCGGGACATTTCGTATGTCATCAGGCAGTGCTGAGAGTGCGCCAGCCGACACCGAATGTATATTTATATATACATAACGGAACTAGATTTTATTTTAGTAACTAACTCATTATAAAGTCGGCAGTTACGTATCCACGATACGAAGTAAAAATTATATTAAAACAGAAGAAACTAGAAATTCTCAAGAAATACCAATATCAGTAATAACTTATCGTCACGGAATTAACAATAACTAACACTTGCATCTTGGTACACCTGGAAATCTAACAATCGCATTCCAACCTTCAGACACTGATCACCTGTAGTAATGCTTTGTTTGTACGCTGCAAATTTCAAAATATAGACGTTCAAATCTTGTTGTTTTGATTTCATGCTACAAAAATTTTTATCGAGTAGGTCGATACGTCAAGTTTATAAAGAATTTTCACAAGAAATCTGTAATGGATATAATTGTAATGCTGCAGTTTCTATGCCAAATTTGACGCAGGCTCGAGGAGAGATAATACTTTTATTCTTGGACAATGTAAATTAAAAGAATTGCGGTTCACTTCTCTGGCTTGTCAAATGGGTTATCATGTGACATTTCATTAATTACTCTCTTCTGCAAAAGAATGGAAGACCATTGAGTATATAGTTTTGTTTTCAGTGTTCACCTAAACCAATTATCAGCAATATTATTGAGGTCTCTACATCAACTCAATTCGAGTTAATTCATGTTGAAACCGCATTGACACCAATTATTTCAGTCATATCAAATAATCCTGTTCTACAAGACATTTAGTGGGAGGTTTCCGCAAAACATTTTCTTTTGAATGATTCTTAGTTGTTATAAATCTTATTTGTCCTCAATACTTTGTAACAAAAAGTTTCTTTGCTGCAAACAAATTTTATTTTCATTCATCCCTATACCATAAAATTGCTTTCAATTCGAAAAGTCCTTTCGTCGGCATTCCAGTAATCAAGCAAATGGTTTTAATCCTAAATCTCCCTACGCATTTCAGCATCGAAAGTAATCTAATTCAAATATATAATCCACATGAGGCACATTTCAAATCAGTGAAATGAGGTAAACGTACGACTAATTATCCCATTTCCAAGATAAAACACGATTGGTAAAACCTAAAGATGCAGAAGTAGATAAACACAAACTTTTACTCCCTCGGCATGTATATTGACTAATGTAAATTGCTATGAGTTTACATAATTGATGCACAACAGTGAAGCACTTTTGAAACCATCTCCAAGTGACTACAACGAATGTTATAACTAACTTGGGAATTCCGAGAACAAAATGACATATTCTGCACAAATTTTCAAGTAGAAAGCAGCTAGAAGCAAGTGCAATGCCGTACAGCAGCAGCGAAAAGATGATGGAGGCATTCCCTTGCATATCAGGACGGGTTGGTGACGTATCTCTTAACTCAGGGGTGAACTCACGAGCCACAACTTTGGACCACCAGTTCCAAATTCCTGAATGCGACATTGCTTGTATCCTTCTCATAACTTTGGGATGAATACTTTCTTTCAATGCGAACGCTACTGAGAAGTTGGCAAATGGATTCTTCCCAAAGTTGATTATCAAATTAGGATGAGCCTGGTATAATTTTACTGCATGTTGAGCAGCCATATTCCGAGGGAGCAGCAGTGCAGATTTTCCACACGCTTCTAGATGTTGCCACAACAATTTCATCTGCGGTTTCATCAATTCCAAAATAATTCCTTCCTTGACCCGTTAAACATTATTCTTTAGCATATACGGCCATTCCGAACTATGATTTTGAAACGCTTCCCTGAATATTCGTCCGCTTTCGGGGTGTAATGTTGAGTGGGTCGTCAAATTGGCTACTGTATCCAATCCTATCCCGGTCGTCTGTCCAAAATTAAACCACTTCACCGCGTCTGAATACGACCAAAACATACCGCTCCCGCTGCTGATATGATGTGCGGATTCTCCATATACTGTTCTTGACCATTCCAAAAATGTATCAGCGGAACTGGTTGCCCATTCCGATCGACTGAAATCGACATCTACAGGTCTTACATAAATGGAGAAACCATCATCAACTAACTCGGAAAACTTTGTATATGGCAATATCTGTCCAGGTGAGATTACATTATATACGTTTGTGTTTTTCCATCCATTGCTTAGCACTATGCCAATCAGTAGGGAAACCAAAATTGTAAATCGCATATAGGTTTTTGAACAAAGGGATGACTGGAATGGGTCCCCTTGCTCCAAGGCTACCCTAATAAACGACATCAAGTGAAGTACATAATCACTCAAACTGGTAACAGGCGACCAAATTTGGCAGTGAAGGTATGCCAAAATAAGCAGTGCTAATGCTATGCAAGCCCAAATAGTGTGGTCGTAGACTCGGAGAAGCTCATAAAACCCAAAGGAATGCTTCCCCTTGTGTCCACCGCAACTGACGAATGCCAAGTGGTTTAACGTTTCCCTGTAGGAAAGTCGCAGACGACCGGCTACACTATCTTCGGCAACAATGGCGGTTATGTCGCGCGCCACTCTGCCTAATCGGTCAGCATGTTGGGCATCATAAATCAATCTTCCTTGTCGACAATATCTTAGATTTATGAAATTAAAGGTGAGGGTGGCGTTCGAAACGATGTCAAAAATCATGGATGCAATACCACTTGCAAGCATATCGTCGCTGCTCATGAGCGACAATCCGTGATGCTTTTCAACCAAGCGAATGTTACAACCGGCTTCCATTTTCCGTTGAAAGCGAACTATATGTTTCATCTCTTCAGTTTCAGGTGTCAGACGGACCATAAAATGGAGCTCCTTCTCGTTTGGATACATATCAGAATTGGGAGCAATTTCCGACACTTGAAGAGACGTAAGTTTTGCCTGAATGTCATACTCCGCTGAGGAATTTGAGATCAGTGATAATTTATTGACACTCTCAACATATTGAGAATTCTGGTGCAGGCCAATAGTGAGCAGAAATATGACTGTCTGCAGAATTGAATAATCACTATTGCGGTAATATCTTCTCCATGCCTCCGAAAATCTGAACGACCACTTAAAGTTGTCTAGAGGGTGCGCGGCTTCATGGGTTACCAATATGTGTAGTTTTGGAACCATTGAGTGTTCACGGAGAAGCGACAGTGATGCATTTAGTTGGGGCAAGTCAATGCTAAAAACCAGTGGCTTCATGCTATGGTACATTTTATACAAAATTGGAACTTGAAGTGATACATGCACCTGACAATTCCAAGGCCTCGTTTTGAGAGAGTATTCAAGGAACTTAAGTCTAACGCACAAGTCCTGATCCACCGCGAGACTACCGCGAAACGAAAGTCCCATTAAATACTTGGATAGCTTGCAGTTGATTTGATGCCCACTTTTAATTTTGACACTGCTGTTGTCGTGCGTGTAACCACTGGCAATCCAGAAATCATGATATCTCTTTCGGAAATCTCTGCATTGTTTGCAGACAAAGATTGCTTTTTGTGGCTGTCGAATAATTACACCGAACAAGTCGTGTGACACGAGATCTTCGTTTTCAAAGTTATCAATTACCACATGACAATTCCAACCGTTAATGGTATTCAAGATTAACGACGTATTGAGCCAGACACTTTGCATCGCGTTCTTGGCTTTGGAATGAGACGGGTACGGTGGAAATTCTTTCTTGTACCTAATTGAGTAACTTAAGGCGCCTCTAGTGCTCTTGCGCGACATTGCAATGGAAATGCAAAAGATAAGAATTACTATCCATGTTTCCAGCAGACGCATCTTTAATATCTTTGCCTTTTCCTTATTTGATACCAGTATTCAAACTAATACACATATGTACACTATTCGACAAAATAAGTAAGCTTATATTAATCAGCTTCTTCACATATACATGAAAAATGAAAATCAGAATTAGCCGTCGGACGCTTTCCCGTGTTGTTAAATGCACAATGGGGCAGAATATACTTGTTTCGGAGAAGGTGTTGTAATCTCTTAGCTTAAGAAACTAACTGTGGAGAAACTTGTAGCAACCATCACAATATAGCTACATACGCTTGGCGGAAAGTAGAATTACATTAGCTAATTACACCTCCACTATACCATCCCACACTACCAAGTTCTTAATTTCAAACATGCCCATTATTTGGTAAGGTAGTAACGTGTGTGCTGGATAAGAAGGCGTTCCTGTGCAAGTTATGGCAACTCCAATACTAATTCGCCGAATAAAACCTGTTTGCATCCATCAGAGCTCGGTGTTATGTGGTAGTGATTTTGTATATGAAAATATATGCTTGTTGCAGAGTTGGATTTTGAAAAAAAACTTGCGTGTAAATGTATACAAAACAGGGGTTTGAGAGTATCTAAATCGAATACCCAAAAATTGTTTTGCCAGTAAGCTTTGTCTGATAGACGATACAAAGGAGAATATTAAAGCACGAGAAAGTACCCAAGTAATGAAAAAGTTGAGCAAAATTTGTTATGAGAGCTGGCATTACAAACACCAATAATGGATGCGATAAATTGTGGCTGAAATAAATACTTATTTTAGTATTATTACAATTTCAAAAGATCTCTAACGGTTAGAATATACTCGTGGGAAGGGAAATTCCGTGCAAAATGCTGCATAGCTTTGCATATTGGACACATGCCACTATTCCATTATAATGATGCGTTTGTTGGATGTGGTCGAGTCTGTATTTTGTGAGTATATGGTGCATTATTACGTGATTTAACGTTAATGTATTTACAGAATCTTCCTACAAAATTGTGTATGCAATTAGAACGTTTTACTTAACTATCGACACATTATGACGATTTGAAATGCAAAACTTTCGGTAACTGATTTGCCAACATATTTCCAAACACCATAAACGAAACACAACTTACGAAATTGTTACCACATTAATAATAAAAAAATATCCATCCCTCTTTCATTTTTAATATCTGAGTCACTTTGGATCTTATGATACTAAAATCGATGCATTGTAAAAGTAAGCACACACTTTTGGTCATTGACCATTGAGTGACTGCTCGATGCCGTTTTTGAAAGCGAATATCGTCAACAGATTGTCAATTCTTGTCAATTATATTTTTCAGCTTGGTTACTTTAGTAAGCTGTACCTTAATTTACCTCGAGGACAAAAACTACTGATTTTTACTAAATGAAATACTGGATTTGCTAACAATTATAAGCCTGAAATGGCCTGAAATTGCTATATGTAATCAGTACAGATTGCAGGAGCGGAAATATCTTAATAATCAAGTGCTACAGGATGCCATTACTTACTTTTGATTATATATATTTACTAATAGAAAACCTCAAAAATTAAAAATGACGGTGTTATGAATTATATTATTGTAACGTCATTAAATGAAAAGTGGAACCCATCTTGATTTTAATACATATTAGTTTAAATTTCATAAAATATGCGTTTTAGCAGCTTCAACTTCTTCATAAATATCTTTGTGTTTGGCTGGTGTAAACCGCCGCCGTAGCTTTCTTGACAATTCCGACAATTCTTGATACACAGTTTCAATTCATTAAAAAAGAATAATTATGAATGGAACATTTCTTACAAAATGTACGTCAGATATTTAAATTTAGAGAAATACGAATTCTTCCGCCTCAACCAGGACTTTTCCTGTGACAACCGATAATTTAATGAGATTTCGGTCTTTTGCTTGCTACACGTTCTGATCATGTATTTTGGTTCAGGAATTCGGGACATTTGCTCGAATCGTGCGCAAGGTTATGAGAAAGGATATCAGATTGAAAACACACCCAAGCACACTACAATTATCACAAATGATCAAATAACTAATGCCAAGCTTTTATCTGCGAGTTGTGTGTTTTTCAGTTACTTGCTGGGATAATGTTTTTATTCGAGATTTACTGCAGGAAAACTACGACTACTGTAATTGGCATTAACGAACTTAACTAGTAACATATTTTTCTTCTAAACATGTTAATAGAAATTATATTTTAAACAATGAGTTTCTTACACAATGAGTGAGGACGTATTTTGTAGTACTCGGGTTCGTATACGTAACGACTTTCAATGTTAGAATGCAATGAGCGACAAAACTTGTCACCAATCTAGACTGGAAAATGGCATTAAGTCGTTTGCGGAGATTGTAAATTGTCAATCATTGAAGTGAAGTGGCGGTTTCCACCTTCATTCAAGTCACATCTGTCCCAAAACCCTTTAGGATTATTCAATACTTGAAATTGGCCTGTGACGTCCAATCCTGCTTCTAGAAGGTTGGAAATTGTTACAATGAGAAAATACTTCATGCTTTCTTCGATTTGAAACAAACGGTCCATCGAAAGTAGGAACCAAACTGACAAACGTGGGTATCTCATGCCTAGTTTTATTTAAAACACTGAAAACCTTAAATGGATACCATGGAAGTGAGCTTAATTCTAACTCTTAACTTAATTCTTAACTAATGCTCCCATTATGCATATATTTAAGAAGTTCGTTTCCAAATTCTAATCGCTTGGTTGGTTGGACGTACTTCGCACCCTTCCGTGAAGAATCGTGCACATGTTTGGCTGTTATGTTCTCCAGCTTTGTAGACTCCAGCCAATCCAAATTCCGACCAACCTGTAGGTGGAAGGGTTATTAAAGTTGTTGCACAACTATTTTCATGAGTCCAGTTGTACTGGCGCTGAGTTATCCGTGGAGCACACTGTGTTTGAGTGACTCCCCAATCACCCGACTCACCACCAGAAACTCGGAAGAACAGGCCCACGTATGTACTGCTAATGTCTTCCCAACTCAAACTCGGCCAAAGAGAAACAGGGCTTGGTTGGTTGAAATATTCAATGTATATTGACCCAACTGGTACCACTCTGGAATTTACGATCTGCAATTCTTCTCGTGTTTCATCAAGAATTTGTTGAGTAGTTATGAGATCTTGTTGAGTAGTATGAAGCTCTTTCCTTAATGTCTTGATAACTTCAACGGAATCTTCAAGTGTCCAGACCAGTGCCTTTTGACACATGACCTAATTCCGCTTCTGACATACGACGTCTACCCACTTGCCTTCAGCGCTGACAGGGTTTCTTGCATTTTTTGGTCTCAGCTCGATGCAGGTATTCTCATCCGTCACATTTATTGGATAGCCGTCTTGCCAGTTTGTATATGTTAACGGATCACCGTCTTCCCATTTAAATTCCATTACCTCCTTATTGAATTTACCTCCTAACCAGATGTTGTCATATATGTCGTGGGTGTAATCTGCCAATAAGTTCTGCAGTTCTTCCTCTTTCACCATCACCAGGGACGACTTTGATTTTTCGCTTCCTTGTGCAGAACAAATGTTTTTTGCCTCTTGGTAATCGACAAAACTGTTGAAGGTTTTGATGCAGAGTTCATCCTTGTAGGCCACCCATCCGTCGTCACATTGTGCAGCTTCTGAAAGTGTAGTTCAGAACATCCATGAAACTCGTCAGGGAGTTATGTTCTTCATAGTTTCTAAACAAGCATATTTTTAATAACATACCTCCATTTGTGCACAGTTCCATAGAGATGATGGAATATACGCAAATAAAGATCCACTTCATGTCGTATATTAATGGTATGATCCGATATGGTTTGAATACAGAGTCAAGTAAATTACTGCGACGGGATTTGAATCCATCCTTCACTTTTATACGTTTATACTGCCATATGTCCTGACAATTACCACATTAGGCAAGTATTTGTATTGCAGGAGTCCCGATAGTCCTGCCACTTATAAAAACGAGCTGATAATTTGCTCAACTGACAAGATACCAAATCGACTCTGCTGTGGTGCAGTAAACAGTAATAACATTGTCCGAATCCACGTAATAAGGAACTTTGGAATCAGGTACAAACTTCAGCTACTTTTACGTATGATACCGATATACATACCTCAAAACAGGAGTTGACGTCGCTTGATTCAAAAATAGCTTTTCGTGTCGTTGCAACCCACTGAAGCATAAACGAACATTTCCCACTTTCAGCTAACTGTACATGTTGTTTATGGATCGTTAGTCGTGTGATCAGTATGATTGTTATCCTTGACCGGGCACGGTTGCTGTTCAAGCTGTTTTTGCGTAACGTATGAACAACTAAGTTAATGCAAACTGATATCGCTAATGGCAATGATCAAAATTATCAATCAGTTTTTACTGACATTTGTAATAATATGCGCGTCACTTATGATTGATGCATTGATTCAGTAGACTGTGTTGCACAAACGTAAATGCACATGAGTCATCCATTACATTCAAACAACAGTTGGAATGTGAAAGTTGAAAAATAGTTTATATGCCCCGGTATTGGATTGGAATACTCTGTGGACTAATCAACTTTTAAAATTACACAAAATCATAATCAAATATTATAAATTTATAAATTCTACTGCAAGATTGATGATCCGTACTCTTAAAATTAGCTGTAAGTTTAACTATTGCGTAACATTAATGGATAGAACTGAGTATTACGTAATGTCATTGTCCGTCGGTCTGTCCAGAATTTAGCTAGAATTGCTGCACTTGATATTGATATACAAAGTCTTCCTATGGAATGCAGTATCTGAACAATAAATACTTTTGCCATAAAAATCGTACCCTTACATGAAAAAGTAACTATTCCTTAAACGCAATACTAATTTTTCATCCAGAGAAAATAATCAGTTATCTAAAGAAAATATTTTTTTACATCGTAACCGTTTTCAAAAATTTAATTTAATATCGTTTGAACTTCTGACAAGTTTTAATTTTCTTGACCGGGCAAGCTTCAACGTCAGAGGCTGGTGTGATGGCTGTTGCGAACAATTTAGATTGACACAGGTATTCCATCTCTTTGTTTCGGTTGTGTCAATGATTGAATTGTGCGTTTTGGTCTTTTTTTATCATTATTCTATAAATATATTCCAAAAATTGTACGTGTTTCTTTTCTGGGCTACTCTTCGATTTACCATTACAAACAGTGATCCCTTGGTAGCACGGGTCATAACCAACGTTGGAATGCAGTACGGCACACGGACTCTCACAGATACCTTCGAAACAGAACTAGTTAATGACATGGGTTACAATGGTAGCGCGAAAACTATGATCCGATAATTTCCTTCCTATAAAACAAAAAACTGGCTTCTACCTACAACAGATAAACGCCCGATTAAACTTTTATCGTAAATAATCTGAACATTTGGGACGCCATCTGCACGGTAGTTAGTGGCAAATATTTGTCGTGTGACTATAGTTGTCTTGTTCGGGTTAGTGTGATGTTCGGTAATTTGATCAAGTACTAGTTCGTTGAACCTGCAATCTCACTATGTGTCAATATTTTTGAACAGAGCGCTCGCTCAAATGTTTTGTCTGGAGAGAAGACATGCGAGATCGGCCTGCTTGGCAACACATCCAGTAAAAAATAAGAACTTAGCCAACTTTTAGTTTACATCGCTTGTACTTATTGAATGATTACATTACATGCTTTTAAATCAAATAAGGGCGCATCGATATTTTTGGCTATAAATTCATTAATACTTTTATCGAAGCTAATACCTTTCACAACATCTTGTTCGATTCATAAAATTGGTAATTTACCTCGCGCACTATTCCTTATGCCCTTTTTTGTCGATTAATTTTAATTTACTACTTTTAGGGAAAAAAACTACATAATACCTCCTAATACTACATTCCAGTAATTAGCTACATATTTAGAAGTATATATAATAGTTTTGGTCGATTGATATGGCAGCAGCGAAAGAGGCTTTCGGCCCTCGAAAATTGATAGCTGATCAGTTTGTGGAACAGATTATCTGGCGGCATTGATGATAAAGTTCAATCAAAGCAGCAGTAGCGGCAAGGGCGCCTAGCTCAGCTGGCAAATGTCCGTCTAAAAACATTAGGATGTAGATGTTTCAGTCAGGAAGATAAGGGTTACATCAGAAGATAAATAAGTAGGAAGAAGATTATCAGGTTGCTTTTGTTACATTCAAATTCTCGGAGTCTTCCCAACTTTCGATGCTAATTCTAATCTTGTTGCAATTTTGACCACATATTATTGAGTATGCGCCAAGAACATTGATAATCTGACTGAAATGTGCTGGTTTTTTGTGGTTTGCGCAGCACTAACGGCGTCGACCCTTTCCACCATTCATAAAGACATATCTGAAGGACAAATGAAGTAAAAAATTAGACGTGCGGGAATTAGATTTTATGGCCTTAAAGTTTTAAAAAGTACTAATTTAAAACAGTTCAATGAAAAAAGATTGTACAGATCTCTTGATTGAGAAATATTAATACAATGTACAGCCAAGTAAGTTTATCAAGATAAATAATGTTGTAGACAATAATGCGATGCCAGTAATATTTGGCGCGGCAAAACGCAATGGCAACAATGGAATACCCATGGTGCACGGCTTAATTAATTACGTTTAATTTAATATAGTCAGTCATAGGAAACATTTCGCTTCAGGTATAGCAATGACTTGGAACCGTTTCCTGTATGAAAACAATTTAAAAAACAAAGCCACTAAATCGTACGCACACCAATTTCATTTTTGCAAATTTTAGGTGGGTTATGTTGATGCTTCTGTGGCCAGATATATGTAGAGCAAAAATATGAAAACATTGTTACTTGTCTAACAAATATTTAGTTGTAGTTTTAGACACGAGCTTCATCGAGATTTGAGAATAAAGAGTTGTGATATAATGTGTGCAGCAACATCAACCCCGTTTGTCTAAAAACTTGTGTCCTAGAGGGATTTATGAGGGGACAGATGAATAATTCATCGAGTCTGCTGGTGCTAGTTGTTAATTGCAAAAGTGTTTATGCATCAAAAGTGCAGTACGTTATAAAGTGACGGCAACAATCAATAAACTCACAAAACACGTAAAAATTAATATTGTAGAAAAATAAGAAATATTTGGCTTCCATGAATAAACGCTTGAATATTTCAATCTGAAATTGCATACTTTCTGTAGTGTATGCAGATACACACATAAAATGAAATATTATAATTTTGAATAATTTTGAATATGAAAATATACAAATAAGTTACGTGCAGACTAGATAATTTGCTGTCTCTAGTCTGGAGAATATTGAGAATTTAAATAGTTTATACTCCTGAGGAAGCCAAGAATCTCCTCAGACCATTTCTACGATTCAAACTTGTTCAATCTCCTGTTATCTACACATAACAAACTCACTTACTTTCTAAGGCAAAGAATCTACGCCTAGCAGCAAATCACATTATTTCTACGGTCATCTCTATGCACATAAGCATCATAATAAAATAATACACACACTAGCATACACAACACTTTCGTACAGTTTTCATGCGTTTAGGTACTCAATTCCGTGGCGCAAAAATATATCTATCGGCAAGGTGTTAACAGTAACAAGTTGCATCATGGTTCTTTTTTGTAATTAGTAATTACATTGATTTACTGCCAACGTGCCGCTACGTATTGTAAGCCAAAGGCGATTTTTTGTGCATAATGTATATATTCCGACGATAATCCAAATACATTGGAGTTGCTCATTTGTCAGAACCTGAGAGAATAGGTTGTGGTTTTTAAGGTTTTTTAGCGTGTATTTCAAGTGTAATTTAGGAATTATTTATTAAGAAATCATTTATTTGATGACGATATGAGCGTTTTATCTGACTTGGAGCTGACAGGAGACCGGAATGTTGACATTACGTTAAATACGGCGGTAATTTTGATTTTTGTAAACGAACACAAATATCCTAGGAATACAAGCCAAACGAAAAAGTATAACTGCTTATGCACGACGGTACCAAGTGCACGCGTACCGTATAAAAAATTTGAACTTGGATATGTGTTTTTTGAATATCAATATTGCTGCAAATACATCTTCAAACGCGTCAAAATTTTCGCACTAACTTTAGATCAGCACGTTGATTTCAGCCTTAACGTTTGTTTGAAATACCAATGTGAAGCTTGCCGCCATCTAGTTTTTTATTGAACCCTGATTGCAAAGTATTTATTATAGGTCCCGTTGATTTCTGCGTCAGGAAAAGATGTCGGTAGCATTTTCTCGTTTCCAAAGTTCGTTTACTAAAAATATATTTGTAACCTTCGAAAAAAAATCTTCGAAAAATCGTCGTGGAGGAATAAATTGCTAATTATTTATAATGAAAACAATAATGATTAACTGAATTTTTGTTGTTGATACTTGTACGATTACTGCTTTGTATGTGCTCATTGCTTCAGAGTATTAGTTGGCCTAAAGTATGGTCGTGCCGTTGTTTAAGATTAAATTATGAGAAATTGATCTCTTTTAAATTCTGAATAAATTGATAAATAAATAAATAAGTGATAATTTTTGTAAACTAACCGAAGAAAGTAAGTATTAAATACATATATTTCGATTATAAATACTCGCGTATGTACGATGAAGACCACCATACAACCAGTATATTAAGTGAATTATGCTGATAGATATATTATTATTACATGAAAATGCCAAACTAGTGATATACCAAACTACTTACGACTTTGATTATATCCATGTGCATCGCACACAGAATACATGTGAGCTACTTACAGACGGTCATAACGCAATTATTACTTGCGGTGTCGAGTGAACTCAAATTTATTATGAGCTTACGCAAAGCTGAAACAATGAAAGGGAATATACTTAAACGGTACACAAATATGCACTGGCTCTCTTGGTACAAAACAAAAGTTGAATAGACCATTTTAAAGCCAGTGGACAAGAAGACATTTTGTGTACTCTAATTAAATAATAATTAAATACAACCACATTTTAATTTACAGATGGTGATTATTAGCAATACATCTATATTAAACTCTTTAATACATTAAATGCAACATTTAAAACCAACGTGACTAGAATATATTCACACGCAACATGAATCCGAACTTACATTCAAAGAAATCTATTATACCGCACGCATAATTATACGACATATTTCCATTACCTGCGATTTTGGAAATTAAAAAATCACAAGGTGTGTCGTGTGCTTGGCAAACTTAAAGCTACTAAAACTTTTAATTGTTGAGGTATATACTCCTAAGGACTGGATGTTTTAGTCATAACAAGGTTCTATTCTGATAGTTGTTGAGAAGGAAAGTTCAGAACTTTTAATTCTTTCGAAACATGTTTCAAGAAATTCAAATTGTATAGGTATTGTCAATTATGCTGAATTGATTCATCATTTATACCGCTCAAAAAAGGCATATGCAAAATTATAAACGTTTCTCATTTTCGGCGATCTGTAATATGCAATATTTGCAAACCAAGGAAATATGTAGACAAATGCAAATACTCTAAACGAATTCGCTTCAACCTAATTGACAACTAACTATCTTGTAGAGTGTAACCAGCCACCAGATGAACGGAATTGAAGTTTGTATACCGACGAAATGTTTTGTCACTTATTTCGTTAGCCTATATATTGTCGAATAGTTATTGTTTTAAGATAAATATCTAAAACGAAAAAAACCATATCACATCAACACATTGCATTATGTGTGTTTCACGTACAAACTAGAATAAATGTGGGCGCCAATTTGTGGTACACACTTACAGAATATACAAACGCTTACAGAACGTGCGATTTTTATTCGCAAGAAATACTTGTCCCTAGCAAAAGTCACCAGCATTTCGATTTTATTTCAAATTTGTCATTGTACTATTTAAATGTTAATTCCACGATGTTTTCCAAATGGCAGTGATTAAATTTTAGAAAATGCGATATCACGCGGTGCAATGAGAATCTCAGTTTCTCTTCCTCTTTGTGGAATGGACTGAAATCTGGCTGGGAAATTGTTCAACCGATCGAAATACGATACGATCTGAAAATATTTGGATTGCTTAAATATAGTGAATGCAGGAGGTGTCATCAATTTCTTCAAAATATGTACATTTTATAATGGTATTGGACATAAATTATCGCAAACGACTACGTGTTCTGCTCATCCAATAATACCAAAAATTCCACCAAGATGGTTGTTTTAGGTTAGAATATGTCTTCTTGTTATCATAGATAAACTTATCAGTAGTTTGATCTGAGAAGTTTGATTTGTGAGATCAAGGTTTCAAAATTTGATTGTCGCCAAAACAGAGTTACTCTCTCTTTGTGAGTTGGAGATGTTACAGAGATAATTCAGTAGATCGTTCATTAACGAAGACTGAAGACATCACGAATATTTATTTTTAGGTAACAGATTTTTGGTTCACCAAATTGCCGACGACGAATGAAACTGACGACATTCGTGTTGTGAAGTTGTGCGAATTAGTACAAAATTGAAGAGTGACAGTAAATTCATTTGTATCGATGCTTGTGATTAGTTGACTATGTTTACTTATGTTTGGAACTATTCATTGAAGTAAATGTTGGCGCGATTCTTCGTATTTAGTACCATTTTAAACAAGAATTTCTACTTCCAACCAAATGCGTTTACGTTTCTGTATTTCAGAAACTTTGGAAAAGTAAAATCGTCAATTCTTGTTCGCATAACCGATTCTTGAGTCTGCCGCTTTAAGTAAAACATTAATTATATCAGGGCACAAGTTTAACAAACTATAAGAATCGCGGAGCCGTAACCTAAGCGCCAATAAAATTGCTCTTCACTGTCAAACAAAGTATTGGACTAATCCCATTCCCATAAATATTTGCTGTTGCATAAATGTACAAGGAAATGTTTTACATCCACAGAAGGGGATGCTAATTCTCCACTTTGAAGATTTTTTTAAATTTCAATAAGCTTAAATTTGTTTTTGTTATTTTGACGCCACTCATAGAGAAGTGACTTTCTGTGTGACTTAAATTATTCCAGCAGGTTAAGAAGTGTTGTTTGTGTGTTGTGTGTCAGCTCAAGTTTGGTAATAAATCAAGACGAAGTCGTGTGGGACTAGTAGTGGAAATTAATTTTAAAAAATGTCCTGTTTCCACGGCTGCTTTATGAATTATTATCTAAATCGTACAATACATATTCCATATCCAAACAATATATATATGCATCTTTGGGATCTTACAGTCCCTATATTATTTGTTAGTTCGAGTGTAGCAACTAAACGATCGACCAGAAAATCGAAATTTGATTTCATTAAGGTTGAAGCACCCGTCACTATTGCAAATGATTTAGTGCTCAGATTCGATTACCTAGTAACCTGCTGCCTTGTATCTAGCAATTTCATGACCTCGTTCCTAATGTAGGTGAACTTGTCAGGAATGTAAAGTACGGCTAGATTGGAGTTTGATATATATTGCGATTGTCTGAATAACTAATCAGCATTTTTATAACATGTATTCTCTTGATTATCGCTTTAACCTCGCCACTTGGTTGAACCAAAAAGTTTCAGCTGCCAAACGTCTGCAATATATTATGAGGTCGGACGCGGTGAAATATGTGAAGTCAGGAATAACCTCAGTAAAATAGGGCTTGACTCATTGAGGTAGTTTTTGGTGCGCTTGTTTTATCCTTTCATTAAAAGTGTACCCAACCCATAGAGTACTGTCACATCATTTATTAGCAGCATAAAATATAAAACGATCAACCTTGTGGGTAGCATATGGATCAGGACAGAGAACTGAAAAAATCTCAGTTCTCATTCATCATCTTCACCCCACTTCCAGATGTGGAGTCAAAGCTAGTGCAGAAGGCTTTTTCAGTCTTCCTATACAGTCCTATTTCGGTTTACAAATAAGAAATTAAATTTATTTATCTTTTGCGGTTAGATTCTATGAAAGAGCGACAGAGTAAACGTAATTTCAGATATCATTTCACTTGTCCCTCAGATCACATCAGTTGGATTCGCCGTGTCCTTTTAAATCAGTTCACTAGATGCTAATGTTGAAGCTCTTAAGTGAAAATAAAGTTGAAACGATGAAACCGTCGCGCCCATACACCAAATGTATAAATACGCATTATTGGCAATACGATATTCTTAACTAAATAAAACTGCAATACCCTGTGTTCTGAAATAATAAAATGTATGTACGTTTTTCAATTATTGTCGAAGTATTTCAAACTTTCAGCAGTTCTGTATAAGAGTTCGACGCCATAAATCTTTGTTGCCGTCCAGACATCATCGTCATAACTAAATAGGTCTGTTTGTTAAATCTCCTGTGCGTTTCAGAAACTAGAGGCAGATACAAGTATAAAGTGAACTACTTGTTTATTGTAGTATTAAATCAGCATGTGCTCAAGATGAATAACTTGAAATTTGTTCAGTATTTAGTTTAGTAGTACACTTCGGATAGCACTACGAACAAGGTAAATGTCAGAAATATGTTTGTAGTTATCTTGTAGATTGTGGGTAACAAGTTGTACAAATACCACCCAATTCTGGTGTGGAATGTGTAAAATCTATTTTTCGTGATATTTTAATTTCCTTGAAGCCATCCATCTTAAGTTAGATTTTTTGAATCCAGCTAACAATACGCAGGTTTGGTTCATAAGAATTGGGACCTTATTATCACTGTGCAATGCTAATCGATTTGCCAATGCTAGTGCGGTAAAAAATATAAATTGGCTGAGAAGCGGAAACATGTAAGTATGCTACCTTCAATCTTTGAGAGAAGTTTGAATAAAGGTAATTAGATTTAAAAAATGCAATTTGAATATAAACAAGATTTTCACAATTGTGAGTACAGAGAGACGAAGAACATTTTATAATATATAATAAGGAACATTCCTTTCCTATTTTTCCAGGTGAATTACATGTAACTTTTGGGTTGGTCGTCCAAGTCTGATTCCTGGATCTTTACTTCATTCTTGGCAACTTCATATTTTTCAGTAGAACTCTACGCCATAATTGGTAAACTGAGTCTCTTGAACTTGTGAAGATTTTCTAGATAGAACTTTGTTTGTAGGGTTCGTAGTGTTGATATCCATGAAGAAATGGTTTAATAAACTGATTAAATATACAAGTGATTACTTCATAAAGTAGAATCCCGACCAACAAGAATCAAAGTTAGCTTCTAATTAAATCCTTCTGACCGACTTCTGATGTGCCAAAACAAATTTGCGTCCTCTTGGCTTATTTGCATAAATGGAATTTAATTGTTTGGAATTTACATGAAAATAATTGAAAACGCAAAATTCCAGCATTGTGCAGCATCTTAAGGACCCGATAAATTGCACCCATACAACAGTAGCGTCGTTACATTTATTTCTAGATCAAAGACCATTTTCGACAGGACTCGGCTTGTCGCGTATCGTTTATTATTTGAGTGTATTTGAATAGCAGTTTCTGTACCCTTTTTATGACTTCAACGTTGCTGCTGCTGTTTTAAAACTGAAACGCCGCTCAACGAAAATTTCTGCGAATAGTTTCACAGTAATCACCAGATCATGTGGGCGCATAAGAGTAAATAGCAATAATTTTGTGTTTACATCTTTGTTGGTTCCTTTTGGTAAAATATAATATTTAGCAAACACTCGGTTAATCAGAATGTCAATGAATGGCATGGCTATGACAATGACGATAAACAGGCAAGAAATTTTAAGAATCTCAGAATTCGTTTAGTTAAACTAGTACCGCATGCATCTCTCCTTGCCAATGCTTACTTTGTGCTGCATAGGAACGGGGAATTATTTCCATATTTACATATGTTCTCTTCTTCTTGGACATTACACTATATTGGAATTTGGTGCATTTTGCTGTTACTGAAACCACAATTGAATACATACTAATGTTGAAGCTAATGTATTCACGAAATACGAGGTACAAGTTGTATGCGTTATCTCATAGCTAACCCAAAACGCCTTAAGTCATCGAAGCTTTGGGAGCACTAATGGAACAACTTACAACAGATGGAAAGGAGCTGTTGGTACTTGATTAAATTTAGTCATAAGAAAGTGGAAAAGTTCTACAATTTTACTCTAAAACTGCATAAGTATACTGATAAAGTGTGATTGATAATGGGGACTACACGAATTTAGCTACAACTGCGCAAGTTCCTTAAACACTGTTTTAAATAGTCACAAACAGTAGTAGTATGTACAAACATTGATGAATGAGGTTAAAGAAATATGAAAGCAAATTACTAGAGAAATCTCTCGGTGCGTATGAGAAAAAATACAATGTGTTTTTTGCCGTGCTATTTTAATTTATATCAGTTCAATTTCCAACCAGAAATATTCGACTAAATATGGGCCGGAATAATAAGCGGAGAAAGCTCGACTACCGGAATAAAATATGGAATATCGTATTCTAAACTATCAAAATTAATGACTTACTTATTCGGCTGCTGGCAAAAACGTACATCATTTGCAGTTTGAATCCTTTTACCAAAGGCAATACGAGCAGCCCCACAACTTTTTTTGGAAAAGCGTCCCCGGAAACTCAAACGCCGTATGCAAGAAGCGAGAGGGTTGGGAGCTTATAACAAGTAGGAGGTCATTGGTGGTTTGGAATGGCGGAGAATCGGAGATTTATTAAAGGGAGCCTTCAAATCCCAAATTAGATAGATAGATTTGTTTCGCATTGAAACAAATTATTTTCCACCAAAACGCAGCCCACTGAAGAAACTCTACTTTGCAAAAGATTAACAAAATCCATCAAAGGTCGACCTTTATCTATTCCCAGGAATGTTGCTCTCTGAGGAGTATTTCGTATAAGCTGCGTATGGGTTTACTGATCTGCCATTGCGAAGTACTAAATGTTATAGACATTGCCTGTTTTAATCAAGAATGGACTGCGTAGAAAGATTTGTTCTAACTTCTCTAAATATAATGAGCAGCTCGTATAATGATGTGAGTGTTGATGCCACAATGACTTTTGCATTTGCATAAAAATTCATTAAGTGGGATGTTTGGGGGGTTGATGATTAGGTGTTCTAAACGCAAAGAAAAATTCCGATGTGCTCTAAACCTTGTTTATATATCACCAATGTGATTTTATATAAATAAAAAAATTTCTACTGATCAACCAAAATCAAATGTGACTAAAATACAAAGATAATGGTCACTTATGATGGATTGGATGGTCACGTTTTAACAACATTTCGCAACTAGTTTGTAATTTCAAATTGCATATTGCACAGTTATCAAGCTATTCGAAGTAAAAGTTTGTCCAAAATGCATGTCCAAATGAAGATGTATTTTCCTACAATCGATGCAACATTGCGCATCAAGAAAAAAATATGCGATTTGTATTAATGTTCATTAAATAACGTTTCAAAACGTTTTAAGGTAGAAACAAGTTTCCCTTGGACTCAGCTATAACATCAGGGCGAATAAAAAAACTCAATGGAAAAAGAACACAGTATATAACACTATACAGCCTTCGGCTGGTCGAGATGGAGGGTTTAACTGATGTGAGTGCTAAATAGTGTGATTATTATATTAACATAAATCTACATACATAACGGTTAGTACCTGCAAAGTCACAGGCCGCACATTTATTAAAGAAGGGCAGGAAGATGATGCTAATGTATATTTATGTTGCAACCGACACCCAGTGGAACAACTGTCTTCAACTATATTTTGCAAACAAATTAAATCGATTTTGCTTAAAATATTTGGCTACTGTGTTTATTCACTTGTTGAACTCATTATATGCGCTACGAATCAAATAGGTTTCCACCGTCGGTTACTAATTTCATGCTCACTGTAAACGAAGCAGCTTATATTATTCAATGAACATATTTTACATTTTTATAATCATATAATCATGTCAAAACTAAAATACATTACCTTCTGGCTTATGCTTCAAATGATGACTCATGCCTAGTCCGAAAAATCTTCGTGTTTGTAGCTGAAGACAATATCTGTTTATCCGGCGTCAGAATTATGATAATTAAAAAACACTAAATATTCCTAATTAGTATGAATTTATGTGCCAAAATACAATACAATTACAATCTAGTTCCAAACAATTAAAAAGCCTAACAAATCTGCAGTTTTATACGAGGATTCCACATCTGCCTTTAAATATGAAATCGATGCCAATTTTCTTAAGCTGTGCTGAATTCATGCGAGCCTTTTCTGAGTAGCTGCTTGTTGCGATGGCTCACCAATCATCCATCGTATCAGATATCTTAAAAACGTTTCAATCCTTTGCATAATTATTCGCATAGTACTCAGATTTACGATGAGTCATACATCATAACATCGTTTCAGCCGTTTTTTTTTGTTATGGAAGAAATGTGAAGTCGGGAAATTCCTAATTGCGTTCATTAAGACAATTATGCGATTTTATGTTGCTGCGAGCTTCTGCTATAGTACCTTAAGCGTAGTTTATGCCTCATGTATATGCAGAAACGTGAAGCCCGCGATGAGGAGGTGCGTGTTTAGTAATACTCTGGCTGATATTCCCTAGATAGATTGTGGCACATGCCAGCAAGTGAATTTCATCATGCACCATGCCAAAAACATATTGTCCAGACGCAAACATGCAAGATTGCAACGTTTATGATGGTTGGAAACGTTGCGTGACAAAACTGAATGAATGAATTTCGTGAAACGCAATATTATGTCCCCCAATGTCCCGTTTTTAAAATAATGGAAACAACGTTGGTTGTGTGATATGCGACATCATTGTTGTGGCCTAATTAAACAAATAGCACAGCCACGCCCAAATCGTTTCACAAAACATTCAATTTCTCACACAAACTAAAATCTAAGGAGATATCATTGCTACTCATCCAACACCAAAAGTTAAATATTCTGTGAGTCGTAACATGAAGAGCAGGAGGCCATTTTCATTTAAAACTGATATTTATTGTGGACAACAAGTATTTAGCAGTTCATTCGTAATCTCAGTAAATCATTCGTCGTTGGAAATATGACAAATTCAAGTAATTCGGGAATGTTCCGTCACAGGGACTTATTGCTTTTCATATTATTCATTCTGTATCTGGATTCATTGATAAAGCCAGCAAATGGGCATGCAAACATCACATACAGCGCAATTTCTATCCACGATGGCAACTTTTCGGAGGAGGGTAAGAAACGGAATCTTCTATAATAGTAATATTAATCTGAAAGTAAATAAAATTGTGGAGTTTTCTACATATTTCAAGTCTACAATTTGTATCCTCACTCAATTCAAATTTATCCCATATTGCAGAAAGTGAAGCAACTTTGAACAGATCCGGCACAGCGTACACCTTGTCAAACAACCATTCTTGTCAGAAACACGTTGAGATGTTTAAATTGTATCACCTGTTTCCTAAACAATGCTTCCAATTGCTGACAAGTCCAAATGGAACAATGGATTTTCCTCCTTCGCAGTACTTGGGAACAGACCTGCAAGAAAACATTGACGCATGTTTGTGGATTATATGTGCAAATTCAGACCAACAAATCATACGTCTCGAATGGGAGGACTCCAGCCTTGCAAATCCACCTTTAAGTCCATGTTCCAAATACCGCATAAGAGTTGTCAGTGAATTTGCAATAACCGAGGACGGCTCCTTAGATGCTGTGTTTGGCGGACTGGATAGTAAGTTGGACAAATTGTACAGTACATTTTACCCCTTTACTAATTCATGAATATATATATATACAATTCAGTAACATTCCAACTGTATAGCCGCGCTTCGCTTGAGTAATAATGACCCATATGTATGCAATAATATCTGCTTATATCCTAAATTCTAGGCTACTGCTTGGACCAGCTACCTTCACCAACCACATCGAGTGGATCAGTACTAGCCGTTTTATATAGTCACACCGGAAGCGTTACTTCGCAAAGCCATAGGCATGGGCGGATTGATTACAGCTTCCGAGCTCGATTCTGGACACTAGATGCCAACCGTGGTAACTTTACTATACATAAAAAACTGCAAGCACCGTCAAACTGTAAATGCCGTTAAATTTGTGATCTCAAAAATTGGCAGACTGCGATCAAAATTTATTTGGTGAAAGTGGGTACATTACAACCCCTGGCTACCCTTCATCGCATGTTTTCTCGCATCCTTGCACGTGGAAGATTACAGCAGAGTTTGGGTATCAAATTCGGCTGAATTTAAGCGAACTCTCATTTTCAAGAGTTGGGTGTCAGTATGGATACATTGAGTTGAGGTACGTGATAGCACAAACTCATATGACTAACGACACAATTGAAATGGATGTAAATTGACATCAAAGTGAGCTTGAATCTACAGAAGCGGCAAAACCTCCTCCTCTACGCTTTTAGACCGATTTTGCGGTGGCGATATATTTTCTCGGACGTTTGTATCAGATGCTCACCATCTCTGGTTACAATATTTTTCGATGATGCCTCGAAATGCTTTGAGGATAGAATGGAGTGCAAAATCAGAAGGTGAGTTTATTCAAATGTTAATATAATTTTGTAGAGTTGATAGGATGATGAATACATAATTGTGTGTAATTTTGAGGTTGTGGAAGAAATATAACCGGAACTAGTGGCTTCATCAGCTCCCTTGGATATCCAGACGGAAAACATTTGATGACAACTTGCACCTGGAGTGTTCAAGTCAACGCTGGTCATGTTGTAAGATTAGAGTTTTTGGATGTAAATTTGGTGTATGCGGTTTTAGGAGATGAGGACTGTCATGAAGCAAACATTGAGGTTCGGCAAATCTTAATACTTGCACTTTTTATAAAATTTCTCACTAATATTACTGTACGCAGCGAATACCACTCAATATGTTCCAGATATACGATGGGTCCTTGAGTGGACCATCCCTTGCAAAAATTTGTCGCCAAAGGCAACATTTATTTTTGCTTACTCAAGGGAGCAGGGTTGTCATTGTGTATAGAAATGGCTACGTTGGTGAAGTGAAAGGACGCCGATTCCTTCTGCGCTATGTGGCAGGTACACAAACGATGAGAAAATATTATTCTCAATTCAGTGTTGCAGATAAAAATATTCTAGCCAAAATATAATGTCATTTGCTGCTTTTAAAGTGTGTGAACAGGTTTTCACCGGTTATGAAGGGTACATAGAGAGCACAAATTATCCGAATCCATACCCTAACGACCTGACATGTTTGTGGAAGATCGCAGCGGGTCTGGGCAACAGCATCAACATTGAAATTCTTGACTTTGATGTGAGAAATTGTTTGGGAATCGAGTTGCCGAAACTTTCGTTGGATACTCTAACAGTATGTGCTGATACAAGATAAGCCGCTTAGGCCATGTTCGGTCGGCTGATATTTTTGCACTGAACTAGATAAACGAGTGGGACCGCAATAGCGCAAAGGGCATGTCAAAAACGGCAAAATTGTGTCAAAACAACTCCTCAAGAGAATACAACTCCACATTCGACACAGTAACCATATCTTTTACAACGGACCGTATTCTATCAGGACGAGGTTTTCGACTAAAATGGGAGCAGAAAGGTTCAGAAACGTTTCATATTTTCCGCAAACCTGATGTTTTTCATATTTTTATTGAAGTTCCTTGTCTAAAGGTTGCGCTAAATACATGCTAGCGTCCAGTATCCAACAAAATATCACCAGTCCAAAGTTTCCGATGAGCTATCCCCTTGATCAAGAATGCATTTGGTGGGTACGATCCGAGAAAGGTACAACAATTTCTCTTTCTATTCACGAGTATGAAATCGAGTGGGACCCGACTTGCAACTTTGACTCCATTGAGGTACAAAAAGTTGTGTGTAATGTTGGTTTGGAATCTTTTTATATTTGAAAATACATTATGCAATTGTTTCTGCTTAACACAGGTTCGAGATGGCGTCGACGAAAAATATCCGTTATTGGCTAGGTTGTGTGGAAGGAGGCGTGTTATAACGGTACTAGTTTCCACACAAAACCACATGTTCATCAAATTCAAAAGCGATTCCAGCGTAACGTTCCGTGGATTTACTGCTTCAATAATGCAGCATAACAATACGGAGAGACACGTGCGCGTAGAGGGATCAGAAGGTTACATTCACTCTCCAAAGTGGCCGAATGCATACGAGCCAAATTTAGATTTAAATTGGCTTTTAAGCACACAATCATATAACGCACTGATAATAAATATTACCGACTTCTCGCTGGAAAATTTCCATTATTGTGCACACGACATCCTATCCGTGAGAATCATTTATGATTTCAAAGGGTAAACATAACGGAAGCAAAAATGGGTGGCGTCTGAAAGTATATACTAAATTTGCTTTAGATTTACAACAGACATTCTGGAGAAACCTTGTTCAGACGTTGTGGATATGTCTCCGATTTGATAATCAGAACCAATACCAGCGCCATCGGCATATCCTTCTCAACCGATCATAGAGTATCGTTGAAAGGATTTAGACTTAAGTACACATCGGTGAGCCTATATATTTTATGAAAAGCACTAGCGTCATCATTGAGTTGACAGTGTTGAAATTAATTTGCTTTTTTAAAGGAATGTTCCTACTACATTGAAGACATAACCGGTGTTATTTCTACGCCAAGTATTATACGTGGATCCGCAGAAACAATCAGTTGCAACTGGACATTTGTCCCCAATCGGGACTTGCGCACAGAATCTCGAATGCTGTTAATATTCACAGATATTGAGTGGACAAGTAGTACGGACGGGTTCAGCTGCAGAGATGATTACGTTCTTGTTACATCCCCTTCTTCAAATGGTTCATCTGATAGCGGTCTGGTATTGTATGATGCTTGTTGCGGACGATTACCATCGCCGTTATTGAGTACTGGAGATACACTGATTTTCAACGTTTCCGGGCAAATCCAAACGAATGCAGTATTTGTTCGAGTTCCGGCTGGTGAGTAGTAATTGATGGATTTAAACTGTAAATGCTGAAAGTTATCTCATGAAGGTTTTCTTGTGATTTGGTTCAATAGAATGTTTTGCACCACAAATGATGGAATTCTTTCCAAACATAAATGTGACTGAGGATGAGCTCAACGTCAGCAACTCAGAATGTTTTTGGAAAGTACATCATGGAGATGGCAACAAAGCTTACATCATAACAAAAAATTACAACGCGTCTGCTCACGGCGAACAATGTGGTAATGGATTTGTTCAGGTATTTACTGAGGGCTTTTACGGGAACCTTCTTGGGTCTTATTGTCGCAGCCAAATCCCAACGAATTTGAGCGTCGGCATACAATATTGGATAGTTTATGTGAAGGAGAATCATGATGAACATGATATGGGCGCGGAATCCAATACAACAAGCGTGACCAGCATTTTGACATCTAATGCAAATGGATCAATGACACAAAGGAAAGTGCCTTTGGAATTTATATTAGCAATGATAATGCGGCTTGTTAGCGTTCAAATGATATAAGTGGATTATTGAACACGTAGTCCTTTGTGTATACCCATAGAGTAGCATTGGGTTTAAATTAATGCCACTTTTATGGAATAATAATTTTATGTTTGGCTTTAATTTCGATAAGGCAATTGAGCTTTTATTTATCTCTCTAGTTTCGATAGTATATAATGGGGAAAATTTAAAAAATCTATGCGAAAAGTCTACGAATCCGGCGATTTTTTTCCCAATGCATTTAAGTAGTTCTAAACTTATGGAGGCAAAACGACACTGGAAAATTACATAATGGATTTGCGCCCTTAGTAAAGCTCAGCGCAGAATATGGTCCCAGTTCTCAATTTGGTATGTTTCTTTAACTATTGACTTTCTTCGCCGAAATGATCGAGAATGTGCACATTCTCCATTCGCAGGGTACACATATTTTTTTTACATCTTGTCACCTCATGTCAAAATAACCTTGAATCCAAACTTCTTTTTATGCAAAGCTTGGCACTTTTCGAATCTGAATATTATTAAAATTCATAAGATACTGCTGTTAAGTTAGTTCATAAATTAGTAATAAAAAAATGCCATTCATTTGTTTACCAAAGAGCATTCATTAAAACCTGCGGTTACAAATCACCAATCTGTTTCAAAATCACGAATAATGTGAGACATTTCCTGCTTCAATATGAGTTGATTTGAACACTTTTTAAACTATTTATGTAGTCAAACTAAATTTTTAATCTCACTTGGTATTTTTCTTTCATTGCGCCTGACTGAGACATTATTTTCATACCTGTTTCACGTTGATTGGAGACAGAAGTTTTTTCAAACAATGAATTTTAGTTCATTTAGACATTAATTCAGAGCATAGGTAATAAGGCGTACTGTTTCTTTAAAGTAAACTTAGAATCTCATGCATGAATTTCTGGGAAGCCTTGCAAATGTTTGTTTATGTCGATGGCTTTGCTGAAATGATTATAAAAGCAGATTATTACTTTTATGAATATTGAACTTGTACTTTGGGACAACTGGTTCAATCAGAGCCAATTCCCCCAACCCAACTAGAATTAAACGGTAACTGTAATCCAGAAACATGTTAAAACTGAAATACCCAAGCAGGTGCATTATCATACATTGCGTTATTGTCGTCATCTAGTACTGTTAACAAAACATCCTCATTACAACAAACGATACAACTTGAGGATATTATTGATACATGTTTAGCATCACATCGCCCACCCGATCTTGCTCATGATTGCTGCAATGCCGACGGCACATAGTTATTACGTAGGCGAATAGATTAGCTGACTCAAAATTGCACACGATTCTAAAGATTAATGGTTTATTAATTTATTAAATTGAACGAAAATTACTCAACGCTAGTATTAATCCCTAATCAAGTCAATGTAGAAGATTTCAAATTTTATTCGAATTAAATTCGATTTATATTTAAGTACGCGGTTGTTCAACAATAAAAGTCCAATATGTCAGTTTATATATAAGAATACCTGTTAATTTCAAATTTGAAAATACTAAGAAAAACAAATTTGCGCTGTAACAGATTCTACAGAGGTCACTGGCTACACCTCGGACGGTAACAAAAAGCCGGGGAAAAGGCGTCGGTACATTCGCAGAAGTAAAAGTTGTCGCCTGTATCTCCAGCCTGGCAGGGCTTCAATGTGCACCCGTTCGGCCAAACATCACGAGTGCAGGAGCATGCGGGAGCACCATCGACCGGATTTCCGGAACTTGCGGTGCAGTCTGGAGGCTGATACTCACAGTAGCATTGCCGTCCACATTCATAGTGATATTGGTAATTGTAGTAGTTAGATCCATAGTTGTAGTTAGTGCTGGTAGAGTTACTATTGGCCGTGAGGTATCCTTCCGTTCCGTTGTTGCAGCGTAGATTGACACAGTCCTCCGGCTTACTTTCAGACGTGCACTGACACGTCATGTTACCACTGCTACTCTGCCCGGGTTTGCATGGAGCTAAGCTACAACCTGGGGGAAAGTTGTCTGGGGTGCACATGCACGGAGGTCCTCCTGCGTTCGGTGCCGCTGAAGTTGCAGTGCAATCAGGGACGCATTGGAGTTGCTGCCCAGCGACACGGGAAGCGATGAAGATAACGGAAAATAATAAAGGAAAGTACTGCATACTTCTCGGAAATCTTGCTCCTTTTTTTAAAGAAATCCAGAATAATACAAAAAGCAGCGCTAATTGGTAAGTACTTCAGTAAAACTTTAATAATTTATTATAAATAGGTTCGCTTACCAGATAAGTACAAACACAAAAGTTGATTGGTCACAGACTATTTGATTCCTGGGAGACTTGCGAACTGTTGATAACTGAGTTAATTTTTCTATTCTGTTTATATACTACTACAAATTTCAGCAAATATAATGAAAAGAGAGTTCGATGCATTTTGAACTAGAAGACATGCTAAGATTATTATGCCAAATTAAACTACTTCTTTCATTCATATTTTGATTCGGTGCTTATGAAATGCATACGTAAGTAGGTAGACTAAACCTACGGAGCTGTTTAATCTGTGATGTTACGATTATGCTAATTAAATATTCAGATGCACTTGCGCGTGCATCTATTTGGGAAGGACAAGGAAAAACGGAACATATTAACCAGACCGCGTCATATACCTAGGCAATACTGAAACGTTGCATCAATTTTATCGACAATGTTTTGGTTGGATAGTCTGTTGAACAATTATTGACTGAATCACGTGCTCAATAAGACATGTACACGAGCATATTATTTCATGACAATATGTATGGAGAATATGTCATCATTTTTAGAAATTTTTGCTAAATAGATTTCGTGCAAAGTTATATGTATGTTGGCAGCTATGTTGAAGTAGACACGTGCACTGTGCACACGCCACACATTCTAGTACTTGAACCTAAAAATACCGAATTCATTATCGTTACATGTCACATTTTTGCATCCTACATTGGAATATTAGCTTCGCACGAGAAGTTATAAAGAGTATTGTCGTGAGTTGTTTATAAAGTGACCTACTTTTATATAATTACTTTGTAGAATGTTCCAATCAGCAGTAATTTGAGAAACTTTAGAATTGTGAACACACGGGCACAACCATAATAAATTGGCATGTAAAATGGTCATGGAAAAAACGGCAGCGGTATTTTTACTTTGCTACATTTATGCCATGTGTTTTATGAGTAAAGACAGTAACGACCCCTGGCAGCGCCCGATAGAATGTTTTTTTTGTGACAGCATGGAATCAACATATTGAATTAACAACAAATAGTTTAAACAGAATAAAGGTACCTAAATGTGCATACATATTTTAAATGAGATTACACATTGTGTGTTTCCGAAACTATGAGTTTTTATATTACAAAATATCAGAGAAATTAGTATCTTGCTCGTACATTGAACGATATCCAGCTCGTCTCAGGTCGCCGATTGGAAATTCGTAGTCGAACAAATTCTGACTACACTATGAAAAGAACACGGCTTTGTATCGTACAAATATTATGCTGATTGTTGTTTAAGCTGAGAACTCTTCCTTGAGCTACAACCAGCCCTTGAGCAATATTTACTATCTCATTTTTCAACCAGCTGTGGCTCCTTGTACTCATCCTGGTGCTGGGTTTCCGTTTTCATATCGTGCTTTCACTTGTGACGTTGAGCAACTGAAACATACCAAGTGTTTTCTCTTTCTAATGTTTTCTCAAATGCTGTTACAATCCAATCCCATCGTCTGGAATTTATATTATTCCAATTGGGTGAGAAATGTTAGTTTTGTATTTATAATCTTTCAAAATGTTGCATAAATGTGAGAACGAGTGGAGAAGACCTTATGCGTGTACAACGACAAGCTGACTTTTCCATTGTATTGCATTCTATAATTGACACCGCACTTCAGATTATCACGATCTTGCTGATGATGATGTGACTGGTTACTTTAATCCTCGCTTAATACAACTTCAGAATTCTTATTATCAAAGTTCCAACTTTACGTAGGGAAGAATGGGTCACACGGACTAATTTGGAAATTTTCGAAGGTGAATCTACTTCTAAATTATTCCTGCATCTCGCCTGAATCTGGATGAAAGGAAATAATCTGTGTCGTGTAACTTTCCTTTTTCGAACAATTAATTTGAGGTGCCTTTAATTTGCGACAAAAACAATGGAACAGCTGATATGTCACTACAACCCCTTACGTAATACGCTGGACGTAAGATTCAATTTACGACTAACATTCAATGCAAGTTCATTGTAAATATCGCAGCTATTAAATATGTTTACCTAACAGTAGCCTCAGTGGATCAAAATAGATACACACCTTTGAAATTATTGAATTGAATGAATTGAATTGAATTTACCTTTGAATTGACCAATGTTGTAATTTCAAATGGACATCTGAAGCTCGTAGAGATGTTCTTAAAACTAGTCGGAGAAGAGATTTTTTCCGTAAATTGTTATTGTTTAAACAAATTCCGCATTGATGAATTTGTCCAATTATAATTGTTGCTCCACGTGATTTTGTGATTTCGATGACAAAGCTTTCCAAATCTATATACCGTTCATTCTTCAAATGTAGAACTGCTCGTTATATTGTAATAATTAGGTACCGGAAATTCCATCTGATTATATTTAATATCATCCGGCGAGGTGGCTACCATTTATGACTGCGCTGCGCGCTGAATCTTTAGATTGAAACATAATAAGCCGCCTTGAGATCCTAAAAGTAAATTTAATTTCAACCCCATGATGATATACATTGTGACATGCAGAGGAGTACGCCATGTCGGCCATGCATATGAGTGCAACAAGTCGCATTGCCCCATGGTCGGATGAGAGACAAGTGCCGTTTTGGCGGGAATTTTTTTACCTGTAAAAATTCCGATAGTAATAATAAGGAGTGTCTCATAATTACATGCTTTATTTTATTTAATACTTAATATCTAAAACATGTATAAATCGAGTGAAAATCTTTATTTAAACGTAATTTAACTTGTAGATTGCTAATCTACAAGCTAAATTACGTTTAAATAAAGATTTTCACTCGGTTTGGACATGTTTTAGATATTAATTATTAATTTAATTACAATTACCTTAATTAGTGTAACGTTAAATAAACACTGTATTAGTAATCTACATGCTAAATTACGTTTAAATACCGATTTTCACTCGATTTATACATGTTTTAGATATTAAGTATTAAATAAAACTAGAAACTCCCGTCCTTAATAAGGACGGTTCTACTAAAAAAGTATAACCTTTATTAGTCCAAAATTCCGATTGGAAATGTTTCAATAAATTGACAACGTGCACCGCAATGTTTCCTTTTTTACACTGGACCAGAGTGAAGATTTTGTGAAGTGGCTGTTCTCATCTGTAGTAATTGGTCAAGTATGTGACCTTATCCCAATGTTCATTTCCGTCACATTTTAACTTTTTTTAATTATCTTGGTAAATACAGTAATGTAACCGTACTTTGCTTTTCACTCAATTTTAAAAACTTGACCTTTGACCTCAACGGTCATACATATTTTAAGCATGGCCACCTCCAACATTTGCTGGATGAATGGCAACGGAATTCCGTTATTTAATTTATAATTTTGTGCTTGAAAAGATAAATGTGCAAGTTTTTGACCTTTGACCTCCATTATTAAGTTAACTGTTGTGTATTACGCAATGGCAATCCCCCAATGCACTCCGCCACTTCATTTGGAATCGAATGATACCCTGAACGCCCATATCCGTTGGGAAATAAAAAAGTTTTTAGCTGGACAAACAAATTTCAGGTTGCGTATTAATAATATAGATAAAGCATGTAATTATGAGACACTCCTTATTCTTACTATCGGAATTTTTACAGGTAAAAAAATTCCCGCCAAAACGGCACTTGTCTCTCATCCGACCATGGGGCAATGCGACTTGTTGCACTCATATGCATGGCCGACATGGCGTACTCCTCTGGTGACATGCCAGTTACTTATCGTCAAATAATGAGATCTAACAAGTCAAATTCACAATTTCATTACATTTACGCAACATCAACAGATAATTTACTACTACCACCTACTCTTTCAATTAATCGCACCAAGTCTCACTGTATCCCCGATGCCGTTGTGTAAGATGGTTTAAAACGGGTTGGTCTGTGGGTTAACGCTAGTTTGTCATAATATCAGCTCAAAATGGAACTAACGGTTACCAGTAATGATAAAGTGGATCTTCCGAAGACTTATTAATCGCAAATTAACAAATAGTCTAAAAATTCCGGTACACACTTCTCAGTATAGACTTAATTTCAGATACTGTGGAAGAAATAATTTTTCGCTCACGTCCACAATCAGTAAATCAAAACTAGCACATAGAAATTACTAGCTAAATTTAACTTTAACTTGAGATGACCTGTAACTAGATATAATCTTGTTGCATGTGGCTTTCAATATTGTGCATTTTATTGGGTTCGACTCAAGCAATCATATATTCATTTTACGTATATCATTTCCGAAAATATGGATATAAATACTGTTTGCTGCAGATAAACATTTCCTTGAATGCGTGAAACAAATATGGTACCACCAATGAATTATTGGTTCATGAATTGGTACTGAAACTTTGCATACCAGGACTATTTTGGGTACCCTATCATAGTAAATTAAAATCGAAACGATTTTGGAATATCGTATTTTTTGGTATACCCTTCCCAAAATAGTTGCTCAGTAGTTTGTCTTGTGCCAACTTTCTTCCGAATTTCAATATTTTCAGTGTTAGTAATTGTCATGAAATTAACTTCTCTGCGAAAGATAAGCATCCCAGCTTAATGATAAGTGACTAGGAGCTTCATCAGGAGTTCCAGATATATACTTGTTACTTGAACTATTTTAGACTATAACAGAGTGCATTTTGATTATAAATTACTTCGAGCGAAGCGAGGAATTATTTCGTGACGGAAACTCGCCATAATGCACAGGTCTGTATTAGAAACCAAATAAATTTGAATAATATAAACAGGTTGCATACTTAGAATCACCAACGCGTTTTGTTGTCAATACTCATATTCCGGCTACTTGTGAGCGAACGACTGGACCGATTTTTATAATACAAATCTACAATTACTTCCAAATTTTTAACCAAGGATTTAGCAGGGGGCGGACATATACCTGCTAAACCCCAGGTTAAATTGTCCAAAATCCTAACCATGTTTTTCCATGCTAAACCAAAAGAGGGACAATTTTTTATCCCTACTAAACCCTACGTTAATTCAAAACAAAGTGTCCCTCCTGCTAAACCCTATGTTACGTCGTTACAAAATGCACGCTTCTTAACTTAATGTAATGCTAAATCCCGTGTTATTGTAGTAAATGCTAAACCCCGTGTGATTGTATGATATACTAAACCCATTGTAATTATATGAAATGCTAAACCCCGTGTTATTATATGAAATGCTAAACCCCGTGTTATTATATGAAATGCTAAACCCCGTGAAACTGTATTAAATTCTGAACCCCGTGTTAATTTCTTAATGCTATCCCCCTGTAATTTTGCGTAATATTATGTAAGTTTATTTAGTGCGAAATCCCAGTTTAGAAATCTCTGCCTTCCCACCCTCATGTATAAAAAATTACCTCGCTAAACCCTATGTTTAAAAAACTTCCGTGCTAAACCTCCTGCTAACTTACTTATAGCTAAATCTTAATTTATTTAATTCATTCATTTCGCCTATTAAACATGTGAGGGGCGGAACACGACGCAGGCCGCAGGCCTGCGGCGTGTCTGTCCCGTGCCCGAGGATTCATAATGATTGCAAACCAAATAAATAGGTTTCATGCTAATCTTCTTCTTAAACATACCAAACCACACCATCACATTGCGCGATTGGTGCTCAACATGGTGAAAATAAGTCAAACGTCTTAAGGAGAGAGCGTGCTAAACCACATTTTTCACAAAAAAGTAGATATTTTTAACTATAATATATTGTATCATACACTTATGCTCCTAATGACCAATGTTCCTACACCAGTGTTTACACTGCACGCCAAATAGTTTACACTACACGCACTAAAGTTTAAACTACACGCCCTACAGTTTGTACTGCACGCTCTACAGTTTGTACTGCACGCCCCACAGTTTGTACTGCACGCCCTACAGTTTGTACTGCACGCCCTACAGTTTGTACTGCACGCCCTACAGTTTGTACTGCACGCCCTACAGTTTGTACTGCACGCCCTACAGTTTGTACTGCACGCCCTACAGTTTGTACTGCACGCCCTACAGTTTGTACTGCACGCCCTACAGTTTGTACTGCACGCCCTACAGTTTGTACTGCACGCCCTACAGTTTGTACTGCACGCCCTACAGTTTGTACTGCACGCCCTACAGTTTGTACTGCACGCCCTACAGTTTGTACTGCACGCCCTACAGTTTGTACTGCACGCCCTACAGTTTGTACTGCACGCCCTACAGTTTGTACTGCACGCCCTACAGTTTGTACTGCACGCCCTACAGTTTGTACTGCACGCCCTACAGTTTGTACTGCACGCCCTACAGTTTGTACTGTATGCCCTACAGTTTGTACTGCACGCCGTGCAGTTTGTACTGCACGCCCTACAGTTTGTACTGCACGCCCTACAGTTTGTACTGCACGCCCTACAGTTTGTACTGCACGCCCTACAGTTTGTACTGCACGCCCTACAGTTTGTACTGCACGCCCTACAGTTTGTACTGTATGCCCTACAGTTTGTACTGCACGCCCTACAGTTTGTACTGTATGCCCTACAGTTTGTACTGTATGCCCTGCAGTTTGTACTGCACGCCCTACAGTTTGTACTGTATGCCCTACAGTTTGTACTGTATGCCCTGCAGTTTGTACTGCACGCCCTACAGTTTGTACTGTATGCCCTGCAGTTTGTACTGCACGCCCTACAGTTTGTACTGTATGCCCTACAGTTTGTACTGCACGCCCTACAGTTTGTACTGCACGCCCTACAGTTTACACTGCACGCCCTACCGTTTACAATACACGCTTTCCCGTTTGAGTTGTACGTACTACAGTTTGAACTGCAAGAGCGCCTTACTCCTTACGACCTTCCGTTCAATTTAATGCCCTACAGTTTGCACAGGTCCTACTGCTTACGTACTTTTATTCAAATCACATGACAGGACCTATCGTTTACACTGAAGGTTTATGAACGTCCTACCTACCGTTCGCACTACACGTCGTATCGTTTGACCTACACGCCGCCCGTTTGACCTACACGCCGCCCGTTTGACCTACACGCCGCCCGTTTGACCTACACGCCGCCCGTTTGACCTACACGCCGCCCGTTTGACCTAAACGCCGCCCGTTTGACCTACACGCCGCCCGTTTGACCTACACGCCGCCCGTTTGACCTACACGCCGCCGCTTTGACCTACACGCCCTCCCATGTGCACTGCACGGCTTCCCGTATAAACTGCACGCCATCACGTTTACACTGCACGCAATCACGTTTACACGGCACGTCCTACTGTTTCCACTGCACGCCCTACTGTTTTCACTGCACGTCCTATCCTTTTTAACGTGTTTTATGCTAACCGTAGAGGCGCATAGTTTAAATTACTTTTATAAAGATTTTCGCTGCGAAGGAAAGTAACACAGTAACTGTCTGTATGGATTGAGCGGAGCGAGCATATTCGATTAGCTTAGGTTACTACGATTTGTTTATATGTGTACACACCGTCTACAGGGTGATTTCAATAGATATCAATATTCATACATTTGTCCTTAAAGCTATTCTTCAGGATGAAGTTTCATGAATTATGCGTCGGCATACCTCTATGCACAGGAACTGTACCTAAACTGCATGGTTACCATATTACACTGCCGGCATTCCGGTTGTTATAAAGCCAACTGCTTACAATATATTACATTTAGTTTTTTTCTGCCATTATGTTTGCGGGTGATATTTTTATGTATCCTATAATCGGCTTCGTTTTTGCAAATATTTTAGCAATGTGACATACTTCATGCATTGCTTATTTTCATTAACGGGTAACGTTCGATAAACCGCATGGCGGCTCTAGTTGTGAAATAACAATTATGACGTCACTGCAATCATAGCGAAATTTACAATTGGTATGACGAAAAACAAATTTTGTCACTTTTGATCTGCTAAACTGATTTTTTATATGGAAACCCCAAATTCCCATATCCAAATTTAAAATACTTTCACTACCCAAATCTTAATACATTATACGATCTTGTTTATTGTTGATGTACGTACTCGTGGGTAGCAGATGCTTTAGTCACCATACGTATATATTAGTTCATTTACTTACGACGTACTTCGTACAATATGTGATGCGGTACAGATGAAGTTTAGCTGAGTTTTCATGCTTTAGAGTTGACTGTACGATTGGAATTTATTTATGAATTATACTTCATGATCAACAAAACCTCTCCTATTCGGAAATTTTACCTGACGACATTTCTTAGGAATTGCTAAACATAAATTCGCGTCATCACAAATTTATAAGTTTATAATATTTTTGGACCTTTCGTGACTTTCACTAGAATATTGAAATTTGACGCCAACTTTTATTAAATCAGTAACATCATTCCGTTCAAACGGATGTGACTGCTTTTGCGATAGACAATTTGAGCATAGATATATTAAAATACTCTGAAATCTGCCGTTTCAAGTTCATGATTGTCAGCATCCTGAGTAAATGACTAACAACGTCTAGTCTGACGTAATCTGCTAAGAATCCCACGCAAGCCTGCATTGAGGTGTAGATTTCCATATGTCACAAAATGTTTCTTACAAAATCATGCATGATGTATCAGTAACGCTGAATAGTCACTCGGCACAATGTATTGAATGGATAACGATGTGTATATTATTGTATACTACAATTGTTGAATTCTCCAGAAAATCATGTTTTACATCCATCAATCAAACAAAACAAATGGTGACGCAAACGCATCCTAGAAATGTCTGTCATGACAATATATAAATAACGGAAATTGTGCGATCTCATCCATTAACGTCGCCACAAATATCGCACCAAGTTGCCCTAGTATTCGCCTTCTACTCAGGTCTCCAATAAAGAAAAAGAAACAAGCCATGACACGATTCCATGTGATATTATTTGTACTCTGTCTTGTGCTTGGGGGTAAGTCTTGTAGCCATTAATTAATATCCTTTAATTATCGTTAACATATCAATTAAACGTAATTGTTCTTCTGCTTATAGGAATAATGGGATGCAAACCCGGCAGTCCGCCAGTTTGGAAACGTGAACCATACTGTGACTACATCTGCTCCTCGTATGATCTTCTTCTATCCTGCTGCCTCGGCTTGGGTTACCGTTCTGCACGTTGTTATAATAATGGTGAACCTGGAGCCTTCTGTGATGCGGGCAGACGTGCGCGATTTGAATTCAATGAAACCACTGCAACTACAAATTATTCCTTTTCTGACGACAAATAGTGTTGGAATTATAATGCCAGTAAATTCTAAATTTTGTTATTCACTAGTCTCATTTATACCATTCCAATTAATACGCAAAATGCTGAGCTTTATATGACATGATAAAAACATATATTTTGCCTCATTAATTAAGAATCAATGATTGCCAAGTAAGGCTTCCAATACAAAGAGTCAGAATACTAATTTTGTTTACGCCGAATAAACGTTTTGGAAATTATTCCAACTAATTGGGTGTATATCGTTTTAATGCGGATGCTCTCGCAGATTCCTTATCTATTTCACGATGTTGTCTGTGACGCCAAACAATATCCATTGTACATAAAGGTGACTTTGAACTTGACAATGTGTAGGCCACCTGCTTGAATTTCAATGATGAGAATTCCAAGCGCAGACATGAGTTCATCGGCGACCACCCGGATTCAATTTCTTTATCCTAATACGCAAAGCAATTTAAAATATTAATAATTTTAATAATTGATCCCTATAATTACCAAGTACGCATTTCTTTACAAACCATTTACCCCGAAAATGAAAACGCGACACATATCCAGCTGTTATTTAATTAACTTAAATAGTTGCGAGGAATATCAATGAATTATGCATGCTTTTTAAAGATTGAGCCGATATTGTTCAAATAGTTATGCAAGTGAAGTATCTTCGGAGAACTGGGTATAAATACTTGACTGCTTAGTTTTTATTGCCACAAATCCCAAATTCCGTATCACATCAGCGAATCAACTTTAAGTATTTGCCATTCCGGTCAATTTCGAAGTGTTGCGCAACATTCATCACGCCAAGTGCAGTACCGTTTCTTTCACGCATACAACAGAGCGTCTGTTAAAAGAGACAAAAAGGAACTATGAGAAACATCCGCATTTTATCATTCGTCATCTGTCTTGCATTTATCGGTGGGTGCTATAATTATTTACACAAATTGTCCATTAATTGCCAACCAATTATATAAATCACCTTATATTTGACTGTGTAGGGGCAATGGGATGCCGAGGTGGAGGAAGACCTTCTGCTTGGTTACCTCACACATTCTGTGATTCCTCCTGCCCGTACGACAACCTTGTGGAAATCTGTTGCAATAATTTGGGTTACCGGAATGGACGTTGTGGTTACAATGGCGTACCTGGAGCTTTCTGTGATGCAAGCCAAAGAACACGATTGGCAGCTAATGATAATACTACATCAGAAAATGTCACATTGACTTAAAATGTATACTAATTATGAAATAATGAAGCCTTTTGTGTATCCAACTGATGAAATAGGATCCTGTAAATCATGATTGATCTAATAATATATCATTACAAATACCTAAATACTTCGTGTCATTTGATCATAAATATTTATGAGAAAACTGGAGTGGTCTCAGATTTCAGATGTAACAAATAATGGAAAAATGACAACAGCACAAACTCACGTACGCTATTTATTTAATTTTAGCAGCTAGTTTATGTAGTCGTATAATTTCAATTACAACTCGCCTCTTCATTCACGTTACGGGGTTTAGTCCGATTTGTTCTGTCTAGTATTAGTTTTAGTATTATTGTAGACTGGCTCTACGTAATAAAATGTTTGATCCGACTGTCATAAAAGGACATAGTATATCCTTGTCATGAATAAGAATGGTACCGCACAGCTATCACATGTTACCTTGATCTAAATAATGCATGATATGGATGTGAAAGCATTTAAAAATTTTCCTCCATAATCATTATTAATCGCCACCACCAGAATCCATATTCTTCAGCCAGTGAACATGTTGAATTGTTTGAAGTGACAAATTTTGATTGCTTGATATCAGATTTTTTTATTTTTGGTTTGCTGCCTGGAACCTCATGTGAAGCACATTGAGTGAAATGTGTGGAGATTTGAGGAATCGATCGACGCGCACAATTTCCTCTTCATACCAATCACTAAAAACTGCAAAGCGACATAAAACCGAGAAATATCTGGCTTGCTTTAAAATCAGATACAGAGCTAAGTGCAATTCAATGGCGATGAAACAACACCGATATCTGAATGCGCATAATCAAGCAGCATGGAGAACAATTTATATACCTCAGCCATTAATTTAGCGATGCAATTTGCATGAACATTTCGTTCCACGTCACTATTGCGGTTTCTATTCATTAGTCCTGAGAATGTGGCTCTTGTTCCTAATATAAAAGGAAGTTAAATTATCTCGTTACCTTAGGAGATTTTAGAAAATAAATGCAATTAAGTCAGCATTCTAACCAATTTTTAAGTCTGCTTAAAGCAACGTGATTTGATAATGGAATGAACGTGAGATGTAAGAATGCAAAATTACTACTCAGAGCCGATGCTGGCATTTTGCGTCCGGAAGGCGTCAAGGTTTATCATACTCCTAAATAAAGTTTTTTTTGATGACGGATATCAATTCTACCGATTATTTTATTCGCAAGTGGTTTTGTTATGCATTTACCCGCGATACTGTCATATTGTTTATTTCTGGTCATTAAACACTTAATTTGAATAAAGGTAAACAAAGGGTTATCTTCTGAAGAATTTGCGTGAGTATCTCAATATACTGAATTGTCTTCTCTGACATGCATTCTATGGTAATAGCAGTAATAAATATATGATTAGTATTCGTCGACGTTTTGTATATACATTTGTTTAATTTGCTTTTACAACTGAATATCAAAGGGATTTGGGATATGGAAGTTCACAGCGTATATTTTATAAAAACATACAAATCAATACTTCCATACAAATTCAGAAAGCGGAAACACAAACACCCCTTTACTCATTTTAACTCCCGTGAAGACATAAAGAGACGTTACAGAGGTTAAACCATACATAAAACTGATTGAACACAATCAGTTAACTAGCCCTTACGATGTTGACAATATTGGTTACAATGAAGCTGTCAAATGCCAAAAAAATATTTCAAAGTGTTACCTTCCCGTATACCACAGTTACCGGGAATATTCTCTCTTTGTAGTCTGTACAGAGCACCAGCTGACAGGCTCTATACCGTGGCGTACCTGACCAGCGAAATCAGCTAGCAACGGCGTTGACTTTTCTTGTAACCGTAAGTCGATATTACTTACTAAAAAACTAGACCTAATTTATGATGTCAATGTCAGCCAACATTTGGACAGTAGAATTTATTTTAAAAATAACTCTGTAACTTGAATTTATGAAAAATTGTTGCTTTAATATTCACCCAACCTGACCATTATTACGTGTTAAAGTAGCCCATACTTTGACCTGTCTTGTTTGTTTTGGTCGCATGTGTCCCATTGTGACGTTTAGATAATACACATACTGCGAAATAAGGTTATTCATGATTATTCATGATCATTTTAATATGCACAGGAATTGCTAATGGACTTCAGAACAAAATCCCATGTGTTATTTGTTACTTTTCAATTGTATCAACCTGGAATTGAATTTCCTCGCGTATACGCATATTCGTGTCGTCCAATTGTTTGATATTGGCTGCGTCACACAGCCTGTGTGTAAGTTCAATGCAGACATGGCAAGAATTGCTTGCTGGCTTTTTGTCATCCAGACAGTTGAACACAAAAGTTTATTCAAGTAATGTATGTTTTTATAGTATTGTTGGTTTGTGCGACGGAGCCAATTCTTCATTTAACTTTATTAAGCGGATAGCATGTGATTACATAGATAGATCAATGTCTGACACGGCAACAAATTACAAAGAAATTAATTAAGGAGTCAAGTGCACAATATTTGCTTCTTACATTCGATTTAGAACAGTTTATTTTGAACCAGATTATCGTTGTCGACGTCTGATCTTACCTTTTCATTTTTTCCTTTTATGAATATCTACCATGATTTATATGTAGTTATGATTATGAGCAATGCTTGGCAGCTTTAGCAAAACGATTAGTCACTGTGAATGTGCAAGCGTGTGTTGATTTTTGTTCATTTGATGAAGCTGATATTCGATGTAGCCCCATTGAACACTTCAAAGAGACAGATTATTGCGGCGAGGAAACTAAAGCAGCTTGCTAGAAGCAGCACAGGTAGGAACTTGCCAGAATTAATTTGATCGTTCGTGACAACTCTTTTGTCTTTACTCCCCGTCCATGAATAAATACCTGATCTAAGTAGATCAGCACCATCCCACCATTTGCCCCATTGATCCTTAATGCCACTTTCGAGAAATCCAGAAAATGTTCTGATAATCAAATCTTTGTTGATTGTATAGGCCTCCAAGAAAAACGTAGTTTTGGAAAGTGTTTCTGGAATTACGAAGCAATCAACAATAGCGTTTCCGTTCAGCTCCTTCATAATGTACGCTCTTTCTAATGGTGCACTTGCTAAGCTATGTATGGCAAGAGATTTTCCATCCTTATATATGCCAAGTGTCGTCAACGTTTCATTATAATATGCAAACGAAGTGTTAAGTAAATGCAGCATTCCTTTCCTTTGAAAGTAACCCTTGTAGTTTATTTCTGGATTCGTAAATACATCCAAGTAACTCCTAGGAAGCTTAATTTTATATCCACTTTGAAGTGCTTCCTTTACCCTGTCGAACACTTTTGGTGTTTCTGGTACTGAAATTATGCTAGTTATCTCGTTCGCGTAGAAACAGCTCATAAATAATTCAAGAATATTCAGACACATAAGAATAATACTCCACTGCCTTCCCGGAATGGCATATGAGCCCATGAAGATTCCAAACAACTCGACTCCTACGTTCAGGCTTAGTTCCTTAGATTTCAATGCCAGTACTGCCCACACCAGAAGAAGTGAAATAAAAACCAGTATCCAAATCGGAGCAGAGAATGGTAACAACCAAACACAGTAATCCCAACGGTTCACACTAACCGTATCGCCTTTGACAGAACAGGAATTTAATATTGATTGATAATGATAAGAGTAATGCATAATGGATTGGGAGAACCTATTAATATGTGGTGATCGCACCACCTTTGGCAGAATATACTGACCAGTTAAGAAACCAGGCACTTGGGAGGGCGCCGCGTGAAATGTAGTGGAGAAATTGAACATGTGTGCTATGTAAAGCGAGGTCATAAATATATATAAATACTATGTTTATAGTCGAACCGGTTAAGCTCATTTAAGTGCTTATCTACCACCGGGGACTCTTCTCACAGAGAAGGGACACTCTGCAAGGATCCTGGTAGTCGATAATTCGAAGTTCCCTTTGATAGTCGTACTCCCCAGGATACCTTTCCCCGTACAGGCTGCAAGCAGCACACACCGAGCCGAGAAGGATTTTGGGGTGCCGGCACAGGGATTCGATCCCGAGACCAGTGGCCGTAAGTCAGGTTTGCTGCTCACTGCACCACCTTGCCCCCCTTTTAAGCGAGGTCATAAACGGCCACTCACCGAAACAGTTTATGGAGGGTTTCATATCATTCTCTGGACATATCGATCTGTGCTTCTTGGATTTCAATTGGATAAATCTGGTACGTAAATCACCCCCTTGGGCATCCAACTTTCTTTTATTGGCATTGCGGAAGGTTTTTTGATGAATCTGCACTGGGGTTAGTAGATAACTGGTTAGTACTTCACTGTCGAGCAAACGCGACTCACTTACGCAGTATCCATTGCAAACAATTCTGTACTCAGGAGTGTCGGATACATTGTTCTCTAGACAAATTATCAGTTTTTGCGATGGTAGATTAAGATGGGCTACTGCAAATAGTTCCGACTCATTACGAGTTCTTTTTTCGGCCGTCGTTAAGAACATGATGATCGAGTCAGTACGCAGGAGAAAGTAAAAATATGTTCTGATTGCTGCTATGTAAGACTTTGGATTTGTAGCATACGCTTGGTAGGGAGACAGGATAACGTGTGACGGCACCGAGTGTCTCCAGTTGAAATCAGTTTCCAAAAATTCGGAACGATTATTAAATGCTAACAGTACAACGTTTGGAAAGGCCAATTGGCAGTACTTGTCAAAAGAGTGCAAGTAAATGTCAAAACTGCCAAAGTGATTTGAGGATGTACTAACGATTTCCTTGTTGAAATTTTGGAATTGCTTTGTGTTGCAGAGAGAGGTGCTTACTGGAATCACCGCTAGCGAAAATAGCCAGAGCTGGCAGTAGGGTTTACAATTGCTCATTTTATATTCCCAAGATATGATTCGCTAAGAATAACAAACTGGAGGCGAGATTGTGACACACTACCTAGAAAAAATGTTCATCCAGACAATTCAAATGTAACCTTATAAATCCTGAGGCATGTGTACAATTCGTGTATGTGAAACAGTATCGTTGCCCTCAGATCTGCTGAGTAGAATTAGACATTTTGCAACCTGGCTCAAGATACCCGGCGAACGAACAAAGAAAACCAGTTGTTGAAGAAATTGGGCGTTTCTTTCCACAATGACTGACGTCAAGTAAGCTCTAATAGTAAACTAAGTGTCTTTGTTTATTTGGCGTTGAAAATGCTCCATGTCCGCGCTCCTATGCGGAACATTTAAATTAATTTTTTTCGAATTGTGTTCCACACTTCCGAGTCTAAAATTATTTTGGTATAGATTGTATACCACATCAAGGAAGTTTCAGTTGTTTTGTAAGTTTATACTTTTGCAGCATAGTATATTGCAAATGATAAACCAATTTTCAAATAATAAACTACAAAAGGAAATTAGGAGAAGATTTACTGAAGCGATATACAGCAAACAATATGATATACTCGGCATTTATTATTGATAATGACTGAGATGTTTAAATTGAGCAACTGAGCTAATATTATGTATATTTTATGTGATATGAATACATTCCAACTCTCTATATACTTACATGTACTCGGAAATAATACGATTATGAGCACCTTTCGGACTTTGTGTATTTTCAGTTTATATAAGATTAAATTGGCCAAACAAAAGCCGTGTCTCCATCCATTTTGAAATGCTCACGAACGCTCCTATATATTTAGGGCAACTACACACTATGAGCAATATATATTATTTGCACAGCAACATCGGCAACTCGGACATGCAATTTAGTAGATTGTTTAATTTGCTTACAATTGCTGTTTTTTGTTACCGACAATACAACATGAATTATTTTAACATTATGTCACGCCGATTCATTATGTCTCATAAGTAATTTCGATCAGGGTTAATGATTGTCAGCACAACTTGAGACATTAACCATTTTACTCTTACCGGCAGCACGTGGAAAACAGTAGTTTTGCAAAATGTTTTTGTTCGTTCGACGGAACGAATATCAACCTTTTCTTTTCGCATCATTGTATTCATGTAAGCTTATTTTGTGCGTCAATTCTCGCATCAACAATGTGATTGGTTTCAGCGTTACTAAAAACAAATTAAAATGTTTCTACGAATGATTGAATATCCAACGTGCATGCGTTTCGTAAAATGGAAATATATTTTTCCGGTTTCGCATGGTTTAAAAACCTTTATATCAAAAACATCATGTGTGCAAATACTTTGTTGAAATATATGGCGTGAAATATACGGTTCGGTGCACAAACAAATTATATAAACGATTGGATGGCAGGAAAAATCGATATGTTCTATATATTCCTGTTCACAATTGGTATGCATTAATTCTAAAACTCGCGGAACTTTTCATTATTTGAAAACCAGATAGAAGTATCTAGTGTGGCATGAAGTAAAACCAGAGAATGCAACTGCTTGGCATTCTAGGACTATTTAAATTATAATTTGAGGTGCTATAATTCACCATTGAGTAATTTTACTCTTATTGAACAATCTGATACAGTAGAGTAATTGGTTATTATTGTGTAATATATTGAAGTTGCGACCAAAAGTATAAGGAAGTTATAGGCACGATTTTGTAATGCAGCATTGTTAGTAATATTTTATTTTGTGTTGGGAATTCCGAGAACTTTCTTACAGTGGAGTATTTGAATGAAACAGAGAGTTCAAGGAACTGAATAATTGTGAGACATAAAGAGAAAAGCGTCTTCTACAAGTAGCTTACTTCTCCAATCATTGAAAACAAATCGGATGTATTCCGGTGCCCCAATCGACGTTATTGGATTGGACAAACGTAGCCAGCTATGTAGCAAGTGAAATTGAAGTTGATTTGCTGATGCTGATCAATTATAACAGGAACTGTTAACACAAAACCAAACTTAATTTCTGGCGCAAAGATTCATATTGGACACTTTTGCAAGACATGAAATGGCAAATTTATATCTCTAGTTACGAAATGGCAACTAGCGTCGTGTAGCAAATTTTTGACGTCACAGCAGCACACCAACACAGCTTGATTTATAGTTGACGAATTGAGATTCAGTTTTTCACTGTGTGTTATCTTTGCTTTAAAAATTTGTGTAAAAGTGTATTCTATTGTACGCCCAAATATCTAGTATCTAATAATATTTCATTTCCTATTTTCCTGAATTATTTCTACGATGACAAGTAAGGTGTCATAGCATCATTGAAATCTTTGAGCGATTCCAAGATTGGAAGCACACATGCATATGTAAATAAGATTGGCTCACATGAATGAAGGATCAACCTCAGTCGAAAAACACCAAAAAATATTAATTCGCGCTCCCTTGGATATCCATTAGTTAATATGGTCTCATATTTGAGCATTCATGGATATCATATTATAACTTTGGTGTTTAAATAATCATTTGAATCAAAATTTGTAGTTCTTAATAGTGAAATGACCTATCGGGGAATCATATAACAATTGTACAATTAAGTTGCTGAATGAAAAAGTTTAAAATATACACAGCAACAAAACAACTATCAAATTGGTCATGGACCACACCCATCATGCTGCCAATTAATTATGGGGTTACACGGATCATTTATGGAAACGTCAATGGTGCAACCGATTCCATACCAAACTAAAAAACAGTTTAAAATCAAAAAATAACCTTCCACACAAATGGTTAAATTGTATAAGTTCGGCAAAAAGCGTTGTTCCGTTCTGACGATTAAGAAGAACCCATCTTTGATAGTAAGATAGTAAGAATGCAAAGAAGTCTTGTCTCCAGAAGTAAAAAGATAAAACTGCTTAAACGAGTTTTAGACAGAAATGGATTTTTTTGAAAGATCGATTAACTTAAGAACTTAAGATGAAAGATTATCTACCTTTCCGGTTTACTAGTTGGTTGCTGGTTGCTCAACTGATGGAAACTATCGAATAAATCCTTTTCCTTACATATTCACACAACGTGACCTACAACGATTTTGCCACTACCGAAAATGATGTTTTGGTAACGGCGTTCGGTAATGACAAGAAGCGATTTAGTTTTAAACAAAGAACAAAAAATATCATTGAGTGAGTATTGGATTGCATCCACTGGAAAATGTATACCCAGGCACAGAAATTCGAGTTTCGTACCGTTTTATCTTAAAGCATTTCTGCTCAGTTTTCGCTTAAAAATGCCACAACTTGGAATCATGCAGACCACGAGATGCTGTACAAGGCTAAACCGCTACTTTTGAGCTTACATATTAAAAAAAATTCTTTGAGCAACTGACTAACACATTACGCATATTCATCGACATATGTTTGTTAATATGGTGATTATTTTAATGAGTTAGTAATTAATACATAGAGAGAATGATCAAAGAGTGTGTTACCCTCCATTACATGTTATCAAAGAAGACAGCGAAGCTCCATCTGAATCCATACCGGAAACTGGTAGGTGTTAAATTCCAGAATTGACTTTGAAGTTTGTTGAATTAAATAAAATCATAATTTAAATTTTTAAGAGCAAATACGGTATCTATATTATTAATACACAAATTGGAATTCGTTTGTCCAGCTAAAAACTTTTTTATTTTTCAACGCACACGGGTGATCAATATGTCATTCGACTCCAAATTGAGTGGCGGAGTGCATTGAGGGGTTGACATTATGAAATACACAACAGCTAAATAAATAATTGAGGTCAAAGGTCAACAACTTAAATGTTTACTTTTTATGCTTCAAAGTTATAAATTTAAAGATGGGTTTTATACTATTATTATGCCAGCAAATATCGGAAATGTCAAACTTTGAAATATGCTTGATATTTGAGGTCAAAGGTAAAGTTTGAAAATTGAGTGAAAATCAAAGCATTGGATGGTATTGCATTCCTCCATATTCATCGTCCTTATTAAGGACGGGATTTTCTAGTAATATATTAATTGGAGACCCATAACTTTTTATCGATTGCTGCGAATAATAGGTTCCCGTTACTTAAACCCAGCAACAAGTCAATTTTGAGGATAACAATAAGTCATTTATGGTACTCGCGTCAAATTAGCACGCATTTAAGAATTTGGCCCGTTTCAAACCGTCCCTAGTTTTATAGTTCGTTTGGTTTCGGATCTGATTCGTAACATTAATGATTAATTGTGATGTGTTACGTTTTTATTTATGGAAATTTACCATTGAAAATGAATACTTAAAAATTATGATATTGGTAGCGCTAGCTAATTTTTGCATTAATACGACGCGTGCATAATAGTACAACTCGATATTGCTAATAACCACCGCAATACCGCAACGAAGAATAAACTAAAGTTTTCGGTGGTACTTTAATATCATCAATCGCAACTTATTTACATGTGCACGATATTCAAAACTTTTGAATCAAAAGAAACAATTTCACCCTGACTACATCGAGTGTTTAATGAACTTTGTAACAATCAGTGAGAATGTATTATGATGGGGAAAACCCATAGAATTCAAATAAAAACATTACCTTCTTTAGCACATCGACTAATTTGGTTTATTTAAATTTAAAGTTGCTATATTATTCCAGGCTTCATATTATTAAATTTAAATATTCCAGGCATTATTCCCAACACCAGTATTCTGTCAGAGCATATACAATTTTCCTTATTTGTTGCTCTACGTATTATGTATTTCTTAATTTTTGGGGATTGTATTTCACCATTATGGGTGGCTAGTACTCTTATGTTCGTGAAACTAACGCTACTGTTACGATGAAATCAGTAACTTGGAAGGTATTTAGCTACTAAAATAAAATTGCACTGCGCAGTGTTGCAATTTGAAAGGAAGTACTCGACAATAAAATTCAATTAATGCAAATCGTTTGATATCATGACTCAACATTCCGCCGCCAATACGAATAATTTGTCCCCTAAGTTTTTTTGTATAGTGTAGGTACCTGTTTTGTTGCACGATACACGTTTAACAGTTCGGTTCAATAGTTTTAATTACCAAAATGCGTCTTTTCTGGTCGATTTACCCTTGCTACAACCAATTAAATTTATAGGAGTAAACGGAATACTGACATTTGTGGAGAGGAGGGTTAAAATATTCAGCTCAAACCTGTTTTGAAAAGAGATGCAAGCATGCTCAGGAAATATTCCCTCTTGGCTTGACCATTCCGTTTGAGGTTGATACGGATAGAATCACCAGAAAAAAACATTTCGCGTTAACTTTGCCCTAAGTTTCATTAAATTTATGTTCATGCAATGCACGCACGCCCAGCCCATAGAGCGATCCCTTGTTCAAATCCAAACATATCCTCTTCTTAAATCATTGTGGCAGATTCATATTGTTCATTTAACTCCAGAAACTGTATTTACTTGTGTTACGAGTCTAACGTTGAGAAGATTATTTCTTGAAATGTCTGATTCTGTTCACTGCTCAGGTTTAGTCCCATCCAACATCTAAATTTTCGTGTATGCTCAGGGATTTTGAATATTTCAATTCGATCTGAATTTATTTTCTACATGAAACACCGCCAATTAGAAACAAGGGTAGTTTGATACGACTGATCAAAGTTTCTATTTTATGACTTACTCCCTAAGTTGAGTCTAATCAAATTGGGTTTCCTTAACCCATTTTTTTGAGTTTGTAAAGTACTCTTGATATACAGGTAGGCACAAAACTATATAGGTAAAAGTTTACGTGCTAGGCAAAAGTGTCTTTTGTTTTAAGAGTACCAAGTTGTCTTTAGGCCACTATCTTAATATAAGTTCAGCCCCAATGTTCCAAAAACGTCCAAACAACAACAACCTATCAGTAATTATTAGAGGTTAGCATCCCAACAACGAAGTTACGACGAATACATAATACAAGCCACCACATATAAACTGTAAAAACATGAAATGTCTGCATTTAATTGCACAGAGCAACATCATCTCCAATCACAAATGTTGGCATGCACAAAATCCCAAGTAATAGTGGGTAATAGTGTGGCGTCGTAAATATTCTTTTGGTGACGAGGAATTTATTCTTAACTATATAGGTTGGATAACTGGGTTATTCGTAATATGAAGGATTACCAAACTGTGATTAAATTCGACGGGAAAAGATAGATAGCCTTTGACTGGTTGAATCATATACTAATATTTGTAATCATCATTTGAGACCATATTTTAATCTAGTAAATACAGGTTGGAAGGCTTAGTGATTTTCGTCAGTCAGAAGTCGTTGCATATCAACTTGTTTCAGTTAATGAAAACTATTATTCAATCCGATCAGTCCCCTTTCACCTTCATTCCCATTACTGTTCGACGGGCTAGTTATTTCCTCAGGGGAACCTGGTGATATCTTGCAGAATGCAAACGCTGATTATAGTTAGTTACCTTGGATAGCATAATGTTACCAAAAAAGGGGAAGGTTTTTAATTCAACGCAAAATATCCATTTCTGTTCGAGAACGGTTTTATACTATGTAACCGGGAAAGTGTGACGTCTTCGTTTTTATATTTGCCAATAAAATATTTTTTCCATAACAACCAGATATTGTGTAGAAAGTTGAATTGTGGATATTCAGCAATGCGTATGAAATGGCTTGAAGTAAACGAAACTTCACCAGAAAATCAATTGACACACAATGTGCAATCTTACGTCGTATGCAAACATTGTTGGATAGGCTACGAACATAAAGAATGCCGTCCAGATTCTTCTTGTCCTCATGTTCATTCAATCTCTTAAACTACACATGATTTATGACTTCTCTTACAAGGATTGTATTTATCTACAATTTAATGTGACAAATAATTCACAGTCGTCTATTTATATTAAAAGTTCCAATTCTTCAGCGGTTGCCGCAAGAAAATTAAACAGTAACGTAGTGTAGAGAAATCCTACGCTCAAATTTATAAGATGCAAATGATCCTCTTATGATATAAATATTTATATTGTAAATGCTGTGGTATGTTGTGGTCGACTATCAATTTAACAGCTTCTGGTCCTTAAATTAGACCCAAACTAGGTATCTTTATCATGTCCATTGGCTATTTGTGATCCTCGCAACTCGTCAGGTATTCATATTCCCTTTCGTATCAAAAAAGGGAGCAGGTGAAGCTGTCAACCGAGAAACCGTTGAAATCAGAAATAGCATAGAATTTTCAACTATTCTATAAGGACGAACTAGAGCCGCCAAGCGGTTGATCGAAAGTTGCCCGTTAATTTAAATGCCCAATGCACGCAGTAGGCCTCATCAATTAAATGTTGGCAAAAATAAGGCCGGGTAGATGAAATCTTCTCCCGCAAACGATGGGAAATATTTTAAGCGTGCAGTTTAGGTGCATTCCTTTGCAAAGTGGAAGACTGTCGCGACAGTCCTTCACCGCGACTACTCTTATATATCTAATCTAAACTAGCCGGCTCTATTATTTGCACAAATACCGGCACCAACGGTTGGGGCGTATTTATAATACGGTAACGCGTGTTTATCAAACCGTAGGGCGTGTAGATCAATGGGTAGGGTGTGTTGGTGAAACGGTAGGGTGTGTTGGTCAAAGGGTAGGGCGTGTAGGTCAAACGGTAGGGTGTGTTGGTCAAAGGGTAGGGCGTGTATGTCAAACGGTAGGGCGTGTCTATCAAACGGTAGGGTGTGTTGGTCAAACGGTAGTGTGTGTTGGTCAAACGGTAGGGTGTGTAGGTCAACCGGTAGGGCGTGTAGAGTTGACGGGAGATCGTGTAGAGGAGACCGTAGGGCGTGCAGAGTAGACGGTAGGGCGTTTAGAGGAGACGGTAGGGCGTTTAGAGGAGACGGTAGGGCGTTTAGAGGAGACGGTAGGGCGTTTAGAGGAGACGGTAGGGCGTTTAGAGTAGACGGTAGGGCGTGTAGAGTAGACGGTAGGGCGTGCAGGGGAGACGGTAGAGCGTGTAGAGTAGACCGTAGGGCGTGTATAGTAAACGGGAGGGTCCGTAAAGAATAAGGCGTACAGAGTAAACTGGGGCATGTAGTGTAAAATGTATGGCGTGCGTGCGGACGCGCTGGCCTACGGCCTGTATCGTATTCTACACATTACATAATTATTTATAACTGCTTTGGCATTAGATAAATGAATAGGTATGTGCGTTGCGTTAAATAAAATGGCACTGGGTTAGCACTAAAAAAGCAGCACGGGAGTTTACATTAAGTACAGTCACCGGGGGATTAGCATTCAAAAAATTAACACGGGGTTTAGCATTCAATAAACTAACGCGTGGTTTAGCATTCAATAAATTAACACGGGGTTTAGCATGCAATAAATTAACACGGGGTTTAGCATGCAATAAATTAACACGGGGTTTAGCATGCAATAAATTAACACGGGGTTTAGCATGCAATAAATTATCACGGGGTTTAGCCTGCAATAAATTACGCGGGGTCTAGCATTCAATAAATTAACACGGAGTTTAGCATTCAGCAATTTAACACGCGATTTTCCATTATTTAACGTTTAGCAGGGTACCATTTTTGTTACTATTTAACGTATGGAATAGCAGCGGTAGCATTTTTGTGACGCCACGGCGCTTAGTATGAGATATCATCGGATTTAATAGGAGTTACAATTTAACATGGGGTATAGCAGGTACATGTCCGCCCGCTGTTAAATTCTTTGTTAGAATTTTGGAACTAATTGTTTATTATAATACTAATCTACAATTACTTCTCAAATTTTAACCAAAGATTTAGCAGGGAGCGGACATGTACCTGCTAAACCCCATGTTAAAATGTAACTCCTGCTAAACCCTATGTTATCTGATACTAAACCCCATATTAAATCGTAACAAAATTGTCACTCCTTGCTAAACCCTTTGTTAAATCGTAACACAAATGTAACCCCTGCTAAACCCTATGTAAAATTGTAACAAAAATTCTACCCCTATTAAAAGCTAAATGCGTCAATCAATAAAATTTGCTAAAAATAATGCTAAATCCCGTGTTAATTTATTTAATGCTAAACCCCGTGTTAATTAATGTAATGATAAACCCATGGTTAATTAATGCTAAACCCCATGTTAATTAATGCTAAACCCCATGTTAATTAATGCTAAACCCCATGTTAATTAATGCTAAACCCCATGTTAATTAATGCTGAACCCCATGTTAATAAATGATAAACCCCATGTTAATTAATGGTAAATCCCATGCTAAAAATATGACAATGGTAAATCCCACGTTAAATAAATAAAAGTTCTAAATCACTTCTTAACTTATTTATGGCTAAACATTATATGATTTCGATTATTGACCAGAGGAGGAACACGACGCAGGCCGCAGGCCTGCGGCGTGTTGTACGTCTATTATTCCAAACCTTGAACCCAAATAAATTGGCTTCATGCTACACCGTTCGTTCAGTGTTCATCGCATCACGTGATTTATTCACCACATGGTGATACTTAAGCTAATTTTTAAATCTGACAGTGTGCTGAACCACAAACAGTTATTGTCATGGAGTCTCCTATACCAATTCGGTCGGGTTCTGCCTCTTGCCTGGAGTGTTCCGATGCCGTAATTTGTCAAAGACGGGAATTTATTTATCCCCTGCTCAACCGATACGTTGATGCTAAACATATTTACAAGGAGGTTAAAAGCGCTAACCCATACTTACCAATCCAAAATTGTAATTTAGGATTTAGCAGCAGCCGGGAATGTACCTGAGAAACCGCAATTAAAATTTAAACCTTCGGAACCCCAATTAAAATTTAACCTCTGCTAAACCCAAATTAAATTTTAAACCTTATAAACCCCAAATAAAATTTAACCTCTGCTAAACCCAAATTAAATTTAAACCTTATAAACCCCAATTAAAATTTAAACCTTATAAACCCCAATTAAAATTTAAACCTTCTAAACCCCAATTAAAATTTAACCTCTTCAAAACCCCACTTAAAATTTAACCCCTGCTAAACCGCAATTAAAATGCAACCCCTGCTAAACCGCAATTAAAATGTAACCCCTGCTGAACCGCAATTAAAATGTAACCCCTTCTAAACCGCAATTAAAATGTAACCCTTGCTATACCGCAATTAAAATATAACCCCTGCCAAACCGCAATTAAAATGTAACCCTTGCTAAACCCCAATTAAAATTTAAACCTTCTAAACCCCAATTAAAATTTAACCCCTCCTAAACCCCAATTAAAATTTAAACCTTCTAAACCCCAATTAAAATTTAAACCTTCTAAACCCCAATTAAAATTTAAACCTTCTAAACCCCAATTAAAATTTAAACCTTATAAACCCCAATTAAAATTTAAACCTTCTAAACCTCAATTAAAATTTAAACCTTCTAAACCCCAATTAAAATTTAAACCTTATAAACCCCAATTAAAATTTAAACCTTCTAAACCCCAATTAAAATTTAAACCTTCTAAACCCCAATTAAAATTTAAACCTTATAAACCCCAATTAAAATTTAAACCTTCTAAACCCCAATTAAAATTTAAACCTTATAAACCCCAATTAAAATTTAAACCTTCTAAACCCCAATTAAAATTTAAACCTTCTAAACCCCAATTAAAATTTAAACCTTCTAAACCCCAATTAAAATTTAAACCTTCTAAACCCCAATTAAAATTTAAACCTTCTAAACCTCAATTAAAATTTAAACCTTCTAAACCCCAATTAAAATTTAACCGCTGCTTAACCCAATGTTATCGCCAAAAAACGTAGCACATGTTAAGTCATGGTAGCCATTTGTTAAATTGAAAAAAGGTTACCCCTACTAAACGGTTTAAGGTGTAAAAATCATTGCAGCTTATGTAATGTTAAACCGCACGTTCATTTGTGCAATGCTAAAGCCCATGTCACTTTATTTAACGCTAAACTCCATTTTATTTATTTAAGGCTAAGGTATATGTTAATACACGTATGTAATGAGAAAGCCATGTCAATTTGTGGAATTCACAGAACACAGGCCGTAGACAGTGCTCAATATGCCTAGACAATGTATGCAGGTCCTGCGGTTTACACCACACGCCGTACCCTTTAAAACACATGCCATACCGTTTAAATACATGCAATACCGTTTACTCAACACGAACAAGGATTTCAATACCAGCCATATCGTTTGCACTGCACGTCCCGCAATTGACACTACGCACCCTACCGTTAACAATACACACCCTACCATTTTCACTACACACTTCACCCGATTACACTACAAGCCCTACCGTTTTCACAACACACCCTCCAGTCTTTTCTCGCCCTAATGTTTACGTCCTTCCGTTCACACTACATCCTCTACCGTTTTCACAATACGTCCTACTGTTTACCCTACATGCCCTTCCATTTTCCCAACACGTCCTTCCGTTCTCCCTACACGCCCTCTCCCTATCATTGGATTTACACAATAAACAAATTTAAAGGTCGGGGACCCCTCTCTTGAAGACGCCACCTGGCGACAGGGGAGTGACTTGGCCCATAGTGCTTTGACAAAAAATGATCGCCTTGAAACCCTCTATCCATTCATACAACAAAATGTTTTAACAATTTTGTCACCCCCACGACCCCAAATATGTCGACTCCCTACTTCCGGTCAATGATAAGATACACGGCTGAAAATCAACTGGGACTTGTGGCCTTGGGCCAAGGAACCTCTATGCCAAATGTGAGCCAAATTGGTCAACGTGGAAGGAAGTTAGAGTGCTTACGGACAGACAAACAGATCAATCGCTATAACTACCTTTCAACCATTTCATGCTTCCGGTAGTTAATAAATATCAGTATTCATAAATTTACCCTTTACGCTATCCTTCAGGATGTAATTTTACAGATGAATTTTTACGACGCACTAACCTCTTTGCACACGGAATGCACCTAAACTGCGTGCATATTGTCAACCTATTACCACCTATTACCTACTGCCACCACACCGGTTATATTATAAACCCAAATTATCACATTACATTTACTTTTTTCTGCCAAGAAATTACGGGTGATGTTTTATGTGTCCGGTAATCGCTTACGATTTTGATAATATTTAATTGGTGGAGCAGACTGCGTGCATTGGTCTTTTTGATTAACGGGTAACTTTCGATAAACCGCATGGCGGCACTAGTTAGTATTATAATTTTGACAATATCCGTTTAGAAAAAGTTCAGTATACCGTCGGTTTTAAATTAGGTTTATTATCATCAGTTTGAGCGGAAATAACGTTGTGCTTGTTGGCTTTATATGCATACGTCATGGTTTAGCATGAAACCTATTTTTGGATACGCAGTTCGACATAAAAATGAGACGTATAAGACGTGCCAAACACGCCGCAGGCCAGCGGCCTGCGTCGTGTTCTGGACATCTCACGTAATACGCACAACTTAATGTGATAGGATAAATGATATAGTGTTTCATATTTAATACATTAACAGGAGCTTTATAGCGTTAAGTAATTTTACCCGGAGGTTTAGCATTAATTAAAAATTGGGTGTTCCTTTAAATAAAGTAACATGAGGTTTACCATTACATAAAATTACACGGGGTTTAGCATGAAATAAATTTAGCACGGAGCTTAGCATTAAATAAAGTAGCATAGGGTTTACCATAACCTATCAGGGGTTTAGAATTATATAAATGAACACGGGGTTTAGTATTATTTACCGTTTAGCTTGGGTGACAGTTCTGTTACGATCTAACATAGGGTTTAGCAGGGAGTGACAATTTTGTTACGATTTAATATGGGGTTTAGTATCACATAACATAGGGTTTAGCAGGAGTTACATTTTAACATGGGGTTTAGCAGGAACTTGTCCGCCCCTTGCTAAATCCTTGGTTAAAATTTGAGAAGTAATTGTAGATTAGTATTATAAATATCACCATTACGTAATTTTATTTAATTGTTACATAATTACCTCCTTAGACAACTGATTCATTTTGGACTAATTTGTGCTTCCATGGAATATGTTGCTCCATAAATAGACTGGTATGGTTTTTAACATTCCATTATCTTAGAGGACATATAGTTACTCGTATTCTACATATTACTTCTTCCAAGACGAGTGCTTACACTAAAGTTGATGGAAATTAATTTCGGTTTGGTCACAATTTTTGTTGAGTATTTTGATTTTCTTTGATTTAATGCGGGAAAAGAGACGGCTTTTTAAGCAAAATTTCCGCTCGTCAAATATATTTTGGTCAATTAGTTATTGGTAAAATAATATAATATGTATATTTCACCATATCACCCGTGAATAATTTAATGTCGTAGTTTGATGTATTTTGGACACGAAATTATTGATTACCTTTGCATGATGCACTTGGGAAGCAAGTTTGATGTCGTCGTATGCCTTTTGGTTTATTCCTTTCTGTAGGTGATCAGACAAGAAAAACATATTTTTGCTATTAGTTTAGTTAAATAACATAACTTGTAATTATCAATTATTACCTTATTTTCTATTGAATCATCTGCACGTTGGGTTGTCTGAATTTTTTAGCACAACAAGGAACTGTGTTTACTAACTAGATAACTTGTTTCAATTGATTACTATTAATATGAAACCCGTACCGTTCGTAAGGTACAGTTTACTTATTTTCAAAAACATTCTAATTTTCGAGTCCCAGAAGATAATTTGATGCATAAATAGAAATGGCTGCCAAGGTGCTGTTTCTAGAAATCCTACCGCCGATCATCTACATAGTACTGATCATTAAAAATATTCTTTCTGATTTGCATGAATTCTCAAGCAAGAGTAATATAAAAACCTTCCAAGTTACAATGTAAGATTATATAGCGGGGCATTATATTGTTCGGATAGACATCCAACTTGACGTCAATCCATTTTGTCACATGCGAAACGCACGTACAAGTTAATCTGCCGTTTTTAAGGATACTGGGCCAAGATATAATTCCCACAGGATAAATTATTTACTCTGCCTATGCGGACTTTTCTGCTATGATATGTGGTAACTATTGCAGAATGATTACTTAATAAAACCTAATACTTACTCTCTAGGGGAATGCTCCTCTAAGTTTATTCATATATAATGATGCTCCGTACATGAAAGCAACCGCAGTACCGAAATCTAGAAATGGTCTCTTACAGTGGGAATTCCTTTATAAAGCTTGTGCACAATAACGGGCGTTTACTGTATTTTCAAATTGAGCATGGGTCATTGGCATAGTAGTGATATTTTACGCCCTTTTTCCTACATTCATCCAATTCGGAACTGAATGCTTATACCTGTTACCTGATTTTTACCTGATACTAATAAATTGGATTCATTTATCCAAGAAACAAAAGCTTACCGTATGCAACTCAATTTACTTTTGCTCTTCAAACACAAGCCATGAACAAATTTGTGCACCTGAATTAATGGTGAATGCTTCAGATAAATGAACCACGACATCAAAAAGTTGAAACGAGAGTTATTTTATTCCGCTTGTTCCAATTCGGTAATGTCAGGTCCATTCATTAATGTAAAATGTAATAATAATGCGGCAACCTACGCAACTCCGCGCCATGTTGTCTATGGAAAAGACAATGCTTATTTAAACATCAATAATTCAAGGGCATCGAATTATGTTAACAATGCTGTAATATATTGCCAAATTATTGACAAACAATTATCCGTACATTAGAAAAGTGTAAACGTTCTTTCCGATGCCACCTATGGATAGTGCAATGCCATTGATTTTAAGATCTACCAGAAAATGCTTTTAAGCACAGGAGGTACTATACCATATATACCAAATGCATTACAGATTGCATGACTTTCAACTTTGTTATAATTACTTACAATCAGTTAGTATTGGTGCATATAACCTTTTGGCACAACATATACATGTAAGGTACAATAACTAAATGTCAAAATAGAGTTACAAATTCATTTCTATTAACGGTAGGAAATATTTGCAAACAGTGTACACCAATAATTAATCCAGTTTAATCCTTTCTATCCCCTTCGGTTTTCGGCCATTAACCACTGCAACCATGTGAATTCTGAATGGTTTCTCCCAAATGAAAAATACAAGAGCCGATATGACAAATCCGGCCAACGGGATAACCGTCAAGGCAAGCACATGAGACTCTCTTCCATTTCCAGAGTCATTACTGGTGTCATTTTTGAGAGATCCCATTCTCCCCGATCTCACCTTGTGAACCACAGTGTACTCAAAATATTGTCGCCACCATTCCACTATACCAGTGTTGACAAGATTTTTAATTCTAAAGAGGTGGCTGGATGCGAACGGGCCGTACATATTGAACCCTATCATAGTTTCGTATATTTTGTCCTTGCCAAGAGACACCGGTTTGCCACTTGTGGAATAATTTGCAAAAACTGATAATGCCATATGTTTGTCTAGTATAACTGCCGCTTTCTTACATTTGTCCAAATGTGGACCAATGAGTGGTTCCGCTTCAAAAACACCGTCTACGCTGGTAACTTGAGGCCAATCCGGAAAAAGCTTTGAGTTTTCTAAGTAGGACCATGTCTTGTTGGAAACGTCCCTGGAAACTAATTGGGAAACCACCGGCAGAGCTTCATGCCCGTTTCTTTGCTGGTAACGTCTCACATTCTTTAATCCGGGGTTCCGCAAATCCCATCCACGTTACCTCTACATACCCTCTCAGTATACTCCATTGGTAAAGTGTATATATTAAAATTGTTTTGCTGAATCATGTCAAATGTGTCAAAAGATCGGAGCGGTGGTGGAACAGTCAGCTTTGTTATATTATCGCCTTTGTACTCATTTCCAAGTATTCCAAATGCAAGCGGCAAGGAAAAGCAAGTGATCCAACAAAACCGATTGTGCTTCAGAATGGTATTGTTGAATATACCACGTCTCTGATCTAACAATGCTGCCAATAGTTCGTATAGAATGTCGGCAGACCCGACGTCACGGCGCGTTAACAAAATCGAGCGCATATATATTAGTAATTGGTAACTTCGACTGGTCTTTGAAATGACGGTGGAAATTACGCCTAAAGAGAGTAGCAGCAAACTCCATGTCGATATATCCACCGACGTCACCAGTTCCTCAAGTTTACCTAGCCATCCATACTGATCTCTATGACAACTTATAAACATGAAGTAATCTCGCCAAAACATTAGTCCGGTATCTGCAAATTGGGACGCATCCAGGGCAGTAAACGATTCTATAGCGGTTCTGTAATCCGGTCTGGAATATTGCCATGTGCACTCTTTGTAGCCGCAGTATGTTTCCGCCCAAAGTTCCCAACTTATCTGTCGCTTACTTGAACGGAGGTCAAGGGTGGCATTGGTTGGCACCGACAGTAAAATTAGATGTATATTTAGTGCCCGGCGTACGCTCCACCCGTTCGAAATATTCAGTTTGAGCAGCTCATGTATCACGTTCTTCCTTAATCGATACGATGTAAATGCGAATCCATATTCTACTTTTTCGTTGAAAGTAACGACAATCTCTTGGCCACCTTTAAGATGCAATCGCGCATTTTGTGTTTCCTTCTCCAACTGATCCCTTGTGGTAATGAATGCACTTAAAGGCCTCCGATCAAGTTTGTCAAACACATTATATATGATACTGCACGAGCCCTCGTCAACATTCCAAAATATGACAGCCTTTGAAACTTTTACACTCCGACTGTAATATTGCATTGCATGCACAAAACCCATCAGTACGTAATAATGTTTCTTGGAAATAAGTACAGAGTAGTCTGTCATGGTGTCCAGTTTACCTTCCACCAGCCAATCCGCGCATAGCCTCAACTTGGTACATATCCAGAACGGGTCGAATAGAGTGTGCCCTTCGTAGAAGTTGGAATAATCATTATAATGGGCCACTGGAGATAGATAAAGCCGTGCTGTGCAATTCCGTCCTGATTTTGTGAACCCGACATTATGTTTCTGGTTAGACCTCAGGTACTTCTTCCACTGCGAGGAATTCACAAACCCTTCTACCAGTGATCTGTTACCACTCACTTCACTTGGAATCAAAACCAATCTCGGATGTGTGGTGTGTGGATTTTTACTGTCAAACCATTTTATTTTACCTATACCACCTTATGTATCTATGCTGCGGTACCTCAGTAAAATTAATGGCTGCTGTAGATATGTGGCGTTGATATTGAAACCTTGAAAATTTATGATATGAATAATACATCCTGCGAAAGCGTTCAGGCTTTGGGGAACAAGCTCGGAGACCAATTCAGCTTCCTCGTATTTAGGTTGTTTCGGGTTTCCTGACATAAAGGAAAACGCTATTTTGGGATCCAATGAAAACAAAATAATAGTTAAGGTAAACGCACAATTGACAAGTGAAAGAAGCGACATTTGGAACTATTGAAATTGTTCGGATTTGTCGCACAGTTGAAGCAGCAATTATCCAGCAAGATGTTAGTGATGGGCAAATTAGTAAATATTTGTGTTTGTAAATAAATTACAAATTTTGTACTTGCAATTTAGTTCTGATCGGTTTAGCTAGCCAATGTTACTTGAATATTTGATTCAGAAGTGAAAGATATTTCTAAAAGTTGGTATGCTATACACTTCCATCCTTCCCATATGTTCGTAATTGCCTATAACAATAAGACTGCGCTGGAAAATTTGAGCATTTAAGTATTTAAATTATTCAAAGCCATGTCAGTTGACAAGGGATACATTTTGGGTGTGTTTGTCGTTGTGATAAAATAATGTATGCAGCTGGATGAACTGATTGCGATAACTGCGGACTATGAAGGACCTCATTATATTATGCGATGACACACAAATAGTTTTCCTTCTGAATCTACCTTTGCTTCGGCCGACAGCACAAGCATTAGCTGAATTCGGTCTAAATGGGTTGACTGGTATGTAATGATAACCGTGACGATATACGTTGCTTATAGTGCGCGACATGATACAAGCTGGAGAAATGTGGTTTTTAGGTAGTAATCGATAACACGTGCAAGTCTAAGGGTGTTAGTAATGTCATGGATGAATGCAATTTGTAATATATTCAAGCAATAGGATTTAAGCAAATTTTTATAATACTAATCTACAATTTCTTCCCAAATTTTAACCAAGGATTTAGCAGGGGGCGGACATTTGCCTGCTAAACCCCATGTTAAAATGTTCCAATTTCTAACCATGTTACCCCATGCTAAACCAAAATCGTAACAACATGTTCCACTTGCTAAACCCTATGTTAAATCATAACACAATGTCACCCCTGCTAAACCCTGTGTTAATTTATTTGATGCTAAAACCGTGTTAATTTATTTGATGCTAAACCCGTGTTAATTTATTTGATGCTAAACCCGTGTTAATTTATTTGATGCTAAACCCATGTTAATTTATTTGATGCTAAACCCGTGTTAATTTATTTGGTGCTAAACCCGTGTTAATTTATTTGGTGCTAAACCCGTGTTAATTTATTTGATGCTAAACCCGTGTTAATTTATTTGATGCTAAACCTGCGTTAGTTTAGTTGATACTAAACCCGTGATAACTTGACCCTGCTAAATCCCATGCTAAATAAATAAGCGTGCTAAGTCTCAAGCGAAAAAAATAAGCGTGCTAAATATCATGGTAACTTATTTATTGCTAAACCTTATCTCATTTCGCCGCTCTCCATGATTTTGATTATTGACCATGTGATAGGGGCGTAACACGCCACAGGCCGAAGGCCTGTGGTGTGTTCTACGTCTCATTGTGCACTTTGAATAAAAATAATATGGTTTCATGCAAAACCTTTTTGTGCTCATCTGAAACTTCCCATTTCATCACGCTATTTATTTTCAACATGGTGATACTAAACCTATTTTTATAATACTAATCTACAATTACTTCCAAAAATGTAACAAAGGATATAGCAGGGGGTGAACATTTACCTGCTAAACCCCATGTTAAAATTGTGACAAATGTTACACATGTTATCCCATGCTAAACCAAAAGCGAAACAAGTTCTTACCCCTGCTAAACCCTACGTTAAATCGTAACAAACTGTTAGCCATGCTAAACCCGTGCTAAATCGTAGCAAACTGTTACCCTTGCTAAACCATATGTAATGCTAAATCCCTCTGGATTTATTTAATGCTAAACACCGTTTTCATGTACTTAGTGATAAACCTCGTGTTAATTTATATAATACTAAATCCCATGTAACAAATATTTATCCTGTTAACTCAAGCAATTTTATCATGCTATATCACATGTTAAAAACTTCATGCAAACTTATTTAACGCTAAATCCAATCTTAGTTCGCACATCAAACGAATGTATGTGACGGAGCGGAATACGCCGCAGGCCGGTGGCTTGTGTTCTTCGACTCACAATGGGCGATTGTAAATTTAACCGCCTCCGATTTGCCTGAAATTTTGCACAGACGTTCTCTAGTATGGTCTAAGAGACGGCAAAATATTGTGTCTCAACACTCAACCGATAGATAAAGTTAGCTAATGTTATATAGATATAAGGTATGTCCAAAAAGTACGGATGGATGGACAACAATTAATTGAAATGTCCATTTTGTAGTAGAATTTGAATTGAAAAACAAATGAGAAATATCATGTTTCTTTGGTTGATGCATGCAAAGGAGTATTATGCCATGGAGTATAAACGGTTGAGGGTTGAGACAAAATATTTTGCAAGGTCTCTTTGACCATACTAGAGAACGTCTGCAAACTTTCGGCCAAATCGGAGGCGGTTAAATTTGCAATCGCCCATTGTCAGTATTAATTCATTATCTTACTAATCTACAATTACTTCCGATATTTTAACCAGGGATTTAACAGGGGACGAACAAGAATCTGCTAATTCCATGTTAAAATGTTTCTAAAGTTGCAGATGCTATCCCATGCTAAACCACCATCGTCACAAAAATCTTATACCTGCTAAATCCTATATTAAATCGTAACAAAATTGTTACCCTTGCTAAACCATGTTTTAATTTATTCATTGCTAAACCCAGTGTTAATGAATTTAATGCTAAACCCCGTGTTAATTGATGTGAAACTTAACTACGTGTTAAAATGTTATGCCTTGCTAAACCCTATGCTAAATCGTAACAAAAATGCTACCGCCGTTAAACGTTATATAGTGCTAAACCGCGTGGTAATTTACTGAATCCTAATCCCTGTATAAATTTGTGATAATGCGAAACCTTGTGATAATTTTAGGAATGCTAAACCTTGTGTTAATTTTAGGAATGCTAAACCTTGTGTTAATTTTAGGAATGCTAAACCTTGTGTTAATTTTAGGAATGCTAAACCTTGTGTTAATTTTAGGAATGCTAAACCTTGTGTTAATTTTAGGAATGCTAAACCTTGTGTTAATTTTAGGAATGCTAAACCTTGTGTTAATTTTAGGAATGCTAAACCTTGTGTTAATTTTAGGAATGCTAAACCTTGTGTTAATTTTAGGAATGCTAAACCTTGTGTTAATTTTAGGAATGCTAAACCTTGTGTTAATTTTAGGAATGCTAAACCTTGTGTTAATTTTTGGAATGCTAAACAAAACGTTGTTTTATTTAAAGCTAGCTCTCGTGCTAATATATTTAGCTGTAAGTCCCATTTGAATTATTGTAATACTAAGCCCCGTGTTGCTGTATTTAATGTTAACCCAGTACCATTTTATTTAACGCAGAGCCAATTTCATTTACCTAATACCAAGGCAGCTGTTAATATATGTAACGCTAAGCAAATGTTGATTTGTCGATTGTGTAGAATACGACGCCGGCCATAGGCCCGCGGCGTGTCTTACACCTCATAAGCATGCGCTCCATATGCACGTGCTATCATTTGTACCACACGCCCTACCGTTTACACTGGACGTACTATCGTTTACACGCCTCCCCACTTAGTCCACACGCCCTAAAGATAACACTGTATGCTGTACCGTATTCGATAGACACCCTTCCGTTTACTCTACACGCCCTACCGTTTACCCTACACGCCCTACAGTTTACTCTACACGCCCACAAAAATATACGTTTACGTTTACCGCTATCTTTTAGGATGAAGTTTATATGAATATTTACGACGGTCTCCCTATTTTCACAGGAAATGAACGTAAAGTGCTTGGCTACCACTTTTTCTACCGATTACATTACCACCATACAGGTAATATTATACGCCGAACTAATTACAGATACATTAAATTTGCCTTTTTTCTGTCATGTGTTTGTGGGTGATGTTTTTATGTTTCAATTTTTGCCAATATTGCATTGATGGGGCATACTGCGTGCACTGGGCTTTTTAATTAACGGGTAATTTTGTATAAACCGCATGGCGGCTCTAGTTCTGCATTATATTTACATTTACTAGTCACGACAGCTATCCAACCGATTCTCTAATTTTTCAGTGAAGGTTCGAGGTGCTTGAAGTTTGATACATCATAACAGTGGACACCCAAAAAAATTCCTTGTACATGAACCAAGAACTTGGGAAGTTGCTGTATTTAGCATTACTAAATTCACACACAAGCTTTCTGCTCCGAGAATATTAAATGTAGAGTAATATCCTCATCGTACTGATATCAACTGTCTATACGTTTTGTCTAAAATGTGGCTCCTGACTTATGTAATTTGTACGGGACTGGTGATCGGTAGAGTCGAAGCCCGAGATTTTTCGTTGACAGCAATATATGTATTATATGACATTTTGCACAAATGGCTGGTTAATGCTTTCGTTTGCAAATCGTACGACAAAATGTTTCTTTTGAATTGCATCAATATTCGTAGAGCTTTCTAAGTATAATCATTTTAGTTATATTCAGTGTAGTTTGGGAGAATCACAATTGCTAATTGCATTTAGATTATGACGTCATTCAAAAAATAATCGAAATTCATCCGAGCGATACTAACTGATAGGGTGATGATTTGATGATGAGTTTTTTGCTAGTACCCCGGAGAAACTAAACCTGTTCTACTTGGTGCTACAACTACCTCTATTAACACTACTACTTGTATCCCAGAGAATACCTTTAGTGTTTTATTTTGGGGAGTCCTTAGGCTTAGAAACTTGAACGGCAATGGCCCCGAAAAGATCTTTGCAATTAGAATTGAAATGAAATGAATAGCAGCTGGAGTGACAGTTTTACATGCATATTGCAAAATGTAAGTGAAACAAAAGCTGTTACTGAACCAGCTATGTCCATTGAAAACTTATAATGTACTCAATCCGATTTTTCTGCTTGCTCGCTCGATTGCTGACCAATTCTAATGATTAAATGCATGTGTAATTAGATTTATTTAATTATCTAGTATTTAGACATCTTCCTTGAGCTTAGGTCTGCATAAACAAGTATAAATAATCATTCACAACACAATCAAATAATTTCACAATGGTATCGATCCTAACGATTAGCCTGAACATTTTTATTTGCTTCCCTACTAACGAAGAACGTTGTTGCACAAATTATTATTATTGCGATTTATTGCTATTTTTATCTGAATGTAATACTGAATTCGTGACATACGTAATATTTGTTTTGCTTTCAAAGGCATTGGTGCGGTTGCCTATTTAACCTAAATATAAGTATACAGCATGTTTGAAAAATTAGCCTGATTGCAAACAACCCTACACCTATCTTTAAAATATTCAATGTGTACTCTGCAAATCCCTGTTATGTCGCATTTATATGCACAGAGTATTTTTCAAATTTCATGACAAGTTAAGTGTTGCAGAAGGGTCTAAGTCATAATTTGCGTGTGACAAATTTATTAGGTCCAAGCTAATTATGGAATATTCATTAGTTTTTTTTGTATTCGCCAAACTGCTCAAGATTTAAAACCTTTAATTTGCAGAACAAAGCGGTGGCTTTTAATGCATACTCATTTAACGATCAAGGAAAGTTGTGATTTATTATACTTTGATGACAGTGGAAAACGAAGCGTTAGGCAGTGGGAATTTAAAAGTCAGAACGTTTTACGATTTTCAATTAATCTTTTGCGACAAAGGGCTGATTTAACTGTAATGGTCAATGAATCAAGTAATAGTCAAAATTGTCCTTGCTATCATATATGGGGTGGAAATGGTGACTGTGTTTCATCGGGTTTTGAAAAACGAGTTATACGAAACAATAGATCATAATCAATAACCAAGCAATGATAAACTGCGCAATGATTGATAGCGTAATTACGACAATTTTTATACGTAATAACTGTGTTCGTGTAACCATTCTCGGTATTACGGAGACATGACTCAATCCGGATGTAAATATTTGAACGCAAATAATTATTTTGTCGTAATGACATTGTCGTTTGCCGAATGGAGTAACACGATCTGGTCCTATTTAGTAGCAATGTATACGTAGTTCACGAAATTTTTATAGATCGATAAAAAATATCATATCAAATCGTTTCAGCAAAACTGTCAGTTGTGATTTCCTGAAGTAACTAAACGTTTGATTAAATAATCCGTAAGTGGATTTCAATTGAATAATGAACGATTTGTGACGTCCGTAAATTTATGCTCCCCCACACTTTCCTTCAGGATAAGAGATGCCTGTTTTAGGTTAACGCAATACAATATTACGTTACAAAACCAGCTACTAATTGAGATCCGGCGTTAAATGCAAAAAGTACACACATATATTTCTAATTTTGAATAATTAACCCGTTTTGAAAATGTCTATTCGCGATTATAAAGATTCAACACTTTTTCAACACCCTGCGGTTGTAAAAATAGCGGAATATATTTTGCTATTCCCGAAGAGTGTGTTATACTTTACACTAGAATTCGCAAAAAAATTTGTAGATGACTTGCACGGCATCACTGAATTTGGGGGGCTACTTATATTAATTACCTCATCCAGATGTAGCCTACAACATGGACAATAACACTAACGTTTTGGCAAGTTAGACATTCAATGACACAATTGTTGATGCGTTTGTTGAGAAAAGGAGGCGGCTTTAATTCCTTGCCTTGCTTCCAACGCTCTTTCTAAACGTTTTCGTCAATGTTTTCTGGAAAAAGCTCTGCGCTATAGCATGTTTTCAGCAGATATCATCGATCCATTACCTGAGCCCAGTTAAGATGGCATTATGGGAGTGAATACAATCTAAAGTTAACGCTTTGCTATAACGCACTTCTGTAAAAATACTAAATCTATTAGATTCTTCATGACTCTTTCATAGCGGAATTACTATCCTTGCAACTTGTAAGAACTTGAAGAGAAAGTAATCTTTATAATCAATATATTGATTGCCATAATGGTAAAAATCGATACTGTTGGTTTCCGCAGTGGAGGAATCATTTGAAACTGCTTTTATACAATAGTGCCAAGCTCGTTGAAGAGGTAACTCTTTATGTGGAGATGTTTTTCATCATATTCATGTTGAATTGTATGCTGCATATGTCTTACACATGTGTTCCAAGTGAATGTATTGAATATGGGCATACTATTCCACAAACTAGAAAGCTCAAATATTTGCCTTTAGCCTATTTTACTAGGTATTGAAGGCATAGTAGCATTCATGTATATGCATGTTAAATATATCGATGATGACACTGTCGCAATACTCCACAACTGGTTTCCAACCGTGTCATAGCCAAGCACTCGCAGTTTTTACATGACGTTCAAAATCTGGTTCTGTAGAGCGGTGACTGCAAACCATATTAAAAGTCGGGTAAAGAGTGAAGCCAAGGTAGTTTTGAACATTTTTTTCAGTTTTGTTGGGAATGAGTATTCGTGCGCAGACACACTTGATTCACAAGTTCGTCTAAAAAATAATTAATTTGTAGATTGCAATGCGAAATTATTAAACCGCCCATTGTGTCTTAAGAAAGGTGTAAATACTGATACATGCGTTTTATACTGATTATAATATATAATAGTCACATTAATTTGAAACCGAAACGCCAACAATAAATTTTAGATAATCAATTTTAAATCCGCAAACATTGTTAAAATACTCACATTAATTTATTTAGTGAATATAAATTTGTTAGTTAAATTACACTTAATACTTACATAAACTCTGCATTTATCAATAATTAATATTTGTACCAACAACGGCAATCTAATTTTTAAGGTGTGCAGGAAAACGGTCAAATTGATTTAATTGGGAAGGGTTAATGTTGCATTATCTAACTAGTTCTATGATTGTAAAATCATTTTCAATCAGCCTTCGATATTACCTAACCCCCGGCAGCTTCATGTTACTGATCTTTTTCTTTTGTAAACCGTCCGACCATGTCCATTCTGCTTAATGACGTCTGAGTCTGCCGCACTCCATTACATTGCAAACTTGATGCTCATCATGCCACTGATTTAATTTCATATATGCCAATTGAGTAGTGGCGCCAGTTCATCCCGTATAGTACTAGTGAGACCAATACTCTATACAGAACACGGAAACTGAATATTTTATGTTGCATATGAACAGAAAGCTATCCCCGATAAGTATTTCTGCGCTTAAAATAAAAACGTACCTGTTTATAAATTATCGGTGGTTGATTACTCATTATTAATTCATTAATTACTTATTTAATTAAAACAAAATATTAATGACTGACTCTCAAAGCATAATTTATTCTCGGAAAATGATCAACGCACTTAAACCAGGATATTGCAATTTAAATGAAAAGGGTAGCATAAACTGCCAATGCTCAATTAATCTTTATTAAAGAAACTCAATAAGCTTTAATAAAATTATTACAGCTTTGTGCATAGCACTTATCTCTAAAAGCTGGACAAGATCGAAAAGAAATAGTCACTTCGATGAAAGCAAGAATGATAACAATTATTCCCAATGTAAATAATTATTTAGTTGTCATAAAGTGCGAAACCACTTTACATACAACTTGCCCCGAAATACCTCACAGCAGTACCATCATACATAACGCATGGATACTACAATATACTCGAAATACTTCATAGCGTTCTGTGTGATATAGTCTGAGTTATTCAATTTCGCAACGAAATTAAAAGTCAAAATGATTTCTTTTCGCCCTAACTATTTGTCAAAACTGCGAAACTGCAATGTGATTATAAATGTTATACAATTTCATGCTTGCTAATTGAGCGACCAAACAAATTGCACAAGTATAAATCTTCACACGGAACGGTGGCTTGATAAAATTGCATATAATTTAACAACGATATCAATGGAGACCTGTGAATCCTTTGAAGCAAAATCACCAAGAAATGCCTAGGGCAAACAACAATCTTAAAGACACATTGTTCCCCCGCGCTGGGATTTTAACACAGCGTGCATTAATTCTTCTAACCATGATTAAATCCTTTTTCCAAAACAAGTGCCATCAAGCATTTGGCAACATTCATGTTCACAAGGTAAATGCTTTGCTTTGCTTTGCTTTGTAAATGCAATATGCTTTTTAAAAGGTAAAATAGTCTCCTAAACTTTATATTTCACTGATGCATGTTTTACAACTCCTTGAGCAAGAACTAGGATCAGTTAATAAATAAATACAACAGTACCAAAAACAATTACTGATTATTAACGAAACACCACTAGGCACCAATCTGTGACCAACAACAGCCATTTGCTACCAAACACCGACCGAATGGCGTCGGAACGTTTCAATTTATTTCTTAAGAGAGCATTACTATCTCAAGATTTCAATTTACAATTAAATGTCTTACCGCTTTGCATCATTCTGCGTAGTATCCGTAGTTCCTAGTTTGCTAAAGAAATGAAATCCACACTTGGTAGTAGAAAATTAGCAGATAATCCTTCCACTATTGGGGCCCGTTCCTCCAGTAATGCGGTCTGTTCACAGGGATTCCAGGATATTACAGTATAACTGTTGGGGATATAATGACTCGGCTCAATGTGTGTGAACGATGTGACATTTATATGGTGGTCGATGACAACATAACCGACCGCCTTATATGTCATTAACCATGAGAGTCCATTTATGTTCCTGACAAGCTATTAATGGTGCAACTCCATTCATGCTTCCAGTTGACGTTGCAGTTTCCCGGACAAGAAAATAACTTCTCTCAAGTACAAACGATGTTAAAATCAGTTTTGAAGACGGAAGTTGTCAAACCATTTCTATATCAACTTTATTAATTTCCCATATTTTGAATGTTGTCAATTTTACTTTTGTATTTTTGTACTTACATGGGATCGTGCGGAGCGAAGCGGAGAATCAGGATTCTGATTGCTTGTGAAGCAACAGTCCAGTCATGTTTTTAAAGAAGGAACATAAATTTACAGATATGAAACACAAACTTGTGCAGCATAATAGAACTTATGTACACGAGAACTAAAATATTCAACTCTGGACTCGAATTGCGAACAATGACTGATTATAGCAGAAATAGTATAATTGAGATTATCGATATTTCGTACTATACCGGCTTTTACATTTATACTAACCAATCGTAAATGTGTATCTTCTAATCACAATGACAGTATCAACCAAACCAGCTACGTTATTACCGTCCGTTTTATAGGCAATAGCTACTAAACTTGTTTAATTATCACTAGCATCAATAAACCAAACATATAGTATTTCAATATTTTCAGTAAAATCGGCTTCTGTAGCAATAAACAGTGTAACGACGTTTAAGTTTTTTGACGTAGTCTTTGAAGCAAAAAATAAATCAGTACGACAGAAAATTGAATCAAATTAAAAATGAACTGCATAAAATATAAATTATAACAGATAAAGGAGGTTGTAATTTCCTATTCATGCCTTTGATGTTTTAACAATTGACAATATGCCACACATCATACATCATAGCCACAGAATACCAGCGCAAGTTATGGGATTGGGAATAGCATCTGTCTGTGGATCACAAGCGATACCTGCATGGGAATTCTAAACCATTTCAAATTGCTACATTTGATCTTCAATTCTTCAAAAAATGATGCAATGTACAATAGATACATATAATGAATGGTAATCAGGTAAAAATTACTTACTCACCATTTTCGTATTTCAAATTCATGGTTAAGTTAAAAACTCCTTGTTAAATGTTCCCTTGTAAGTTTTACAACAAACTAACTGCGAATTCGTAATCAGAGTACTCGATTTGATATAAAAACATATCTCACTCAGCAATAGGTAGACTTCACATAAAGCAGTTCTCCAGTAAAGAGACATTCCTGGTAGTATGTAATCCTCATGAGGCACATTAATAAGATAAAGATCTCTAATGTTTATGTGAATCCTGCCATAGTTTATAATATATTATGTCAAATACTTTCTGCTTCTCTGGAAACATAAAATGTTCAGTCAAGACAGGAAACCTGCAAACGTCGGAATGGCTGGATTATGGTAGTTTACGTAAGTATTTTGCAAGTTTGACTCACCAAAGCAAACACATTCATAAACCTACCACCGTCTGTAAATGAGCATCAAAAACTGAAAATGCCGATGCTGCACCTGGTTGTGTTAAATAAAAGCTACCCCGCTGCATTTATTGTGTTGACGTCAACTATTTTCAAGTATTTGGAGCACTTTCATTTGTTATTCTTCTGTGCTTTCATTCATTAAACTGCCCGAACATCGAGAGTAGAGGAATAAATAAATATATTGTTCATTCATAATCCTTCTTCCTATTCTCAATCTGTCCTAATGATGTTTGCAGTTTGCAATCGAAAGCTTGTCGAATAAAGAATTCATTTCAAATTGTCATGTCCTCTGATGCCGTGAGTGTCACAAACACTGAGACCCATCAAAATAATAAATTGTTCGTTTATTGTTAGTAGCAAAATCGATATTATGTGACTCCCTCTTTCCCATTCATGTGATTTTAAATTTAGCTGAAAAGCCAAAACAACGCTTTTGCAATAAATCGGTATTCTAGAATGGATACGTGTCCACAGTAAACCCGAACGGTCAGTGTGTATATAAATGCGGATTTTACAACCAGCGGGTGACAATGAAGGCAACTGTCTTAGTAAAACGAGTTGTTGAGCGATCGCGCTTGTACCTGGTGCTTAAATGCAACATGTACGCAATATTTTGACCCTGACGTTGCTTTTCTTATTAGATTCTGCAGTGATTGTTTTAACCGGTGGGATTTGGTTCTGATTCGTCATACTTCGTCTATTAAAGCTGAGCCGGGGCCAAAGAATTAAAATACAAACCATCAAAATGTTTGTTGTTTTAACTGTGCAATATTTCATAATACTTATTGTAGTCATACTTCACTCTATCAAGAAAACAGAATCAAGGTGTACCTCACATTAACAGCAATTGTATTTTTTGAGCTCAGGTTGAAATTGATGATGTTTAGTTCAGACAAAATTAATATTTTTGGGTAGAAGATAAAAATACCCGTTCATTCATATAATTTAAGGTTGCGTTTTAATATTTAGTAGAATGCTACATTGCTTCCGCAAAAATCAGTTACCATAAATACTCCTTACCAAAAGCTTCAAAATTAGAACCGACTGACCACAAGAAAGCCTATTACTACCCGTTTACTTAATCGTGTTAAATTAGTTAGATATCAACATTGTTTCCATATTCTTTATATGATTGTCGCCATTGTCATGAAATATATCATTTAGGTCATGCAAAATAAACGTACTAATGACGCATTGGCACACGAACTTGACGTTTGCCTGACCATGCTGTTTATAACCGTAATAAAGTATTTAACGCAGGGCCCGTAATACTAACTATGATTTATTAAGAGCATAAATTTTGAATTTGAATTTACCGAGATATTCTGTTGGTAATCTTTGGAAAATCATGAAAGGTAAATTAAGTTTTCTATAGCAATTGCAGCATAAATTAAAGACTGCCATCAGATGAACCTTCATTGAAAAAGTATTAGTTACTAAATCTATTTAGCTGACACCAGTCTTAACCAAACGACCAGACGACAAAACTATCTATGAATTGATTTCTGTTACTTTCCTGACATTTCAATATAACGGCGTTGGAGTTTCAATAAGTACCCGTTGAAACAAAAATAAATGTGAAATTGCAACAAAATTAAAATTTACGCCCAGATAGCATAACTTCCGATTAATCCTATCATTTGAGTGATATGACTCTCTTTTAAAAGCTTCCCATTTCATATGACGTTCAAATATTTAGCTGAATAATACTGTGGAGACCGACTGACTGCAAATGAAAGCAATGGTTCACTACACGAAGGCAACCTCACCTGCTTAAAAGATGAGCTTTTCGTCGTCACTAAATACTAAAAATGGCATCACACTTTGCAAATCGAGTCCTGTTTGATCAACGGTCAATTAAACAGCTCCCAAAATTTGCTGTTGAATTTTTGCTGCATCGAAATCCAATAAATTAATTTAATCACACGAAAGTTATTATTGATGTGATTTCACATTGTGCATTATCAAACTAAATCTATTCGCCTTACTTTTACAGCAGTATATAATTAAAGACACCGTGAACTGCTCAAGAGTACTTATTTGTGGATGAATGTTTAATATTATTAGCAACGAGTAAATTTCCAATATCTAAGCTAGGAAACTACTAGTCGTATCTGACTCGTCTACCATAAAATTTTGTGTATGCCATTCCGAAGCTATCCTGAAAATTGGAATCAGAAATGCACGTGTGGCACTGATAAATATAAATGTCGTGTTTCAGAATGCTCAGATTTTGATAACATATGCTGTTGGCAAAGTTAACGAAGTTTATCTACTCACCCGTGCAGATACTTCAAACCGATGAATCCCCTTACCTGTTGTTCATGAATTGCATGTGCCCGGCTACTGCATGCTATATCATTTACCTAGGCCGCCAAACATGAAAGGGAGTGATTACTATATTAAAATAAAACGATATGTTGGGTCGTTTTTTATATGTTGATAAGAATTATTATGACGGCTGGGGAGACACATGTACAGAATGTGATAGTGCGACACGTACATATATTACGAGGACATTAGTGACAAACCACAGCAAAACAATGTCATCAATCACAGAAATAATGTAGAACAACTGTTTCCCGACAGGACCTGGATGAAAATATTTTACGTCAATCCATTGTCCCTTTCATCTTTTCATAAGTGGCCGTTCTAAATTCGTAGAAACGTAGTATAACGCCCGTGTGCATTATTTGACATAGAAAGGGAACATGGTGAAGTTAAAAGCACCGATGAGTTGCATCGGTCATAAATAATTTATGTATCAAGTACTAATGTACCCAGAACACTGAGCACATTTAAGTTGCCATTTGCTTACTGATAGTTATTTTTAGAGTGATACCATCTAATTGAAATTATATGTTCTCTACACGCGTGGTCACTTGAAATATGCGAACTATCATCTTTTCAACTAATTTAGTTCGGAATTTCCGTTCCTGAGCATGACGTGCGTACCAAGGTACATTTAAGAGCATCCGACTTTAACTAGTTTGGTATTATGAAGTGGCCGAGAATAAAATATGTTTTATTCATGCGACGTGAAAATTACATTTAATATCATGTAGTCCAGTGGCGTATTCCTGCATTGAAAATAATATCACGTGCTATTCGCTTGGGCTATTTTCATCCTACTATAAATACGGCAGTAATTATTTCTGCATATTCAGTTCATACCAGTTCACCTGGCATTAACTTTCAATCATGGAACAATTATACCTTTCTTTAATAGGCATTCTGCTATTCTCTGCGAATTCATGTGAGCTTATAAATTTTGAAGTAGCAATGTAGGCGTCTCACTACCGTACACTGTGATTTCATTTTTAAATTAGTTCCGGTTTTATTTGTTAAATTTCATTATCATTTCATTTGTAGATGCGGCAGCGTGCGACAGTGGATGGACGCCATACAAAGACGAGCTATGTATCAAGGCATTCGACGGAATTGTTAGTTACGATGACGCAAAAGCTTTCTGTGACGCCCAAAGCGACCCAACTGCTAAGGCATCCCTGGTGATGGTGAAGGAAGCAGAGCTTCAGGACTTTCTGACCAATTACACAGATAACATTTACGACAACACGTGGCTGGGTGGCAAAAATGACAGCGCAACTGGACAGTTCACCTGGGACGATGGGGAGCCTCTAGGTTACACCAATTGGCACGAGGGATATCCCAGGAATACGACCGACATACCGTACTGCATCGAATTACGACCTGTAAACGCGAGGGGCTCAACCAACTCCGCGGCCAAGTGGGCAGACGCCAATTGTCAGAGTCGGAAACTGGTCATGTGTCAAAAGGCCCCGTCGTGGACCCTGCAGGACGCCATTGCTGAAATAATCAAGATCAGGAAGCAGCTGGAGAACGCCACCGAGGAGCGGAATGATCTTCGTGATGAACTGAAGAGCGTAAACGCAAGAGTTGTTCCGGTTGGATCCATTTACATTGAATACAGCGGTCAACCCAGTCCCGCTGCCCTATGGCCCAGTTTGACATGGCAAGATATCAGCAGTACTTACGCAGGTCTATTCTTTCGGACAATTGGGAGTGGATCAGCCGGCTGGGGAGAAACACAGGCAGGATGCTCTCCTCGTATCTCACAAATGAGCTACACCGAGAGAACAAACGGCGGATATCCAAATCCAATGAACATTCCAGAAAATGGATGGTCCGACTTTGGGCTTACTGGATATTGGTATCATGAATGGGGTGATTGGTCTGGTGAGGGAATGCGATTCCACACTGCTGGGTGCGAGGTCCCTCCCAGAAACCAAGCAATCCGAGTTTGGAAGCGGACGGCATAAAATGGTTTAAGAACAAACACTTGACAATGTGTTAAAACAGTAGTATCGTTTAGAAATTAAAAATTGTTATAAATATGCAAATTTGTGTGTTCCAACTAACTTAACTCTTAACTATGTTTCAACGAGCGGATCCATTTTTACAGCTTGAAAATTACAAATTGAAATTTAGTATTTGATAATTAAAATAAATAAAGGCTCTTGCTCCGGCAATAATGGTTGCAGCTGTGTACTTAAATAACCGGATTTTCATTTCCAAATTGGGCTGAGAAATGACATAAGACGCCAAATTATTCTTATGAAAAAAATCACTTTTTTTGTTGCAACTTGACAGTTTGCACGCCATGTAACATTAAATAAAACTGTCGGTTATTCCCTTTGTCTCGAAAAAGTTATCCTTGAGCATTTTCCTGCAAACATATATGTCTCTCTTGCAAGCGTGCATGAAATACATGGGACATCCGAAATATTATTCAAATAAGATGACAAGTTTACGATAGCGGTTTAACTACACTACAATTTGTAAATTTCAATTATTATTGGAAGCACATAGTGTTAACACAATGATGATCATCAGGGCCGTTTTTGATAGATCACGCAACACATGTTGAACAGGATCGGCATGACACGACAGCAACTTTAGCCCAGTTTTATATAAGATGCTCCCATTTTCTACTGGCGAGGCGTATCATATTGAAGTGAAAACGAGTGTCAGCAGCTCTCAGACACGACAACAAGCAGCATTTAATAATAATACAAAACCTCGCGAACTCCAGCCAAGACGAGCAGTTTGGGTGAAGACATTTGCCAAGAATGAAGAAAAATGGAGCTACGGCCGTATTCTTCATTTCCTTGGTCCTGTGACATCCATGGTGGATATCAGCGGACGTCAACTGAAACGCCACGCTGACCAGATCCGCCGAGCTCAACAACAGCAGCAGAAAGCCGACGCAGACAACGACGACACCATCTCCGAGGAGCTTCCTGAAGCAGGCGCCAAAAATATTTTGCATTTCATCCTTTTTGCTAAATATTATATTTTCGACAAAGCTGAATCTTAATATGTGCAATATGTCGTAATATTGTGACCTTGGTGCATGCTGTTTAAAATATAAGTTTTGACGCCAATTTTGCTTGAAAATTAAAATATCGAAAAAGTATGAAAATACCCTTCTTGGAAATTTGATTCCGCACCGCTTTGCCAATTTTCGTACCATTTCATTGAAGACTGTGAGTTCTAGAGCACACAAACGGTTGCTCAATTGTTAGTACTGTTTTTGCATATTTCTCCTAAAGTATGGCCTTCTGAGGGATACCGAATGCTGCAAAGGATTTCTCTTAGGCTCCGTGAAGCTTGACCAAAAATACGGATTTTTTGAAATGGGTCACTGCAACACCAAGTCGATTTAGCAAATACCTTTTCGATTAGTAAATAAAAATTCTTGAGAATTAGTTTAGGATATTGTGCATATCACTTCAGATGCACTAACAACAGCAAAGTAATTCACTGTAGTACTGATTCTGCAACCGTGAATGATAATCTTCGGCAGTAATGAGAGAGAAAGCATTTATGTTCAGTTCTTTGAATTGCTCAGATAAATGTACTAATTAGGTGTTTAATAGTCCTTACCTAATGATTTTGCTTCCGAAAAAATCCAACTTTTGCTAGTTGAACCACTTGGTTTATTAAAACATATATTTATGTTATGTTATATTTATTTGCTAATCAATTCATTTTAATTTAATTTTGAGAAGAGTGAATGAAGTATATGGAACATGTGCATTATGTTTAAGCATCCAGAGAAGTAGCTCGCTAGGTTATACATATGTCATGAATGCTTGTAATTAAACTAACAAGTATACTCACAATCTTGTCCCCTCAGAAATCTCATAAAATTTGTTTAATTCCAGGTTATTTGACGCGCTGAATCCGAATATCACCACTACAAGCCCAACAAATGAGCTCGGAGTCCGATACTGGCAATTGTATGTGCGACACCCAGCAACTGTGCACTATTTTATTAGGTTGCAAAGCATGCACCTCGTCACACATACATTGTTAAACGCTGGAAACATAGGAAGTCTCGAATATTGACAAATATTTACTCATTTCAGTCCACATGGTATACTGGTCACAAAGAAACCATGACCACATGATTTACAGCGGGCTCAACGCTGGCTTCTAACAAACACTTTGTGGTAACCTTTTAGTCCGTTTTTTATATATCCCATCACTATAGGCTTGATATATCCACCCAGCATAGGACTAATATACCCCGTCACAATTGGCTTGGTATTATCCTTCCCAATTGACTTGAGTTGTAATATTAGCTTGATCTTGTGTACGTCAAGGTTATAGTATAAACCCTATTGCATTAAAATGTTAAAAAAATACTTGTTGCCGGAAGCGCATCGGTAAAATCCAAATAAAGCAATGCTGATATTACAGCTAATTAAAAAATTAAACTGCTACGAAATTCTTTCTGTTATTCTGCTAAATAAAATGATATAGTGGAGCGTTAGCACTCCAGTATTGATATCGTGCACATGGTTTCATTTGAATGCTTTTATTCAGAAACATTGGCACTACGTCCCCACAAAATTCGGACATTTTCTACTTTCTTAATATTTTTTTTAAATTTCAGGCCGAAGCTATTACGGAAACATAAACAAGATAGGCACAGAATCTAATAGAATAAAATCATTATTCATTTGTTATTGAAAAAATGCTTTAAATTAATCAACAAATAATTCTTCACGTATTTGTTTGCAAATTGTTCTACGATTGAGCAAGCTGGAACAGAACATCTCATTACTCCAAGTTACATTTCAAAAAATGACTAGACGTGACTAAAATAATAATAATTACCGATCTAATACTTTACAGTCTAGTACCAGGTGTCTATTTAGACACCTAAAGTGTCTATTTAGACAATTTCGAATAATTAATTATTTAGGTGTCTAAATAGACACTTTTTGGTGTCAAAATAGACACTCTGAGTGTCTAAACAGACACCTTTGTGTATTTATTAAATATTTTCTAGGTGTCTAAATAGACACCTAAAATCATTTAATTGAAATAGCGCATGAACTAACTGCAGTAAATTTATGAAAAAATAGTAGAACAATCAGAAAAAAATGCTCGATTTTCTGAAACTAACATCATAAATTTTAGTTGAATACTTTTTGAAATATTTAATTAACAAAAAATAATTATAATTAATTAAATATCTACCAAACCAACCGGTATAATTTTTTTATTTTTTCACAGAAATTATCAAATTTCACGCACTTTAGGAAAATATACTCCATTTGATGCGAGCTCTTCATATACTGCCGCTAAATTAAAATAAGCATCCTTTTTTCATTGGAGGACATGAAAAATAGTTAATCCTGGCTTCCAGGACAGAGCTCGCATCAAAAGGAGTATATTTTCTTAAAGTGCGTGAAATTTGCTAATTTCTGTGAAAAAATAAAAAATTTATACCGGTTGGTTTGGTAGATATTTAATTAATTATAATTATTTTTTGTTAATTAAATATTTCAAAAAGTATTCAACTAAAATTTATGATGTTAGTTTCAGAAAATCGAGCATTTTTTTCTGATTGTTCTACTATTTTTTCATAAATTTACTGCAGTTAGTTCATGCGCTATTTCAATTAAATGATTTTAGGTGTCTATTTAGACACCTAGAAAATATTTAATAAATACACAAAGGTGTCTGTTTAGACACTCAGAGTGTCTATTTTGACACCAAAAAGTGTCTATTTAGACACCTAAATAATTAATTATTCGAACTTGTCTAAATAAACACTTTTAGGTGTCTAAATAGACACCTTTTCAGAGTGTCTAAATAGACACTTTAGGTGTCTAAATAGACACCTGGTACTAGACTGCTTTACCTTTAGGTACAAAATAGTGAATTTAATTCAGCCAGTTATTTGGCGCAGCACACGCCGGAATAAGTGCCAATAGTACGCGTTCACTTTACTGCCAATTTACATCAACGCTGTGCGTAGTCTCCAAACATCTGCATAAGCAGTTACAAGTGAATTAATAGTAGTGCTGTGGTAGTTTTGGTTTAATTTAAGTTTTAAATTTTACTTTTCATCATTTTCCGCAACTTCAAAATCTTGTTTTAACACAAATCAACCAACTAAATCCGTGTATCTACTTCAAAATTCCTCAAATCGCTTTTCACAAAGAAAGTTGAATTTTGGAAGCTATTTGTGCTGGTTTTCAAAATAGCAAGATAATGCAAAAAAAATCAAATTCTGTTCATTCCTAACTTTTATCACATGAAAGAATTAACGCAGACCAAGGAAAAACCTATGAGAAGTGGTCATTCCAAGAAACAACTATTTAACAAGCTGGCGTTGGTCTCTGGCACTTAATAATTTGGTACTAGAGTCAATCCTTGCCGATGAAACGTAATGTCAGCTAATAACGTCTTTATCAATTAATTCGGTTACCCTGGGTTTTTCTTTTCATAGATACGACAGGGATAAACGTGTTCTTGAATTCATTGAAAGAAATGAAATTATAATTTTATTTCCAAAATCTGCTGACCTTTTAGATATATGTAATAAAAGATTACATTCCCTTAAATTATAAAATTCAGTAACGATCATCAATAAGAAATTATTTTGCTTTTCTTAAAGCCGTTTTAGAATCAATGTTTGTCATCCAAATGTAATCCGGTTTCGTTTCTGGATCTTATTCAGAGATTTTGCTGACGGCCACAATGATAGTGTACTCAGTCAGTTTACTTTAGTATGTACGCCACAATCGTTGTAGCAGACTAGTAGCCACTAATTAGCGTGATTCTACTGAAAGTATACTTCATATTTGATTAGGTTTTACGTCGTGAAAGGTTTATCTTAAAAAAGTATAAGAAAGTATAATTTATACGTCTCTAGTCTGCTTCTCCTATATGCGAACAACAAAGATAAATGGCGAAAGGAAAATACTCTTCATATCATTTAATTTTCACGACGACTTGATTATCTTCTTGAAAGGATTGCAACCAGAATTTAAAGGTAATTTAATTAGTTGTACAAGAAACAATCAATCAATCAAATGAAAAAAAAAACTTTACAGTTGCACCTACGTTCATTTGCTTCCATTGTTATTTTCATTTTTATGTGTTTTTCTCATTCTGTTACGCACACAATGTTTTAAAAATGAAAGTCAATAAATACGATGAGCTAATTAAATTCCAACTTATTGCTAAACTCCAACAAAAGCATCCTTTAAGTGAGGGTTAAAGTGTGCAGACATTCTTTGTACTCATTCACAAAAATTATTTATCTTGCGAGAACTGAGTTCTTAAGCTATTTACTTATTGCCAGTTGATTGGCTAGTGAACTGTTAGTCCTACCGCACTATAAAAAGCCTTAACTTTTAAAGCCAAAACCGTAAGTAAAGTATACATACTTTCACTGCGTCTCAGTAATTTTCAGTATCCCGGAGTCCCGGGGATTGTAACCTGCTGCAATAGATATCACAATGCAACCAAAAGTTGCAACCGGACCACAGCGAATGACACTAAATTAACCTTTTGTAAACATTCGTTCTCTTGTAACACATAAAGAGTCCTTGTCCGCTGTATTTGAAAATGATTTATTGACCCGCTTCCGTCATATGCGTCTTGAGCCTATGCTCCCAAGAAACATAATATTTTCATTTGATAACGACGAACATTGGTCGCATGTACTTCAATGGAAATAAATTTTTTTGTATATTTCAATCAAGTAATGAAATAAATCGATTTATAAAATATTATTTGTTTATTCCCATTAATTCCTGTCACATAACAACTACATACAACCTGTCAACTGAATATCCCTTAGACTTATTCGGAAGCGTACAATGTTGATTTTGAACGGGTCTTTAAATTATAAACTGCAGTATAAAATTGCGTTCAACAATATCAACAACGTGAGGTTTTGCCTTCAGGCCTACTCTTCGTGAAGTTCTTTGAAAAATGCAGATTATTTGGTTAACAATTTGTCCTCCAAAATAAAAATACTCAAAGTCTTTACTATGAAATTAACGACATTCCAATAATTTGTTCCAACAAAGTATTTCACTAGCATTTCTTGAGCATCTATACCGCCGTAAATACTATGTTTCGACAAAAAAAACTGCTTTTACGGACACGAGGTCGAAGGCGTCAATCATTCGTCCTGTTGGAAAGTTAATCAATGAATTAGAAGCAGCGTGAATTCATAAAAATTGCTGAATTTTATTTATTTCCGTGCACGATAACTTTTTGGTAACAACCTTGTTATTCCAATCGAATTATGATAACGGAGGTCAATTGGCTAATGTTTTCTATGAACTAACTAGTCAACTGAAATTTTAATTACATTACAAGTTAACATAACTGAAATATGTTATTCGTGGATCACTAAATAAATTAGTTGCTCATATCGATGTCAAATGTACATTAAGAAAGACAACAGGTTCCTACTTGAACTTTCCAAAACAGCATAATATCTACCTGCTCATCCGAGACTATGCATACCTCTCAAAATGCATTCTAGAAGTTAATGTGAGGACTTTAGGTGCACATATTTATTCGTAAATCTAACAATTGTAGAGTATTCATTATATTAGAGAGCAATACAATTATTAGATTTGAAGCGTACCAGTGACGTGTCTAACTCAATTAATGCTGAGAGTTCTCCTGCAACTAACGCTATGTCTATGTCATATTGCAAACAAGTATTAGAATAATTGGCACCGTTTCACTCCCAATTTATGATTATTTATATTACCAATTACGATGAACGATTCCTAAATATCTCCACAAATTCTTTCACGTAAGTCATTGGTCCTGATGTCGTTTAAATTGACTTTAAATTAAGCTTAAATGTAAACCATTATTTACAGTTGGCAATTTATTTCGGTTGGTTCATGTTTACAGTATACCAAACGCTTGTAGCAACATCAAGTTCCGCCCGATCAGCAAAAGAATATTAGATATTGCAATACCGGTATTATAAGTTCTTTTCCAATATTGTACGTGAATAAACAGATAAAACATATTGCTGAAACCTTGGTCGTTAATAATTTTAATCAAACAAACCATTTAATGATACTTATTGGTAACAATCATACGAAACCCGGACATCTAGCAGTGGTCACGCTTCCTAAGAGCTACTATTTAAAATAGACACAGATCTCTGTCAAATAATAATTTGGTATCGGAAGGAGTCTCAACAGCTGCTGCAGCGATATGGCAGCACATGATATATTAACTAATGAACCGACTTGTTGTAGTATGTATTTCCAGTTCACTAGATTTAACACACATAATGGTGCATTCCGGCTAGGTAGAATGATATCACATTAAACAGTATGATAGGTGCGTCGAAAGTTATTATTAACAAAGTGATATTTATTTCACTAGATGGTCATTCTTTGTATGCGATAATTAAATAGCTCGATAAATTAAAATATTTAAATTGGCTTGATTTACAAAATAATTCCCTTAGGTACGAATTTATCATGTTGAGTGAGGTACGAAGTATATATGTACACAATTTTACATTAATTTGGATTTGTACGAATCTTTTGATATATTATTTGATGTCGTGGAACGTAGAATACAGCAGTGTTAATGTTCAATATGCTGATTTATGTGATTTAACATTTTGTATTTACCTAGTGTCAAAGAGCTTTCAAAGCTTTTACGTGGTTTAACTGGAATGTAGTTAAGTAACTTACAGTAGTAACACCTCACCAGAACGTATATAATATAATAATAATTTCTTTATTGTCAAAAACATGATTCCCACAATATTTGCGGCAATTACACCAGTGACAAGTAATATCAAACAAATTCTTACCAGAAAAAAGTAAACACATCCTACTAGTAAAAAATTACCGAAAAGACAATAGAGTTTTTTAAGCTTATTTACACAGTTCTATCAAAATATGATCAATAATGCTGTGGAACCAACAGAGACGCAATTATTTTGCCGCGGAAAAATTATAATTATAAATTTTGAATTCATAATTATGCCGCGATAGATGCTAGTTAACACAGTGACGTCGAAAATCATAATAGTAGCTACATGATAACATTTTGTGAGTAAAGATTGGAAACTCTGGCAACATGGATTTAGTCTTTGTGTAACACAAGTGGTAGGTCACCCGTCTAAAAACTCAAAATAATTTGATTCTAATGATTCATGCAAACTCAATGGAGCATTATCATAGCATGATGAAAGAATAAAATGAAAACAAACTCGAAATCAATAGCCTCACACTATTTTGAATTATAATGATTCGACGGATTACTTCTCAAAATGGATTTCATTAATGAAAAGATAGAACACCTTTATAAGTGTTTCCACACAACACACCATGCTACAAACGATTATGAAAGGTCATAGTGTTATGTCAGGGAACTCGATTACTTATGGGATAGGATGGAATCTATGACATTTTCCCGCCGTTTTCTCACATTAAAGGTGTTAGTTCCGTATCCCATAAGTACTCGGGTTCCCTGGTGTTTGTAGGGCAATTTACGGACTGTGGAAATTGAAACACTGACGGTTGGAAAGGAAAAAATAATGCTTTTTTGGTTTACAATCAAATTACTTTGAACTACGACGTTAGTAGCAGAGAGAACGCTTTTTAATAACCCGAACGCCTTCCATTTAAAAACTCCGACAGCAAATGAGGACTTTCTCATGCGACTAGCGTTCACTTCGGAAAGGTCGCCAATGTTTTGTCTTCTACGTCTCCCCCTACCGGTGCTTGTATACAGGAAAATCACTCTCTCTGTCTCCGGTGGTTATTGTTTCAGTTTTTAATGATGTGTCTAGTAGCATACGGCTCTGATGCATAATAATATTTTATTCACTGCTGCTAAAAGTACGATAATGTTAATTTGTACGATTACGATTTATAAACTGGTACACTAAGATGATATATCGTATTTTTAAATAGGAATATAAAAAATACGTCACCTAATATAATATTAATATCTCTTAAAGAAAATAAGTTCCTTCACTATTTTACATTCACTCCTTTTTCTGAAATTTTTCGTTCCCAAAAAATTAGTTTTTGCACAATTCTTAATCGTGGGACTGCAGGTCGTGGGGCAAGTGAGTCTAATGTTGAGGAAAAGATGACTTCGCCTTGCTCTCTTTGAGTAATTACACCGCCGTTGTCAGCCTGTTTTGTTTTTGCTTAAATTGAAAGAGGATCTGCAGTTGTGGAAAAGATGACTTCATCTTGCTCCCTAGGATCAATTATAGGTCCGTTGTCGGGCTGTTTTGTGAAAATGGATCTTCTGTTGAGGAAAAGATGACTTGGTGATCTGTTTGGTGAAAATGGAAAACGTGTCTTTTGCAGTTGAAGAATTTAGCTCTCGCTTTTCATTAGGGACAAAGTCATTATTTGAAGGTTTTAATGACCTTTCCTCCACCGAAATCACATTTGTATTTTCTTCATCGAAAGCATCTTGATTGTAAGAGGATTCTGATGAAGGTCGTATGGTGTTCCATATTACATCAGCCATATCACAGTTTACAACTTTTTTGTTTGGAAGACGACATAATGTGAACCTTCAGTGAAACATGACACGGCAGTCATGATGTCAGCCGTGTTTTTATTCGAGTAAACTTGCTGGGACTTACCTTAAGTGTTTCAATGCTATCATGGATTTTAGTTACTCGACACCGGAAAAACAAAACAAAGTATGAGCTTTTAATATTTCACACTAGCACGTTCATTCCCCCATGAATATTTGTGAGACATATAATCATTTTATTAAATCCTGTTAGATGTTATGATGTCATTGATAAGAAAGCTCGTTTTAGCGCTACTTTTTTTGTTCATATTCTCCTTTTTCTGAACATATTGTGATATATAGACATGTATGTATAATTGACAATGATAATAGAGCCCATGTTTGCAATTTATACTGTTTACAAAAAGGAGAGAGGGGAGAAAAAACGAAGGACTTGACATATTCCATAACAGCATTCACTTGTACATTCACAATAACCTATGGCCAATGAGCTACGCTCGGCCAGGTTGTATGTACATATGCTGGGAATAAAAGGAGAGTGAAAGCAAAAAACCGGAGAAATCAATACCGTGCATAATTCAGAGCTTTAATTACGTTTATCGAATTGTCGGTAGGTAAAATTGTGAAATGAAAACGGTTATAATGAAAAGTTAGTACCATCTTCAGACCACAAATTATTCTGGAAAAGAGACGAGCGGAATGAAATTGTCTACATTTAGGGTACCTTCAGACGACAATATTCCTGAATTAAGTAACGAACCATGCCATCAATCATATAATCGAGAGAGCTTTCATCATCATTTTCATGAGTTGGATGAGGATCCTGGACAAGAAGGGCAACTCCTTTCTACTACAACGGGTAGCTCTCAGAAAAGACTACCGAAGAATGAACGCAAGTAAACTCGCTTGAAATTACAGAAAAGGGTCATGTACCTAATCACTCAAAGGACGGCAAGAGAACTCACATTGTGATGTGAGTTCTCTTTCCGTCCTGCTGCCGAAAGCGGCAATGTAGATGATCATGCCGGCGATTCACATCCTTTACAAAGGTTATCGTCGTCTACAACGGTGTATCCAGCTACCACTCTCACTGAACAGACCACAGGCGGAGCAGAGTATGAAAGTTTAGTTGAAGATGAGCAAAAAAAAGGACTGGGAAGAAAGTCTTGACGGAACTTCTCCCAAACTGTCAATCAACAGTCCGACGAATTCTTGGAAGTTGAGGTAGGCAGTCCAGATGATTCACGTACGCTTACCCAAGGTTATACAATTCCTGCGCAAAGGCTCACCTGTACACACAGCAATAATCTTAGGAACGCAGAAACCGGGAGATGCAGCCAATGATAAGAAATGCATTTGTAAGAAACTAGTTTTAAATGCTTAATGAACAATGATATGATTAATGTTTCTAAAGCTCGTTTAAGCTAGGAAATAGGTTAATGTCTGGTTTACCAGATTCAGGGATGAAATCGTCCGGTGAGAAGAACTATAATACTATTCCCGTGTCCGCTACCACAATTATCGTCAAGGATAATAACAATGAGGTACAGAGAAGAGGAAAAAGTAATTTCATTTGATTTGTTCACATGCCCATTATATTTCACTTTTCACGTAAAATACTATCCTTGAATTGCATCTTTGTCATTCTTCTTTGCTGTGAGCAGATCTTGGTCGTGTCTTAGACGGCTGTCAGCAGAGGAAAATGTGGAATTACAAGAGAGTAGCGAATATCTGATAGGAGAAGATGTGAATTTAGATGGGGAAAATGAAAGTGATCTATCTATATCTATATTTATTTAAATGCTTTTAATGGTTTGCTTAGCAAACCATTTCATAATTACCGTATAACGAATAAGTACAATATGTTTTTGTGTGTTCTTAATCAAGGATAATAGTTAACCTGCATTTAGATCTAAGAAATTTCATTCTGCGCAAAGTTAACTAAATATGAAACAGAATATTTATTGCTGTGGTAGGTACGTTAATAGAATACGTAAATCCAAGGTAGAAAGTTGATGAACATAAGAATCACTTTGTTGATGATTCGATTCAACAGAAAAAATAGCAGCAGCCGTTTAACAAGAGCTACCAACACGAAAACCATGCTGTGCACCATTTAATTGTTGCCAGCAATGTGTCAACCACCTATTATATAAACATCTTTCAAACATTTTCTTGACACATGAGTTATTGAAAATCGCCCTGTATGACGATGCCTGTGTCAGTTTACGCTTTCCTTTATAACGGCGATAACAATCCACCGGCTTCATAGATAATGGCACTATGCAAGATTTCAAAATGCCGAAAATATCATGGTTTCATGTCCTACAAAGCACTCTGCATACGTCTTAAATATAGTTTTAGGAATGAAATTGGGATCTGGTCTACACTTCTTAATTTTTTTAATTGCTTCCGTAATTTCTAGTTTAAAAATATCACCAGACATTCCTTGGGCAAACTCGTTCTCATAAACATATTCATTCTCGTAATTACTAATTACCTCTTTCAAGTCTGTTGCATTACTAGCAGAGGCTGGTATAATGTATTCATTAGCAAAAAGTGCAGCTATTTGTTGCTTATCTTCCACTACATTACCACTAACCGTAACAAATTTACTAACTGGTGGACTGCTCTTTTTGCAAAAATTGGTCAGTTGATTGAAGAGATCCCATATCCGGGTGGATGCTTCGGAACAATTCATATTATGGCACTAAATGGTAATATTAAATGCATTAGCATATGAGAGATTGTGCATCGTGACTCTTTGCTTATGATTGGATTTATTTCGCATTCCAAAGTAGCCAATTCAGTTATGCACCTTCCGGCAAAATTCAAGAGATTGACGTTCTAAAGCTTCGTATACCAAAATCTATGATTTTTAGGTGAATGAGCTGATTTTATCTTAAATCTTAGAAGAGGAATTTGGTAGTGGCTATGGAATCTCATGTGTTCCGTACATGCATATAATGTGTAAACATCTCAGAGGAGGGCTTAACATTATAAAAATTGATGAAGGCTTGTCGTGTGTCAAATTCTTTCCGCTCTACAACTATTGCTCTCGTTGTAGTTGTACAAAATAACTAAAAATGTTATGACTGTACACAAAGAATATAATATGTGTAGTCTATTAATCTTTCCTAAACACATAATTTTGTGGTCAAAATCCATCGTTACATATGATAAATTGTTAAACGAGCACCTCGTGTCTAAAAAACCGACAATGTAAATATTTTTTGCCGACACAATAATAAGGATCCAATAATAATGTGTTCTGAACTTCACGACACTTAATTCTACTATGGCATCAAGCAATTAAACACAGTTCAGCAGGTTGACGGTTTCCCGTTAGGAGACATTTAATAGTGCTGCTGTTGTTTGGTTTATAGCGAAATTTACAGTAGAAACTCTAATCTAAAATATTTATTAGAAACTTCCGGAATTTCGTTGGAAGGAATAACTGCTCATAGTTTTGGGACACTATTGGCCTAGCATATCTTTTCCGAACCGAAGTTAAAGGTTAAATAAAATTACAGTTTGATAATTTGAGCGATTTTGTAACAACTAGTTTGTGTTCTGGGTCTAGAGACTTACTGAATCAATCACTACGTCATATTGCTTATATGTAAACGATTAGCTGAAAGTTACATTTTTCAACTTTACCACCGTTTCATCAATTACGGTACTTCAGTCTAGTACATGTAACAGCAGATATCAGTGCAGGAAGTTTTGGAACAGCGGGAACTTTGTTCAAATTTTAACTTAATTTATGCATGACATCCAATTGTAATAATTGGGCATGCAGATGCGGTCCTTCTGATGGATAAAAGACGATAACTAGGTTTAAGCAAAACGATTGTAGAGAAAATTTCTTAAAATTCATCGAAGGAGGAAATTATTTACCTTATTGCACCAAAATTATTGAACAGAATATCTTCTTTTCCATTTGATTGTGAGACTTTGTTTGACAATTCGATTGTTGGTTTGAACAAGTGGAGAATATATATAACAACATGACAGATATGAGTTCATATAGATTTACGGTTTGGTAACGAGATAAGTAAAAAAACTCATCCTGTCACAAAAGTAGCGCGATAAAATTGCAGTAAGTAAGTCCCGATTATAGTTAGCGTTATCCTACTCGACATAAGATTCACAGTACGTTACAATATGTTAGAATACTACCTTTAAATTACGAAGCAAAATGAATCATTTCATGCCTCTTAGTATTACAATAAATTAAAATAATCATTTCAATCAATCAGTGGATTTCAGGACCATTCAAATGACCATGAATAATGTCTTATTTTATTCAATATTTAAAATTTCAACCGACCATTTCACCCAAAATACCTAGTAAATTTAAAATTATGTAAGCAAATGACAGTGGAAACAAATTATTTGTGCAGAAGAAATCCATGACAAGAAAAAGCTGAAAATACGTGTAAATGTGTAAAGGTAATAACCGAAATCAGCAATATTACTTTTTGTTATCTCCGTTTCCTAAACTTCTGCAAGTCAGAGCAACTTAAAGAAATCTCGCCGGACTATTAAATCAATCCGAGCACGTTTCCACTATTTGGCTCTTACTACAAGGAATTTAGTTAAGCTAGTAACAATCAGTCTACCCGTGTTGCTGACATATGTCATGTTGGTGCTTTTAACGTAAATAAATTTCATTGTACACTTGCGCGATTTTTAGGTTAGTTCAGTATTACCAACTTGCAATTATTATTTGTTGCGATAGCTTTAGTTGAGTGATTATCAGCCAGCATGAAACGATAAGCACCTGCTTTTAAAATTACCATCTCGAAACCAATCCTTGGGGCATTCCATCGAGAAACGGAACTTTATTTGATTTCCAGAAATAGTGAAAGAAATGTAGGTTCCACCCAAATTAGGGAATCTCGGAATTAAATAAATACAACCAAATGCTGAGAAAAAGAGTTTACTTGCCTGCAATTCACTATTAATTTATGTTTATCTTCTCTCACTGGCCCATTAAATTATCTGGACGGCCACTATGATCCTTGAAATTTCCTGTGAAATTCTATGTTGAATTATAAGTTAAAAACACGGTGTCGATGGTAGCATAATTGTATAATATTGTCGAATGATCGTCTTTCTCAATCTGATTTTTCAATTTCTCTACATTACAATCTTCTCACCAAAATCGCTTAATTATGCACCATTTAATTATATCCTTCCATCAAATTGCATTCAGGTCAAGACCATCTGTGACTAACTATTAAGCGCAAACTTGCCTCAATCATACAAACGACGTTGAATCATCTTGGAAAGCCAGCTTCCGATTAAATGAAGTTTAAGCCAGTGTTATCATAGTGTACCAGGTACATCGTACCAAACAGTCCCACATATCAACCTTAGCTTGATTGTATTTATTTGTGTCACATACAATACATGTGACGAAAAGTCTCTATGCATTTTGGATGCAAAGTTAACTAAATTATGAAATAAATAAATTTGTCAATGCTTCGAGACAGACGTGAGATACGTCTGTATATTATGCCCATGAGATTACGCTGCAGGAGGAAAATTAAATTAGGTCTTCCCAATTATATGAGAATGGCAGAATGACATTTGAAAACAGTCATCTAACTAGTTCCTTGGTTCCAGACACATGTTAAATTAACATATCATCAAAGAGTTCATGCAAACCTAATTGCTGTTAAAATAAAACTCGAGCAAGTTTTCACATAATAGCGTTTCAATCTTTCACTCTACTGCTTAAGTAAAATCACAATGTATTTTTATCTTGAGTCTTACCTTGGTCGCCTTCAACAGAAAGAGGTAACCATATTCTCCTATTAAATTGAACATTATTTGCTGTATAATAGCATTCGTACGTATTACAATTAAGCATTTTAAAGTTGCTTCATTTTTAACATCTTTTCATGGAGTGTTGAATAATCGCAGGCAAGTATGCAGCGGGTAGAATCGGATTAATATGGAAAATAAAAAGTATGCTTCCAAGCAAGTAAATTTGTTGTATGCTCAATACTTCAATAGTATAAGCCGACGATTCAATGATTATATGCCCTGTATCTGATCTCGTCAACAATCCTAAGACTTTAAGTTTATTACCACGAATTAAACTGTGAGACAAGACAGTTGTGATTTATAAACTTATGCTACATCGGAACACAATCCCACGTTGACAAAATTCTCAAAAATTATTGTATTGTAAAATATATGAAAATGTGTAAACATATTATTGCAGGGATGTGATCATGATGAAATTTACTTTTTAACGCTGCGGTGATGGCTGTCAATTAATTGAAACATTTTCCAATCGGAATTGTAGAAGTAGTGAATGTTTTAGTTCTTGTGTCCTTATTATAAACAGGCTTTCCTGTTTGGTAGCCTACACTGGGACGCCGTTTTTGTTAAACCTCAAGCATGGAGTAAGAAATAATACTTAGGTTGCTCTTCCATGTCTCACTTCGTTTTCGGCATTGTGTTATAATTAGGGTCATACTCTGTAATTTGCTGTTTGTGATTTTAAAAAAATACGTTGCGTTTATTAATTGAAATGATATTAAAGAACGGAGCATCGATTTTAAAAATCGAATGTGTTCCAAAGCTTTGAGTCTCCATTAAAATGATGGCTGTAGGACATTTTATATCGTTTAATGTCAACATGGTAACATTCAACATTTGCGGTAGTCGGTGATACGTAAAGAGTTATGTGAGTGGAGTATTCACTGACAAATCAACAAATAATAACAAACTATTCGTCTCCATTGACTGTTTCACTTATAGAACGCCATCTTTGTATAATTAACCTCAGAAATCGTTAGTCTAATATTCTTTCTTCCAGCGACGACAAGAAAACATGCTTAGAAAATCTGGAAATGCTATCTTGCAATGAAATGCGCATATTATTAATTTTGGAAAATGTCTGCAGGCGTTAATTTTCAATCTTTCTGCTGATGCTAGGCAATTCAGCGGTGACTGAGCGTATTTAATAGTATTTTCATTCCAAAGTTCTGTTTGATTCAGTCCATTTCTATTTGAATGTAAATATAATTACATACATACGCTGGGAAAATAAGAGGTTTACTTAAGCTCTTAAGCAATTCCTCATACGCTAATCCTTGCACAAAATGGTATAATACAGCATCCATATGATTTTGACGCAAATTTGATGCATTGTCCACCAAGCAGAGACTTGTCCCGTGTAATGTTCACATGGTCATATGAATAATCATTCTACATCAACTGTAAATTAACTACATGGATTACACAAAAGTTGAGCAGGGTGATGGGTGTCTGCTCATCCACAAAATTAATATCTCCCAATTGTATGACAATAGGACGCAATGACGCAACGGCTCGACGAATTTCCAGTTCCAGCTCCAGTTTCTCAAATAAGAAATGCAAGTCCGTTGAATAGCCCATTTTGTACACTGCTCTACACTAGTTGATTTATATTAATTGACCATGGACTGAATTTGGACGATACCTGTGGCAACGTTACTTATAGTTTCTGAATGATTTTACTGCCATGCGGATCAGCAACGGTCCTTTTGGGAATTATAGTTACCACAGATTTATTTATCGCCAATTCGTCTGTGCGGAAGAAGATAGTTGCCGGTTATATGTGACATTTTTAGTCGCGCTGCTAAAGTAAGCTTTATAGAATCTTGTTAAGATACAAATCATTATCAGCATTCATCAGTGTATACAAGCATTTAGATGTATCTTATTTAAACGAATATGAAGCGTAGAACGCATACCAATAATTACAACATTTGAATTCCGTGATGAAGTCCAAAAAATGTCAAACAAGTATGTGTGTCTTGAGGAAAGTTTCTTCAAGTGACATCATTGAGATAAACTAACGATATCCTCTAGTCTTCTGCTGGTTAATTGACCTGTTATTTCTTTGGCAGATTTTTATTTATTGCTTTGCGTATGCAAATGCGATAAAGTTGGAAGTTTATAATTTTGTATGATTTCCCCGACAACATTGGTTATCCCCCAATGCGGCCGATATAAATACTATCTAGTTTCGAACCTCGGATGGTATTGTTGTTTTACGTAACTTTTATCCTAAAATTATAAACAATTAATGGATCAAATGGAAACCAGCTAAAATATAAACAAACTTGTTGAAACTTTAAGTATTAATGTATTCGTGCTCACTTTATTTACATATGCTTGAAGTGGTATATTCGACTTTTTAAGCTGACTTTTATCTTTGACGTGTAAGCGGTCAATTGATTTGACAGTATTTCCACTCATTTGATCTTGTGAATATATTCAAAAAACCCCAATTGGTTGCTAATATCAACTTCAATCTCTGGCATGATTATTGATTACGTATCAAATTATTTCCACACATTGATTTGTAAAAACTGGTTGTCAGTGTCGCAATAAATGCGTCATTTCCAGCAAAGGCACTTTACAGTTACCATTCTGATATATTTTAAAAGGCGGTCAGAAATATAAACATAATGTAGCGTCGTGATCTACCAAATCAAGTTAAACAAAGAATGGTCATTCGTTGTTTATTGTTGTCCAAAGCACGTGCAAAGTACAGAGTGTAATCAATAGAAGCGCGGACGGCCCTCTTTATGGCAGGCAGTCGGTGAAGCTGCTTGTCGATCATTTTATACATTCGGCGAAAATAAATCGTGTTGGGTACATGCCAAAGTACTATTGCAACTCTGACAGAACAATGGTGGTCTATGTCATAATGACTGTCATAAAATCTGTTTCTTCGTGCTTATTATAAAATATTACTAGGGTATATTAATGTTCGTTTTCAGTTCTGCATGAGAGGTTTAAACGTGCTGCCAAGATCTTGAGAATAATATTACGAAACCAAAAGCTCAGATAGTTAATTATTTCAAACACATATTGTACCCGAAGAGCTCTAAAGGTATACTAGAACTAGTAAGTAAAGCTCACTGTCAATGCTACAAAAAGGAACGCAAAAAAATTATGCAGAAAGGAACCAAATTTGAGGCTGCTACACTTTCAAGCAGACCATCTGTGACCACGCGAGTACAAATGTATTTGAGACCGCTCATAACATTACGCTGTACGCAACTGAAGTACTCTTCGACGTAACTCCATTCCCATAGTTTATTCAATGCTTTACAAATCATACGTGCTGCGCTTCTCTTTGCAATAGTTCAACACGACATCGAAAACTGAATCACTTCAGTACTTATATGCATTTTATTATGACTATGGAATAAATTACAAGCTCAGATATCGAGATCCTGCGCTAGGTAAATGGAATTGCGCAGAAAATTTAATGGAAGTTCATGTTGTATATTCTTGTCGTGGTTTTGTTGCATGTTGAAATTATAAGCGAAATACTTCGAAGCATTTACCATCTCCAGTAGGGTTTGGCTTATCAAACTATAGCTTATATATAAACACGAGTCTGAATATAATGTGCACAATGAGATTGAACACTGTTATTCATAATTCGCATTCACATTGTGTATCTACATTATTATGAAAGAGAAAAAAAGCAGCGATTGGTAAAGGATACTGCGAAGGGAGTTGACGAATAAACTCTTCCTTCCGCAAAAACTGAGAATTTCACTCATTTCTGAGTGCCGTCAGCAAATTTCTCGTTACGTTCAACAAGTATCATAAAATTAATGTGAAATATCTGCATGACTCATGTAAACGCTTATTACTATGCTCATGAATACATTGCGTCAGATCAGGGTTCCCTGCGGTCTACCAAGAAACAATCACATTTCGGATTCGACAGGCGGCAATACTAAATAATTTTCATCCGCACTATCTTTTTATGTATGTTATCATCAAAAGCTTTATCTCGGTGATATCTTCACTCGCGTCATGCGCAATTGGAAATAAATACATTATCACTTGGAAGTTACTGTGCAAACAACGGAAATCATTCCAACTATACATGATTGAGCGTGCATCATACTACAGCAGGAATACTTGGTGAGCTGTAACGTTTGTGGAATTTGTGGCTAATATTTTCCATCCAATTCTTGTACGACAGATTTAACTGCATGGCAAGCAGTAAAATAGGGCAATCTACGGAGCTGTGATCTAGTTGTGGCAGGAGAGCAATTTGTTGTTTGAATTCCTTTGAGACACTTAGGAAAGGGAAAAGAGAATTTGTGAACTTGCGAAAACGCTGTTCGGATAGGCGAATATATCTTTAACGGGGCATCTACTTTGACTTGTGCAGAAATCAGCTCAAATCCGGAAGTAGCTCGGTTTTATAAGCATGAAGGAAGGAGATGAAAGTGACAAGGAGCCGCTGCTCGGACAAAAGGAGACTGCGAACCGGTAACAACCAATTATTAGTTGTTAAAAAAAAGTGGCTCTAATTTAAATCAAACTAAATAAAACTAAATTAGCTAACTAAAAATTACTGTATCACTTGTAATTACTGCTGCTCCAATCCTGTGTCGACAATTATTTTATAGAACGAAGTCGAAGGAAAGATGGGACCTGTTTGAGGTACTTCCGTCGGATGATCACCAAACATTTTATAACTTTGTATTTAGTTCAATCAATGTTTATAAATATTATTTAAAAGCTTTCAAAACGTAACATGCTGGACAACAGCAAAGATTTTATTGTAGTTTATGGTACATAAACAGAGTTAAAATTATTATCTTGGCAGGTACTTCCGTATATCGGTCCGCTTGGTCTTGTGCTGGGCGCCTTTGTCATCTCCAAATTCGGCCCGGTTTTGATGCCTTTGCTACTTTTATGGCATGACGAAACAATTCGTTACTGCGATAGTAAGCGAAAAACTGTTTATGATCAATTTTTGACAAATTTTGACTTTACGTTTTAAATGATAGCTTCTGGCCAGTACATCAACGAGGCACCAGAAACAGGACAAAATTCATGGTTATGGTTCCTCTATTTCTCGTTTATGCTGCGGAATGTACAAAATTTCCGTAGTGGTTCCAGCACTAGCCCTTCTGAGGGATCCGCAATATCTCCATGGCTCTCACTTTCACTACCGTTCATTTTCGAAGTCGGTTTCGAATTATTTTTTAAACTTATATTGTCTTCAGCCCATGATTTCGATTAAGTTGGATTTTGTCTTTATCTTTTAGACACATCACACTATGGGCCTCGCGATTCTGGTCTATGCCGCTCTACCACAAATGGGTGTCGTCAAAGCGATAATGTTGAACAATATGGTGTATCTCGCATCAAGAATTCTAGGAATGATATCCCGTGGCGTCAGCAATGACGCATTTTTGAAGCTAGCTTTGGATATGATGAATAATGCCTCGGATCCAAATCACATGACTGTTACAAATGTACATAGCTAACAATTTATAATAATTAATTACTTTCAAGGTGCGAGGATCAAGTAAGTGACAGTCAACTTTCTGCTTAGGTTAAACCTACCTCTGGAGAATCGAGTCGGCCTGCTTCCAACTCCAATTGTCTCATTCCAGGTGAGTTTATGCTTGAGTGTTCTATTCCAGGTGAGCGTATTCTATGGACAATGTGCAGTCAAATGGCGGAAACCTACCTTTGCTACGTAATTGGCAAGCTCACGTGCAAAATTATGAGGCAGTCCTCCAGCCCCGCATCATATAGCAGAAAGCACGAGAAGAAACATATGAAAAAGGACGACGAGGACTTGGGGCAATACCACCAATGTCATGACTTGGATGGAAAGCTGCAAGGAGCGACAGAAGGGACACCGGTTAGGAAAGTTGGGAAAGTTCCAAAGCTTTATATTTTCGAAACAATGTGTTACGAAACGAACCAGGACTGGTTTGAAATATTCAGAAGTATATGGTTCATATGGCATGATTCTGAAGATTGGCAGAGGTCCACACTCAGACGACTATCGTTTGAGTACAATTATTTTGGATTAGGAAGTACGGAAATGTCACGCTATGTTTATATTTGCATTGGTCTCGGCATGTCAACAGATTCTAAATTAGGATTCCTAATTTAAATATTTTTTGTGAAGTTTGCATCTTTTTTGATGACGCATTTGGAATGCGAAACCAGGATGATGGGACGTCGTGGCCGACAATAAGCAAATTTATGAGGATACTCATGACAAATTCGCTGGTACGCATGCTCGCCAGCAATTTTTGAAACGACGTGCAAAAAATAGATTTTTGGCTTTGCAAAATTTATAAATTGAAACACGTGGTTCGAAGAGTCCGGGACGGTATTGTTTTGGACTGCCTGCTGTATATCGAAATTAACATGTAGGTCAATGGTGAATTTCTATCAAACAATTAAATTAATTATTAATGACATATCTTAAGTAATGGTTGCTCTTTACAACGTTGTATTTAATGCATATTATTATATATTTTGTGAAATTCGAATGTGGTAGTATTCTTTTAATTGGTATTGCACATTTAAAATATTGTGATATTTTATCCCGGCTAATTATTACCTTGAAAATTCATGCGACGAACAATATTGAATATTTATCGTGTGTATCACACCGTCTGTGTGTGACGCCCGACGCCGTTACAAATATTTTTTTTTGCAAGCGGACCAAAATTACAGCGTAGGTCGTTGTTTTTACTGGAACGTTTGTATAAGCTTACAGAGAAATCAAGTGTTCACGCTTGCAGAAGATCGTGGAAGGTATCTTTCAACTTTATACCTGTCGGTTTGGTCGTAGACGCGCTACGTTGAATTCGAGGGTGTTAACTAAATTTTGTTCGTTTTCAACGACGTCCTTCATGCCAACAAAACACGATATATGCGACAAGGTGCAAATGAAGTGAAGTATTCATTAGTGAAGTGTCTGTAAGGTGATTTACAGGGGTTGGATCAGGGGTCAGAGATGGTCACATATTTTTAAATGGTATTTTTGCGTCGTGGATTCTGAAAGAGAATTGAACGGTGATCATTTTCTCTTCAGGAACTACGGGACAAATCGGATCAAATATAAACTATTGGGTCAAAGTGAGTCACATTTTTCTCAATGATGGTAACCATAGTAACCGTCAAACCGTCACTAATTTAAACACCTCCATTATCACTGATAAATTTTCTTTAATCATTGTGCACAGGAAACTTCAACTTGGCGATCTTAAGTATATATAAATTCCCATAGAATGCAATTATTCGAGTTGGTCGTAGACGTGTTACATGGTATTCTGGGAATTTCCTTTTCCTCAGCGGCATACTTCGGCCAAACAAAGCACTATCTATACGATAAGATTAAGATCTGCACAGAAATGTCTACAAGATAGCTCGATAGCACAACTTTTGCGGAATTTCCGTCCAAAATACATGAACGTTAAGCTCATAATGCCAGCATTATTTGTGCAAAATTTTATGACTCTATCTCCAACCGTTTGAGCGTGAGCAGCTGTCAAAAATTACAAACCCCCATTCTTGAATGTACACCTCCCGCTACCACAGTGCTGGGCATGGAGTACTGAAACTTGGTTCGTGGTAGTTTTTCACTTGACCCTACCCAAAAATAGTAACTTCAACAAGATTTTCAATGGTCGAGCCAAAAACCGGTCACGGCCGAAAAATGTTGCTCTATGTTAGTAGATACGCTGTCGTCCTGGTTATGCTTGGCAATAGCAGTATGAAGTATGGATTGTTTTTCAAGTAGTATGGCTCCCATTGGCAGGTTGCTGGTGTTCGGAAGTGCTGTCGTAAGCACTTCGGAACATTATCAACCATAAATTATGTAATCGAAACATGAACTCCAGTACCATCCAGATTCAAGCTGAACAGGTATTTACATATATTCATAAACGGAAGGCTCCTCGAATCCAATGGTAGAATCCATATGTGCTCGTAGCATAGGAAGGACGTTTCAAGATACTTGTATCAACTTTGCTTGGATATATCGCAAAGAGGACTTTGGATTTGGAATGAAATTGGCATATCTTGACAGTTAAAATTTCGGCATTTCGAACGATATACATATTTCTCTCATTCTGTAGTCATATATCACTTTTCCACTTGGTAATGAAGGTTTACCTTCATCTCACAGTTGTAGTTTCTCCAGTCGAGAAATAAAAAGTAGTCAGACGGAACAAGGACAGGCCGTGGCCATATGGAATTTGTTTGATTTGTATATTGCGCATTGAAATATCTAACAATTTCCTTTTAATTGATGGTTATGGTTCATCTTACAATTATCCCTTGCTCACAGTAATATATGATAAATACTCTCGTGCTGTAAATAGATCCTAATAAGTTTAAAAAAACATTTAATTGCAATAAGTTTGATCTGTCGTCAATACTAAATCTTGTAAGTCAATAAATAGTATTCATTAACTTGCACGCATCCTCCGGATCAATATTATTAGTATAAATCTTGATATATAATTGATCTTGATAAACCATGATTTGTTTGCATATTGCCATGTGTGTATTTGTTTGATTTATAAAAATCAAATGTATTTTATTAACGAAAATGCTCACTTCCGAAAATGGCAGTTTACTACCTTTGAGAAATCAATCACTTTGACAGTGTTGCAAATGTGAGGAAAACTTGCACAGAACCCAGGCGAAAAAAAGTTCTGAATGTTCCCAAAAGTCAGAAGGATTTAAATCATTAATAACTTATTTTCATTGGCGAAAAACCGTACCGTTTCATTGTCTGTCCGTAAACACTCTAACTTCCCCCACGCGGACCGATTTCGCTCAAATTTGGCATACAGTTAACTTGGCCCAAGGCCACGTTCCCTATTGGTTTTCGGCCATGTACCTCATCATTGGCCGGAAGCAGGGCGGGGATCGTCCCGTCCCGATATGTCAAAAAATTCATTGTAGAAATGAATAGAGGGATTCAAGATGATCATTTTTTGCCAAAGCACAATGGGCCAAACACTCTCCTGTCGTTCGGGTGAGGCCTGGAAGGAGGACGGGTCTCCGACCACAAAAAATATTTGTGTAAATTCAATAGGAAGTTCAATTTGAGCTTATAAGACATATTGAAGTTGGTCAAATGCGTATTTTGGTTGTTAGTTGGGCATATATTGCACTTCCGGTAGTTATGTATTAAAGGTTTACACCTTACTACTTTGTAATATAAATTGTACTTAAATGTCAATTTCTGGCCTAAATAGTCGATTGTCAACGTCCTAGTACTCTAATTTGCCGATTTTGTGAAAATTGACACAGGTCATTTTACATGTAAAATAGCACTTTTTGAGATTTTTGGAATTTTAAGGCCACATTACATGTGCGATTTTGGCCCAATGTAGCATCAAATGTTGAATATGCTTCGGTGATAACACGTAAATGGCCAATTTAAAACTCTTTGCCTCCTTATTGTGCATCATTTATGAATGAACTTTTGGGAACCATCATTTGGCAGCACACTCAATGCATATGTATGCTTAATAGCACCTGAAACACTTTGCTTGTAATTCAAATGGAAATACTTAAGCTCAATCATCTGTACCGACCCGATTGTGTATGGCAGTATTGTCAGGAAATCCTACTGAACATTTCATGCTACATTGGGCCAAAAGCGCACATTTTACACATGGCCTTAAAATTCCAAGAATCTCTAAAAGTACCATTTTTCATGTAAAATTACCTTTGGTGATTTTCAAAATATCCGCAAATTCCAGTACTGGGAAGTTGACAATCGACTATTTAGGCAAGAAATTGACATTTATCCTCAGTTTATATCACAAATATTAATTTTGTAACAACTTTGAAAACATATACTTAAGTTTTTGGACACTCCCAAATGGACGGTGTTAATGAGCTTCCCACCACCCATACAGGCAGAGGGCAAGATTCATGAAACTTTGCATGTAGTATCAGCATAAGTAAGTGCATGTTTGATGAACATATCACACCGATCCATTGAACTTAAAAGTTATGCAAATTTTCAAAAATATCCTTCCCTTTTTGGACGTACCTTAATTGTACGTCTCAAAAAGCTGACTAGAGAGCTAAAGTCGTTAATTTCCTTGAAGTCTCAGAACGTCTCAGAACGAACAACTTATTGTTGTCTGATTTGAGTTTGGATACTTCTGAGTCGTGTCATATTGTGAAAATGATTTTCAGACGCAAAATATCTATCAAGTTGTCATATACCTTTGTCAAAAATGCCCTACAATATTAAATATATATATATTATAATGAATATTCATTTGAGAATAAATAGATTAATGTAATAGGATGCGACATTTTAGTTGTGGTGAACCGCAAATTGTACTTGATATGGAATGCAGCTTGATGGTCTGCTGCGTTGTCTTATGAACGCATCGTTAATATTACCGTATTTTTTATTTTGTGCGAGGAAGTGCGATCAGTTGATAAATTCAGAGTAAATTTATCTCGTCAAGTAGATCGCCAAGTGCTTATTAAATGTATACCCTTATTTGTACATTTTTCATTCGCGATGCAAAAGCAATTCGATGGTATCAATGGTAATAATAATGTGAATTTTACTTAATGACTCTACAGAAATGAAAGAAGGAAAAAGTTCACGTCAGCTTTTACAAGATACAACATTGTTGCCTGACTTTGGAGCCCGCCGATGACAAGGAACCCCGCAAATCCCTGCGACCATACTCCGGAAAAGTAGCTGGGATTTCCGCAGCAGAACCAGAACTACTGGTAGAGCTAATGCTTGCAACACTTGGACGCTTTCGGTAATCTTCCACGTTCAATTTGATATCTTCGCGTTTACCTGCGTCCATCTTTCCTGTAAGATGTTGTAGTAACTTTTTCGTTTCCCAGAAATGTTTTTGGCTAGGGTAAATATAGACATAAAATAAAATTAACAGTAGATTAGGATTGGGAGTGCCCACTTTTCTTATAAATGTATATACCTTAATTCCTAAGCTGATGTTGGAAGTATGTTTAGACGCTGATGTGTTGCCCGCTATTGATGCCAGTTAAGAACAAGATTGGCGTTTTTATACAAGAACTTATATGGGTCGCATTTCACAAAACGACACGAAAGCAGACATCTCGGTTGCACGGATAGTGTCTAAAGGACAAATATTCCAAAGCTGCAATGAAAATGCAAGATATAATTTTAAACTTGATAATAGTTAAGGATAGTTTATGCGCACAAATGATATACGTAAGCGTGAATTGGTGCAACTTATAACCACAACTTGTAATGTGTGGCGCAATTGGTGAACTTGACTGAGTTACGACCATGCAATATACTATATTGTAATATATTGCTATGAACCCATAACGTATCCGTCATTGTGGTTACTCGTGTTGCGGTTTCAACGATTCGTTCACCGATCCACATTAATGGCTACATTGACTTTGAAGTATGGTCCAAACAATGTCCATGACCATGTATTGAACCGAGTTAGTTTGTCAATTGGAAAATATGTAGATTCGATCAGCACACTAGCCTTGTGTAAATTCCAGTTTGGACGAAATATTTGGACGCTGAAATCATCATTTTAAATTACAGGTCAATCTTAATGTAATTCAAGCTGTTGCTCAATGATAAACGTATTTTCTTACTGAATTATCAGCTTACGAAGAAACTATATTCCTCACCTTTCCAAAATTTTCCGGCAAATCGAATCCAATGACATCAGCATGGTGTTTTGCAAACGTTCCGGGCGCAAAGAATTTTTCATTGAGAATGCCTGAAATTAAAAGCATCTCCAAGTGAAATACGTTCCTCTCGGCAAAGTGTTAATGGAGAAAATGAATCACTGTTTTTACGAGTTTCAACTGATGAAAATACTTTCCCGGTGCCAATACTATCTAACACTATATCCCACAGCAATTACTATTCTGACGCCGATACCACAAGTGTCTCCTGGACAAAATATATTCCACAGATAAATAATTCCACTTGAGCCGGATTCCATCCGTGTAGCCGCGCATACTTTCCATGCCTAAAATTTTGTTGCCGGCCTTGGCGCTTGCATAGTAGTTTCAGTCTTTAAGAGAGTGATAGCCAATGCGCTAATGAATTGCTGAGCAGTGGTCACAGCCAGTTATATTAGTACCCTTTCTGTCGGATTTGACAATGCAAAATGTTTCTTATGGAAGGAGTGGCAGCGCATCCGCATTTCAAGATAAGATTATAATGTTGACGTGATGCTAAGCACCACAAGTTTAACATGTCAATTTATATGTACGTTTGGGCATTGTATTCTACTTACATCATATAAGCGCCGGCTTTTCTAAAATGCTATTGTACCAACTATTGCAATAATTTGTTGTGAAAAAACCATCAATATTCATTTGTGGTGTATAAAAATATAATAAATATTCTCATGCTGACTGTAATCCCACTGTTGTCGTTTACTACGGAATATATGTAGTTGGTAATTCCGATGCAACTAATATAATTCGTTACTACACTTATTAATTTAAAACCAAAGGCACATGCGTAAAAAAGGGAACCTGCGTAGAGAAAAAAATGCTTCATAGCTTGTTACACAAATGGAAAATGCTTCGAATAGAAAATGCCTCGTCATAAATGCTTCGAATAGTTTTTCCAATATGACCTCCACTTTCGGGTATGTCTTACGGGCCACGTACCCAACTCCGATATTATAATAACTATATCCAACGGATTTTTTCAATTCAAGTCGATCATTCCAGTAACCCCGATACGATATATGAAAAATTGTATTCCCATTGTGACACCACCCAACATCCGGAATGCCATTTCATCTCTGCACTTGGGACAGCCCTAAAACATCAACAACAGGCTAACAGTACTTACCTATACCTAACATCCCATCACCGATTTCGCAGACGACCTAGATATTATTTCACCTCAAATGTATGTACATCCACAACAGAAAACTGTTACTGAATCAGGAGAACATTCAAACAAAGAAATGAACGCCAAATCGTTGCAGTCTCCTTGCAGTTTTCATAGGAGGATCATTTCTCTCCCAGTGCTTCAATGAATCACAGCGCCATAATAACTCCACCATCACAGAGTTAAGGAACCGCATATGTACAAATCAATAACAATTCGTATATACCATCCGAACCATTCAAAAGTACGTACGGAACATCAGAACAGACTAAGCTCTCACTCTTCTCCCAAGGGGTCAGTTCAGATCTATACTCCCTTTCCACTTGACAGAACGAATAGACACACAATCTTAGAAACTTATTCAAAACCAAAGTCGTAACGTATTGCTGAGCCATTACATCTCTAACCTACTAGCTCGTTTTATGGAAATATATCAGCATCAACACATCCGCACGGAATGTCGACAATTCATACCACCTAAATCTCTCATAAAACCTCAAACTCTAAAGGACGAATAAATCACCCTGTAGCCAGTGTTGAGTCGAAATAATTATAGTCTCTCAATCAACCTGGATACTCCGAACAGCTATTATAATTTGCCATTGGAAAATGTTCTTTCCACATTGATGTAAACCAAATTATAGTACAAGTTAGCATTCGCGATATTAGAGGTTTTACGGATACCTACATATTAAATGGCCAACATAACGAATTCCGATCCAGGTATAGCAATATTGCCGTTGTGTATTCTCTCGAATGGAATGAGAACATTGAAATCTTGTTCGATGTTCTCTCGTTTAGGGTAATGTTGCACTGCAGGGGCGATCTCGAACCAAATACCGATCCCACAAAAGAGCGAGAATGAAAGCTCATGCATTGATAACCGATCGAAATCACAAATAAATAGTATCCAAACTGGTAGGATGAAAACCATGGAATAAGTTACATTTTTAACAAAGAACCTGGCAGAAGTTTCTGAAACGGTGACAATTGGTCTATGCACGTTACTGGTGGTGTACGCCAAACTTGTGGTGCATTTATTGCACAACTTATAATATTTTGGAGGTGAGTGTGACGGTTGTAAAACAGTCAATTCCATTGATAATTGTGGCAACAGAAACCCTTGAGCCTTGATATTCAACTCGGAAAGTATGAACTCATCAAAATAACATTCACACTTGACGTCAGAGCTACTAAGCAATACACGCAGTTTTACGGAATTGAAGAATAATGTGATATGTACATACGCGCACTGAAATGATTGTATATGTCGGTTTTACAATTTCACATTGAACTGACAGGACATTAACAAGTTACTCTCCGCATGTTTGGCGGCCAATATATTTTTCAAGTAAAGGTATCATCCATTCATCCAACTCACAGGTCATCCACGAGTTTAACTCTACATGTTGAGAGGTCGATATTTTATCCAGGGAACGTTTATATCGAATTCCAAGCCATATGTTGGACATGGACGGAATATAAAGCCGAACTTGGCTCACATTTGCGATGGCAAGAATATCGATTGTATAGTTAATTAATTTTTGTGGAAATGACTGCTGCATGTGATGGTAAATGATGGCAGCAAAGCTTTTATTTTTTACTTAGGTTAGGAGTTTCGCAGAGAATAACCCAACTTTGTAATAAAACTTTAATGATTTTCAAATGATTATAAGACATATAGAGTATGAAATATCGATTGAGAGACAGCTGGGTTAGGCTCAGGAATCGTTCTTAGTGTGTATACGCAATGTGTCGGTAGAATTGCTTTTATTCTTCTACGGCACGGTATTCTTCAAATTAGGACCGAAACATCTCAACACATTTTCCACCCAGCAATATTTTGGAACCACGGTCACTTGCATGAATACATATTTCTCTATGATAGACAGGTTATGGGGAAAGCATCTCAAACATCACCTTAAAGGCTGAAAGGACATGCACAAGCACGCCATCATATTAATAAATTGCGATGAGATCGATCCTGATTGAGTTAAATTATTTAACTGCACTCTATTCGTGAGTTGCTGTCAAGAACTACTGCATCAATAATTATTTGAAGGATGTATGGTCCACGAAAATCAAACTGAACCATATTGACGTTGGTAGACTCATATTAATGTTAGCAATGGCAAACGAAGGACCAAAAGAATGAACAATGTTTATGCTAAAGACCGTGGAATGATATTGGAAAGTTCTACTATTTAATACTGTGCGTATATCCATAGTTCCATATACTGCTTCTAAACTGCAGGCAAAAACAAATTTACATGAATTTGGCTTCCAGTTTTTTATTATTGGTGTCAGAATTAACAAAGGAACACTGACGACGAAACAGGAAATTAAGCATCACTAACCACATCACAATTGATAATTTCACATAAATGTTCTTGCAAATTTTCTATATTGTAGTAGCTATGGTTGCTGCTGCCTCCGCAACTCCCCATTTCTCGAAACATGAAATCAAAAGTTTATTTTAGCTCGTTTGTAAACGCGTGACTTCGCTCGAAGTGAACGGTACACATGGTTTGTTACAATTTTAGAGAAGTAGAAGCGTAACAGTTTGGTTTAAATTGAAATCAAGCAAAGTTAAAGCTGTACAGTTGTCATAAAAGTTAACATATCCAATATATATTTTAAACACATTCAGAGATCTTATGTATTTGCGCCACAATCTGCTTTTCATTATCATGCGATTTGACTGTGCTTCTAGTAAGAAGTCTGATGATTTAGTGTTTATCATACCTTTTGCGGTTCCGTCTAGTTCTACCGTAATTAGAATGGCACTAAGTAGCGCGATCCATAAGACAACTATTTCAGCATAGCCGAGTACATGACTCACCTTGACCAATGCATACAAGCTTATTATAAACAGGAACGAAATATATGTGCTGCACGTACCAGACAAACTATTTTGATTGATGTTGTTATATGCTCTGACTAAAATTTGAATTTCCTGCCACATTTCTACCAAGTGCTCAATTTTGTTCGCTTTCACATTACTTAGCTTTCTTTTGAAAAGATGCAGATAGCTATGAAAGCAACAGTTGGGTATGCACGTATACACAGCGTATTGTAAGATGCTGGTTGCAAATGCGAACATATATATATAAACCGCCAAAGTTGCCGACACAAGACGGCATAACGAAAATAGAATAAATTCATAAATTGTCAAGGGCGACATATCTGGACTGCACGTAGGCATCATGAAATTTCCCAGGTTCAGCGGCATGCATGGCGTCCAAAGAAGGATTAGCCAAAGGCACAGGCAAGCAACCGGATAACTTGTTATGCCAAACCACAAGTAGACTGGAACCCGTGCAGAAAGTCCAAGTTCGTCCTTTGACGGAGTCCAATTTCCAGCTTTGGAATATAAATGTACTTGCTATCAATGGAAGGATAAGAATATGCATTTTAAAAAGGTTTTTGTAAATTACCGTTATGTCGTCTCTCGAATGAAATGAGAGCGGTTAAACCTTCTTCAATATCCTTCCGCTTTGGGTAATGTTGCACTGCAATAACGACTCCGCACGAAATGCTCATCTGGAATACAAGCGACAGTGATAGCTCTTGCACTGAAAGGCGTTTAAAATCACGAATAAATTGGATCCAAACCAGTATGATGAAAACGAAGGAATAAATTATTTTCTTAACGAATAGCTTAGCCGAAGCTTCCGAAACAGTGCCAATTGGTCTTTCCACGTTGTTAGTAGAGTAGTGTAAAACTGTTGTGCATTTATTGAAATACGTAAAATATGATAGGAAAATGGGTACCCAATTTTGTGCGATCAACATTGTACCTCAGTTCATAAGTGACAGGAACAAAATTTTCCGACTTCGACAAAACTGTATCCAGCCGACGACAACGTGCAAGATGCATATAATTAATTATCTCTTCCAGCAACAGAACAGCGGTTCGCTTTGAGTGAGCAGAAATATGTTTGGTTTCCTAGTTGGTTTGTAGACACTTTAATACAGTTACAAATTTATTTAAAATGTTCCAGAATCTTTAGCAGTGAGCTAACAAGTTATGGGCGCTAAACATATCTATCAATTTTACACAGTTTGAAACGATTGACGATTTGATCTAGTTTAGATATATTTACTGGCTATATTTGATCGCAAGAACAGCCAACCTGTCATTCCTTTGAGCACAATATTTCAACTGAATTTTATATTTGACTATAAAGTGGATTTCACTGCGCTTAACATAACGAAGGCTTTCATATTTTATAATTGGCTTTCCTTTTGGCCATTTGTGATTGCCCTGATGCCATAAGTGGTCGTTCCTCGTACACTCAAATGAAGCTAAATTCTTTCCTCTCAACTGCTCGTTTGTTCGTCGACATGCTAACAAACTACGCTTCAGTTTTGACGGTCTGAATTTTTTAAACGTTGTCAAGCTCTCCGAAGTAATACTTATAAAGTTTTTATTAACATGTAAAAAATAAGGGGAAAGCTTTCTAACTTGGAATATATGAGCTCATAAAAATTACATTCACACCTACGAGTTACATACGTGAAATGATGTTACAAAGAAAATATTACGAACTTCACCTTGGGCTAAAAAATCCTCGAGTAGGTAAGCATTTAAATAAATAACGATGAAGTTTGGAATTTATCAATTTTTAAAATGTTTTCGTTTTAAGCATGGTATTCGTTCCATATTACCATTCCATGCTCAACACAATTATTCATGTGCCAGCAGTCTTCTGTTTTCTCATTTCGCAAGTAGCTACACTGCCATAATTTTTTACCTAAAGAGAAAGTAGATTAATACGGACCTAGCTGGCCAGATAGTTTTTTACATATTAGAGCAAACAATTTACACGGAGCACCAGGTTTAATTCTGCTTAAATATAATCGGTGTTTTAATATTTGAAATACATATAATTATTTGTGCGATAGATTAGTCGTAGGATTTGAATTATCCACCCGAGTGTAATTATATAGTAGGTTCTCATCGTCTACATCACGTAATAAATTCCATTAAAAATTTTGCTCAGGGAATCGTATATTCAATTTTATTGAAATTCTGCATGATTGTGAACTTCCAATGTGGTATGATTTAAAATCGTTTTAAGTATTTCGTGCTAGGCTTACATAAATTTCAAACATAACTAATTACTAAGTTGATAAACTACAAGTTACCATTACATCATACAAGATATTCTTCACGTATTTAGGGATTAAACATGATGAACATAACTTTTGTATATTACATGAAAAGTGGCTGTAAGGTGAGAACAAGGTCTTGTGTGTTTAAAACAATTCTAGTGATAAAGTCCGTCTTGTAGTCGCGATTAATAAATCCGTAACCATGCACTTCAAACCCCATCGGACGCAGCGTTCTTATAACTCTCTTGTTCACAAGCGGGGATCCACTGAACATGAATACGTTTTCCTTCCAACCCCGAATCAAGTCCTCACTGCTGTCAGTAGACTCCTGCGCCAACCTAAACGACAAAATGGTTAACGCGGATGCACCAAATGCAGCTCCAACACATATGAAGTATATAACGGACGGCAGGATGGAGTTTCCAAGCACGGTAGCTGTCCATGTAAATACCATAACAAAGAAGCCAATCTGCGTTAGAAACAGCACGGCGGACGCCATCCAGTACAATGTTTTGGTATAATGAAGGCAATAAAGGTGACGATATTGGCGGAGTGAATCTGACGCACTTCGTCTAGAGGTATAACCAATGCTTGCAAGGTGTAATAGTGTTGTTGTTTCGGAAAATGTGAATGCGCAGATTATTGTGCGCAACGTTCGAGAAAATGTTTGAGCACAAATGGCTATCATGAACGAAGTAACAAGTTTAATAGGATAGCTTATGTGAAGCGACGGAAGAAATATTCTGAGCGCCTGGCAGTAACTGTTTCCAATCTCAAAGAGCGCCGCGATGAAAATTATTGTGGGTAAGAAGCTCACAAGTGTGATCGCAGCCCTCGCAAATATCCCCATGATATCCCCGTTGCCTCAATGTCCAATGTGAATAAGCCCTATAAAATTGTTGAACAAATATAAAGTAGCAGCTTGAAATGTTAAAATGTCAAACTAAGGATTAAACAGCGGTTATTACCTTTGAAGAAGTGCTTGAAGATATTGGAGGTAGTGAAATATGTGCGGGTTTTGAGATGCCTCATGCTATGTACATGTAAGCTGTTTATATAGTCCATGTATGCATGTCGACTTGTGTAGAGGATCAGGTCAGTCCCAAATTTCAACGCGTATATGAATGTATATATTGACGAATTACAAATTATGCCTACACTACCCATGTCAGGTTCTAAAACGCCCTTCCTTAGAATGATGTACAGTAGTGCTACTGACAATGTTACATTGGAAAACAGCTGGACAATCACTTTCGCTGATTTCGGCCACAGGAAAGACTTCCCGATGTACTCCAAGCGATCTGTATCAACATTCCACTTGAATCTATCTTCTATCAAGTCCAGTCTTGCGGCGACGGTCTGGTTTATTGCAAAAATTCTGAAACTTAATGCAGTTCTCATTTTGCGCTGAGAATTATCTGGTTTTATGATAGACACCAATGAAAGCTGCGACTGATATTGGTACGTCAGTATATGCTAACAAATGGGGATGATAATGGAATGACTATTGATAGGTTAGATTCCCGGCAAATATTACACAAAAATTCATTACTCAAGGGTAAAGCGTAGCAAACCTAACTTGTGTATTCACTCAGAAATGCACCAAAGCATTATAGGCATTACCGAAGTTAACTTTACTTGATTGTATTTTAACGTCGTGGATCTTAGTGACGTAGACATTTACGAAACTAATCATTTGGCCAATAATAATAATAATAGCTAATACAATTTGATGGATATTATTCCAAATACTAAAGCAGGATTTAAGTACATGGTTTTCCCATCTAATTGATTCATATTTAATGATATTTTAAATCTTAAAAGCTTATACTCCTTTGTTCGTACATATAAAATAACTTGGCTGGGGATTCTTGAGGTGTAACCGGGAAATTTGGTTTTTTCCAACACAGATTTTTAAAGATAAAAACGACCTCTTGGTTCGCGTATTTGGCTGCTCAATATAAAATAAAGCATTTCCTAGCTATGTTAGAGGTGTTTCCCCACACTCTGGGGTGTGGTCCTCAATTTGTTTAGATAAAACCGGGTAGTCATAAGAAAATATTACATCCTTGATGAATATCACATGAACTGGATTTAAATATGGTATAATAGTTTTACCATGCCAGGGTGGACAAACAACGAAGGAATATCCCTATGAGATTCTATTTTCGAATCGCATTTTTTAAAATGACCAATCCGATGTATTTTATAGACACGTGTATTGATCGGTTTAAAAATCCATAGCACAATAATTCAGTTCGGCGAAACGCTAAGCTTTCAAAGTCTTGAAATATTGGCTTGGGTTTCGTAACTTTTATCATTAACAGATAACATATATGCAAATAAAATCCAGTTCCATCGCAGCAATCTGCAACCAGCGGGCATTGTAATTCACAGGAGCTTCATCAACGGCTATTCCTCGAAAGTACTGTATGCTTGTCTGGAAAAAACATTATATGTTTCTAGACATACACCTAGTGAAACGAAACAAATACAGATACTAGACGTATGTTATGGCGTCGAGAAAACATTGTGACAATCCTGGGGTCTATTGACAGTTTATTGGTACCACATGTGAAATGTCTATCTATAACCGTTTAGTCATGCGTGCGGAACAAAAATTGGCAACCGGCATATTAGGACCTAATCTGTGACATAACATGTGTTCACCCATGTACGCCAGGTGCGGGTCCAAAACTAGGTGTTTTCTGGTTTTTTGATCGCCATAACCCAAATATTATCACTTCACAATGATCGGAGATGGTCGTGCCAAAAAGCGGACACGGCCGAAAAATGTTGCTCTGTATTTTCATAAAGTAGACTTAAACCCTGTTCTGAACGTTATTATCGTTCTGGCATAAAAAGCGTCATATTATTTTTTTATTTAGTCAATAAATATGTCAGTAAGATTTAAATTATTAAAACTATGTTAATTAAATAAATTTTCACTTCGGCTTATTAATTACGAGCTGACGTATACATTTTGATAGAAAATATTATACTAATTCTAAACTTAACTAATTAGAATTGAAGGCTTTAAACTATGGCTAATGGAATCGAAAATCTGGAGTCTATCTAAAAGCATTGAAGAGAAGGAAGAAAGGCAAAGAATGTTACGCGAGCTGAATAGCCGTCCGATAGGAATTGGGTCAAATGGGGTTTATCAACTTACGTATGGATTCACAGCTCAAGTAAGTGAAGCTTGATGTATATCGCACGTGTTTTAAATTGTTATTACAATCGATGCCATGTAACGTTTGAATACTATATTCATTTCAGATGTTCGTTGTTATGATCACCTTATTTCTAATTAGCTTTGACAAATGAAGCAATTTCGTATAGTTGGCTGCGACTTTGGAATTCTGGGACTGCAATTTTATTGCATATTGTTAGTCGAAGCGATGAATCAGTAAGATACACACTACTGAATTAAGTGTTAGCGTTGGACCATTTCATGACGCAAATCATATCAATTTAATGTACAATAATTCAAACTACTAAACTCGTTCGTCAAAACTTTATTTAAGGATTTTATTTGTATATTTGTCGTAAACAATATTTTTATTACATATTTAATGAACGAATAAATGATGTCATAATGTACATACAAATATTTAAGGTAATTTTGAACTTGTAAAGAAATGACAAGTACACTTTTCTAACAGTAATCACAAAAATTCTATCCAGCACGAGTTCATCCCATTATATAAAATAAAATGAAAAGCAAACAATTTATATATATGTAATATTAAAAATTAGAATTTTCATGTGGCAGTGTGAAACGACACAATGAAGTGCATTTAACATTTAATTAATTTTTGAGTAGTTAATATAAGTTTTAAATTAATTACTAACGTAACAGAACTAGCTGATAAAATTAGTATGGTGAATATTATGTTCACAGCAGCTTCAAATGTCTACTGACATTTATCCACTTTTACCTACTAATTTAAGGAAAATGGTATCGTCATTTCAACCAGAATTTAATTTTGAGTGTGGACTTTGTTTCGACAGCAGATTTTAATATTTATTTCTGTTCTACATCTAAATACGAACCTGTTTCCGATCGACTAATCGTAAAATGTCAGGAAACCCACCTTGTATACCTCAATAAATACTTCTGGGATTGTTGTTGTTATGTGACTATTACGCTATATTTGACACTGAATTGATGTATTATTATATGTAATTATAATTGTAGGAAATGCGTGGTGCAAAATTTAAGATGATTCTAATAAATGGTTTATGAACCAGTATTAAAACTGGATTATGTAATTCCAATCTCTGGTAAGCGCACTGTACAAAGTCATTCCTATTCCATGCACCCATATTGTCCAATTATCTACATTTACATTGTTTAAATGTCTTGAAGAAAATTTGTTTAGATTGAGGTCATCTTGATAGAGTTTGGTAATTTTGCTTGTAAAATTTAGCTATTAGTAATTTTACCAAATCTATAACAACTTGTTGGAAGAGGATGGCGCTCATTAAATCTGATTTATCCATAGCGAGTCACAGCGTGAGATTATATAGTCCGTATCGTGTACTCATATTGAGTACTATGCTCTGAATATTGAACATAGCTCGTTCCATCGGTCACAACGCTCAAAACGGGCAGTCATATTCCATGATGTAGTGAGCAAATAACTTCATGCCTCAGCTCATACATATAGTTACATATACGAGACACTTTTGGATTTTAAACTCGCGTGACAACATTCCTTCAACAAATGTTGCATGTGTAATTAAGATAAAGTTGAGTCCATAAAATATTCATCTACTGCTTCATTGATCTTCCCGTTCGACGACAGCATACTATTTTGCCATTTAAAACTACAAGCCAACGCCCTTTTTAGACGCTAACATATTCTAACACAGTTTGTTTGTTGTTTGTTTCTAAAACTAAAATTTCGTGTCCAACAATAACATAAATCTGTAAAGAACGCGATGTTGAAAAATCATTACGAGTAGAGTAAGGAACATCTTAGAGAGTAGAAGCATCACCTCCATTGAAGTTGCACGAAAATCATCTGAAAACTTCAACACACTTTCAGATTCATTTCAACGGGACGTATACTCAACGTCATTGAACGCACATGTACTGCAGCCCATATTTCGAATCTTTGGAACGTCACGATACGTTACCTTTGTTTCACACCGGAGAATGTACACGGTAGACACTGTCCAAATAAAAAGTGTTCAAACGTTGATTCATAAGGTATCGTGTTAAGAACTCACGTCAACCTTTCCACAAATATTTACGTTGTGCGCATTTTATGATAATTGGCAGGTTTAAATTATTGTAATTTAATTACTGAATGTATAGGTTTCCAATCCTTCCAGAAACATCGGTTACTAAGCAAATTTAGCTCGTAATTAACTTAAGATGCACTTTTATATTAAACTCTCCTGAAGTCCTTGTTACTTGCCAAGTTTAAGTTTTCATGCTAAAATATTTGAACGCTGACTTGAATATATACAAAAGCAAAGCGATGGGGACCGAAAAAACCACGTTTACCATTCTCAAGGTTGTGAAAATTCCCAAAACAGTTCCTGCTCGAATTTGGGAATTTCAGATTAAATGTCTATACTATGGAGGCTTTGTACATTACAAGCCGGTATATGATGCAGACAATGGACGCTGGAATCTGACGATTCGTTCAAAATTTACTCGGGTAAGTGTACGAACAGATATTATTAAATTAATCGTGGATCTAATTATTACAAATTCAACTAATAATTCCGTAGCTGCTGTCCCTCTCGGTTATATGGCTACCCTACTTTATTCAAAATGCCATGTTGATGACTCATGACATCTCGCGACTGTACACCAATGAGAATAAGTCTGCAAAAATTTACTTTCGAGTACTGAACAGATTTCTGGAATGCACCCGAAGTGTCGGCTTCTCCTACAAGTCCTACATCATCCTTACACGCAAGGACTTGTTCCAAAAGCTGATAAATCGATGCTGCGTATCAGCTTCCCTCTCTTACTCTGAACTTCCCAAAGAGAAGAAGTACAACTACAAAGTAGTCTCTTTATTTTACTTGGCAATTGCTTTTGCGTCCAGATTGATCCTCGAGTCAATTCTTATTGTGGCTCTGAACCCATCTGACGCTTCAAAATGGATGAGCCCCTCCAACAACTTTCTGAGAGCCGTGCAGACCGGAAGAAAGCTTTTCTTTCTTCCCGCAAACGACATGATAGGCGGTCCGGGGAATTACGTTTTGGGAATATTTCAAATTGCCTTGCAATACTCATCACGTATTCTGTACGGAAACATTGACTTAGTGATTGGAGTTACAATTCCGATTACAATTTGGCTAACAACAAAAGAATTCATCTACATGACAGAACATCCAATGAATCAAAAAGCAACAACCAGTGGAGACAGAATGCCAAAAGAAGTATGCTCTACGTATTGCAAACTTAAGGAGTATTCAAATACGGTGAACGACATTTGGTCAACACTTTACCTGGTATGGCTGACAGAAATGATGGCGACCTTTGCACTTTTGCTGAATACATTTTTGAGATCCGGATCTGCATTCCGTGTGGTCTACTTCGTGATAGCTGCTTCTATGAGGTTTATTGCGCTCTATTTTTCGGGCGATGTTTCTCGAATGGTAAGAATTCTTTCATGGGATGGATATTGTTATGGTTATTGGATGATGGTCATAATATAAACATTCATTGACGCAGATTGAAGGCTTCAAACTTTGGTTGACAAAACGGGAAATCTGGGAGAGATTCAAGAGCACTGAGGAGAAGGATGAACTGGAAAGGATGTTGCTCGAGTTGGATAACTATCCCATTGGAATTGGATCACATGAAATTTATCACCTTACTTATGGATTCATTGCTCAGGTAAGAAAGGACTCGCAAATTTTTATTGGCTTGATAATAATATATAATTTATAAAAGTCCAAAATTCATGCTTTGTATTTCAGATGTACATCGTGATAACGGCAAGTATTTATTGTGCATCGTAGAAAAAATAAGTTGCTCGTAAATTCAATTAATTTGCTCGGAAATCTGATTTTTTCCGAGGAAATTCAAATGCCTGAATTTGCTCGAAAAATGATAGAAAATTCACGGAATTTGGACTTGGAATATTTTTTACGTGTGATATCACCTAATATAATATAATTTTGATAATTAAATTGCTACAAAAAATTATAATTATTAATTGTTTGGTGGTCACATATTGGCTACTATATATGGGAGAATAGATGGTTTTCTTGTAGGCAATCGTTGGTCATTTATGGGACCGTTAACATATAAGTTGAATATAAGCCTACCAAGAATGGTGCGACCATTTGCCTGAATATACTACAATCAGCATCCCCTTCTTGTCTCTAAATCAATTTAAATTGAATCGCATCTACGGAAGATCAGGTAGCAATCAGGCTTTTTCTGAAACACCGTCTATTTTTTGAGACTAACTAACTATAATGAGACATCCATTTGCCTTTTTAAAATATTTACAAGCATATCGTCCTAAACACACGCCTTTAAGTTTCAGTCCGGAATCTACATAATGTATTAATGCTTTAAAATATCCTGATTTAAAAAAGCCACATTCGAATGCATTTGAGTCAGACGTATGACATAGTGTATGCCAAATTTCTGTTGCACTTACTTGATAGCCATTTACTCTGTAATATTGTATTATAATGAGTGATATCACCCGTAAACTATATTTGCCAAAACCTGTCAAATAACATAGTTTAAGTTACATGCTTACCATATATTGTCGGACCTACACTAATAATGTCTGACAGATAAGTCTAACGTGACAAATATTATCAAGGGTAAATGCGACTGTCTCTGTAGTATAGTCACTTTTTGTGTAACATCTCCGATTCGACATGAATTACTGAATAAATACTTTCTCCGAATTTACAAAATCCACATTTAAATGTTGTTTGAGTCAAACGCATGACAATAAGTTCAAATTTTGGTTCTACTTACGTGATAGCAATTTAATTATCAAAATTATATTATATTAGGTGATGTCACACGTAAAAAATATTAAACGTAAATAGTAAACGTAAGTCCAAATTCCGTGACTTTTCCATCATTTTCCGAGCAAATTCAGGCATTTGAATTTCCTCGGAAAAAATCAGATTTCCGAGCAAATTAATTGAATTTACGAGCAACTTAATTTTTCTACGATGCACAATAAAATATTTCCGATGATAACTTTGTTTGTAATTAGTTTTGATAAATGAAACGGTTTTACGTTGGGTTTTGTACTTAAATTATGCTGTCTCAATTTAGTACTGGGAAGTATTACGATTGTCAGTTCGTAGTTGCATTTCAACTTGTTTGTGAATATCCGTCCAAAGTGACACGAAATATTTTATTTGAATAGTTTACTTGTTGTAAATGTTTAGATGGTTGTCGTCACAATAGATGCTAGCAGTTACAACGCATTGAAAGTACAATGTGATAGTCGAAGTTTTTAATCGTACCACATTGCATGGGTTGTCGTAAATACATAAATAATTTAACTAACATAACAGAGCAAACTGTATTAATATTATTTGACAACGAAATAAAAACTACCCCGAAAACAAACGGTTGCTGACATTCGGTTATTTGTTTCAATGCGTAATGTCACAATAATGTATATTGGAATCAATAGTTTTCTGCTCTCCATATTCTTCCATTGAGTCATTCGTTAACTCTGCATTACCACGGGCGACGAATTTGAGTTCGTCTGGTGGTGAGCTATTTATCACCCGATAAAGTAAAATCATGTCCCTTAAAGCATCTTCATGTACTTTAACGTAACCTGGAAACTAGCTCAACATATATCTGTTGATTTATTCTAAAATATGAAAAAATTTAAATTTGAAAATTTCAATTTATTTTGATTGTATCCAAAATGAAATTTAGAGTAAGCGTTTCAACAATTTGTAACTATTTCGATTTTTTACATTAATATCATGCATATACTGATACTTAATTAAATTTGAGACACATGCACTTTACAGATAAGATTTTGGTCACCGATATTTGAATCTGACTATCTCTCATGGAAATGTTTGCACATTTCCAATCAGAACAGCGGAATATTCATGCAACAGATTAGTCAACCTGTAAACGATATTAGTTACCGTGTGCTAATTGGGTTATTAGTTTCGTAATATTTCCTTCATAATGTAAGCTCTACTTTAGTACAGTTAATTGCCATGAAGCCGAACAAACCAATCCCGCGTAATTGCAATCACCGTAACTGGAGAATACGAAAATCACCAATCTATCTTGAAAACAGTAGAGAAGTGACTGATAACTAATATTTCAAAACGGAGCAATGCTTTTATGCCGCTCGTCTTATATCGTTATTCCCACATAAAGTTCCAAGCATATCGAGACAAATATGAGACACAAATATAATATAGTTTTGCAGATCAATATTTTAATTAAAATTTCGGACTAGTGGCGCCGATCGCTTCCGCTAGATAATAGTCTACTGCTTAGTGTCAGTATGTCGGAGCAAACGGCTTTCCATACACTTTTTGTACTTTGCCAAGTGTCCAAGACTCCCAGAGAAATATCGTTGTATCTACAAGCAGTTATACGGGTCTCATTTGTGTTTCGTATTTGGAGGAATCAAAGCGAAATGAGGGCCTCGCGGTGAAGATGTATATGAGGACCCTACTTTGATATGAAGAAACGGAGAAACCGTATGAAATATCAAAAAACAGTCACAATAATCCCAAAAGTGGACATATTGCTTGGGTTGATACATGAGACTAATTGGAACTAGGGATTATTGAGACTAGTCCGTCGGCTGCAAGTACATTTTGCGCTACCTTGTCACGGATTTAAACCTCTTGGAAAAGTGCTTGCCTACTCAAATACGTTGCACGAATCTCACATCTGCTTGGAGTTTGAAGGAATCAAAACGTATGCGAGGAAACGTTCTGAAATCACTGACTGAAATTCAAAGCATCAAGACACCATTTAATTAACATAACATTAACACAAAAATTATTGCATTTTGGAAACTGACTACTTGTGTCGTGAACGTGATTGAAATAGACGACAGATATTCTAGACTTAAAAAATGAATAAATATACTGCCGTTCAAGTTGTGATAGGCTGCTTATCATTTTGTGTCACAAGTGGAATTAGCAGCAACATTCAGAGTAGCAGCAGCGTCACATTGATCGCATTAGAAAATTTTCCAATTAATGATTGTAATCAAATAAACTATGCCTGTGTCGTGATTTCACAGTTGTTGAAATCAAATGCAGTACCTTCTTCCTACCCATATGTTCTTTTGAACCTGTCAGAATTGATGCATGACCTAGATCGTGAAAACTGCATGGTTATAGTGGATAACTTTCAGAATATAGACATCGAATCTTTACACTCGGGTGTCATTTTACGGCGACCACAGATTGCAATACTAAGTAACAAACACATGCTCCAACGGCACATTCCTCTATGGATCCCCGACGGATTGCTGGATGGAAACAACTCTACACTTGTGGAGAAAGGAAGCACTTTCATATGTAATGGATCCACACATTTGTCCAATTTTGAATTTACCGAATGGTCAGCCACTCAAATTAAAGATTTATGTTTACGGTTGAATTTCTCTGAATATGTTACAAAATCTAAGCCCTGGAATTGCCTGGTGAAAATCTCCACGCAAGTACCCAAAGAAGTCTTACGCTACATGATTTCGCCTGAAGCATTCCAGTACAAATTACATCCTGGATCTATTCAGGAACGTTTCAAACTATCATTTTCGGCTACTCCAGTCGTTCACATAATCCTAAATTTCAAGGACTTCACGTTGGAATCAGCAGATGTGTTCATCTCAGATTTTCGAATTCCAGTACTTAATATTACGTTTGTTTCGGGTTCAGTGAATACGCCTTCAGAAAAACAAAACCGGCATGAAATAATAAACATTTGTCGAATGTCATATTATCAGCCAATTAACAACATTGAATGGTATGCTCATAAGGAGCCGATTTGTGAAAATTTACCGAGCATTAAAAATGCGTTCAGTGTCATGCCAAAGGAAGAGGAAACATTGTGGAAGTTTGGAGACTACTATAAAACGCCGTCGTTGTCTATGGAGGACATTTCCCTTAAATTTAGAACCAAATTGAAACGCTGCCATGTTCCATCACCCTTCAGCAATTATGAGTCAAAAGCAAAAACAAATTTGTTGCAGAGTCCGTCCGATTTAATGTTAGCTGACACAGTCTCCTCTATTCTATTTACGATTATCTCGAATGCAACCCTGGTAATTGGAGATGTATATTGCAAAAATGGGAAATCGTTTACACACCCAAACCAAATGCTGCTCCATTACCAGGACACGACACTAGAAGTTCGAGCTATAAATGACCGTTTTACCGGAGCATTCCATCTGGTCTACAAAGATGCTATGAACAATTACGCTTTTGTGAGCTGCGGCGGCGACAAGGGACGAAATTCGTTTGGTTTGTACGACTTGGTCAGTGTATACGACACTCATATATGGATATGGATTCTGATCTCATCGACTGTTCTGGTGAAAGCGAACAGACAGTTTGCGTTGAATCTGTCGCAAAAATCAAGTAAATATTCACATTGGATGTATATAATAAAACTCGCACTCGAGCAGGGCAACCCCTTCCCTGAAAGTCTACTTCACAATACAAAGCTCCAAATTATAACAATATCCGCGTCATTAGTTGCAATTGTGCTCAGTGGTGGTTTCAAGAGCACAAATATCGACAAGATGGTTTCCTCTAGTGTGTTGCTGCCTTATTCGAAATTCGAAGAGTTGGTTGGCGAAGGGTTTACGATCTACTCCAGAACGCGGAATATTCGTCGCACCTGGCATACGTTTAGGGATACGGATCTTCAAAATAATGAAATTCCTATCCCAGAATTTTCAAATCATTCTGTGGAGTTGTGCAGATCTGATTATGCGTTTGTGGCCTTCTCAGAAGTTATAGCGTGGTCACGCATTGCAGGGTCGATCGAAGTTCACCAAGGGATGAATATGTCCAATAAGTGGAATATAAGTATATACATAGAACAGCATACAACACTTCATCCTAATACCACGAGTAGTTTCTGGAAAACAGTTAAACTGTCCACAGTAGAATGGAAAAATAAGGCACACCCGTTTTTCTATACAAATGACTCTGAGATACTTGAGATATTAAGTGATTCACAGGAAAATATTCTTTTCAGTCATCTTGAGTCTTGCAACAAGTCGGCAATGTTTTTGCCAACTTACGAGGCAAAAGTAAATGCACAACGATTGATTCAAGCTCATCCGTCCTTCAGAGTTAATGTGGGGCAAGAAATAGTCAGTAACATTTCGTATGGATTTCAATTTTCCCCATCGGTTCATCCAAGGGTTATTAGGCGAATCCAAGCAGTGGATATGTCTGGAATTTGGAGTTGGTTACTAGATTTTGCCGGTAGAGCTACAAAATTTACTCCAATGCTGCGAGACACATCCTTGAAACCTCCAAACATAAATGGCAACATGTCAACAATATTTCTTCTTTTCTTATACGGACTTGCTGTTGCCATTATGTGCTTTTTGGTGGAGACCTCAGGGACCAATATTTGGGATCTCTGCAGAGGAACCGCTTCAGGAATATCGCGACGTGTTAGCCTGCTCGTTTGCTACGTATACAGGTTGATAAATTACACTAAAGTATTAGCGATAAACACGCAAGGTTAGCTGCGGCTTCAGGAATTTGAAGTTTTCTCTTGTATCGATTTAATTTAGTTTCGATTATCATTTAAAAACAACCATGGTCAAGGAATCAATATCTACTAGATATTATCTAGTAATCGCTTCACTGGTAATTACGAACGACCAGCGTTCCTTCACCATTCAGATGATTTTCGGCAAACGAATAAAAATATTTCGGGCAAAAAAATTAAATACAATTGAAGTAAAAGTGGGTTACAGATAAAAGCATGAAATCGTATTTGTAGTTTCAAGAGACATTCATTTATTTCCTGAGAGGAATTTAGATTGGAATAATGTTTGGGCAAAACGTGCTTAGCAAATGTTCAATTTATTCGTTTAATGAAACATAAAGTATTAATGTGCTCCTAGAAATTCATATCCATGGGCTCGAGTGGATGGATAGTAGAAATTCAGGACAATAGCAAAAAAGGGGATAGTATGTGGCCCAAGTAGTTGCTAATATTTTGTCAAATGAGACTTTCAACACTGAACACTCATTGCAAGTTGAACAATAATTGTAACAAAAGCCAATTCACTGAGGTTGTTTACATTTTTCGGCTTCAGCAAAACAAGTTCACATTGCTTCACAGTAAAAATTTAGTTTGGCTGCTAATGCTGTGCTGAATGACAAAGTTGCAAATTAAATATAGTTATCGGTAATGAATTATTTGTCAATTTAAAAGTACCATTTTCAAACATATAAGTTCATTCATAATTAAAAATAAATTGGAGTCGGCATGCCTGCGTATGTGGTTTCGTGGAAGGAAAGAAGGAAGCAAACAGCGGGTTAAAAAAGTAATAAGTCATTAAAATCCGTAAAACTTGATACTGTGTATATCAGTATTCGACGTCATGTTTTGAAAAATTGCGAAGACGATAGCAATTGTTACGAAAATATTGATTTATTAGTACGTGTCTATAAAATAAATTGGTGTAAGTAGTGTGTTACTAACTAATTGCATTAGTGTAAAAATATGCATCTATGCATTGTGTGCAGCTATCATGACTGAAATTCCTTTCAAGGAAATATGTTGCATGCAAATATAATTCCCGACTTAGAACGAAAGCCATTTTAAGAACTTTCGACTCATTGTGAGTTTTTTATACTTCACAATTGTTCATATTTGAAGGAAGTGAACTAATGCTGTTATTCTTTTATTGGTTGTTTGCTTTAAAAAGGTTTTCTCCGCAATGTCAAGACAGTGTTACGATTATAGTAGTTCATAACGTAGTGTCAAATAAACAAATATTTGGGTTCGTGAAAATTAAATACGCTAGGACTTTGCAAGTTTCTTTTCCGTCTTTCTGCCAAAATATGTTACGTTCCAAAAGCTTTGTTATGTAAACATTTACTGATGTTTATATTGTACTTAAATGTTACAAGTTTGTGAAAATATTCGTTGTAATTTTTGAGAATAAGGAAGTACACTAACACGTGGACAAACAAAAACTATTGTCACTGTCAAGTCTTACACTTAAAATTTGTGGATATTCACATTACGGCCGCTACTCTGTTTCCTGGAAAACAACATATTAAGATTTTGATGGATTTCAGTGTTTGTGACACTAACGACGTTAGAGGACATGATAATTTGAAATGAAATCTTTATTTGTCAAGCTATCGATTGCAAACTGCAAACATCATCAGGACAGATTGAGAATAGGAAAAAGGCGAACGTAATATAGTTAATTTGTAGTAATTTTTGTCTAAATTAATAATTGAAAGGTTAACATTAACACATTCAAATTGATTAATTTTTCCTCCTCCTTGGTGATGGGTTGTTGGTATTTTTCTGTTCAAGCTTGAGTTTAAAGAAAGGAGGTAGTGTTGAGCACCATTGTGGTTGTATCCGGGTTCCGCTGGAAATGTTCATAATGTTGGTCGCTGCTTTGATGTACATACATGCGTTCCATAACTTTGCGATATGCGTCATTTGCTTCGAATTCCAAAAGCGTAAGGCTACCCTTATCAATACTATATCCTGGATTTTGGTCCATGCAATTTGAAACTGCTGAGTTGGGGTTATTTTGTCTAATTGCATCTTCATGTTGGCCGAGTCTTTCAAAAATATCGATACCGGATTCTCCAATGTATTACAAAGGACATTGTGTATTGTTCTGTTTATCTTTGTATTTAAATGAGTAAACCTTAGGTTTCTTTTCGTTAGTTGGCTTAGTTTTGAGGTTGCAAAGGATTCTGTTCAACTTTATTCCTGGAAAATATCCTATTTCTACGTTCATACTGAAACGTAAAATCCGAGCAATTCTGTTGGTTGTTTTTCCGTAGAACTAGCTCTGTAAGTACTGGAGAAATAGGTGAGCCCATTGCTGTTCCGTCTTCTTGAGTATAAATTTCATTACCATAAGCAAAGTAACAGTATGGAACGCATATTTGTAGCATGTTCATAATATCCTCAAGATGGAGCGTTGTTTTGATTTCCAAGATTGGTCTTGCTGTAATCTTTGTTTCACAAATTTGAGGCCATCAAAGATTGGGATGTTTGTGGACAGTGACTTGACATCAAAGGAGACTTTAATATGTCCACGTTTCAGTTGTTGAGACTTTAAAGTTTCCACGAATTCTGTTGAATTTTTAATGGTATGTTCATGGTTTCCAGCAACTATTTGTAAGATCGGGGATAAATATGATGCGAGTTTATAAGTTGGTGATTGTCGGTAGTCAACAATTGGTCGATGTGGGATATCTTGCCTGTGGATTTTTGGAGCGCCATACATTTGAGGAAATTTTTGGTTTTTTGGGGATGATATGGTCCAATTGAGATTTATCCATTTTCTGTTGGTCGACAAGAGGTTCCAGAACTTCAGAATTTTCAGTATGTAGGAATTTGTACGGTCTGAATCGTTTCGTTTGTATGGCCCAGAGGAAATCATTTCTTTCATCTTCTGGTCATAATCATTGGCATCCATAATGACAACACAGTTTCCTTTGTCGGATTTCGCAATTTTTATGTTTGTATCTCTTTTTAAACTTTTAATTGCTTCATTGCTCCATGATTCCCATTTTAAAGTGGCTTGATTTGGTTTGATTCCATTTTCAATTTTTTTGTGACCCCATGGCGTATATATAGCTTATTTGGTTCTGGTAGGTCCAAATCATACATTTTCCTTTCGACGGCGAACATTAGTTGACGAGTGACACCTTTATATGGAAGAGCAAAGTTTTACCGGATAATGTCGCGAAGGTAACTACTTCATTAAAAGTATACACCAGTAGTTCAGCACTATCATAAAAATTGATTTCACATGGTTGCTTATTTCTGCTTACTTAAATGCTAATTGATCATAGGACGATTGTACTTTTCAGAAACATCGTACATCTGTTTTGTTAATAGGATTCAGATACACTTTCCACAATGATTCGTAATATATTCCGTTCAATTGGTGTAACGGAACCAAATTACATTGCCATATAAACGAGTAATCCAGAAGGGATTGATTCAGAAGGCCAGGACGTCCACAATATGTTCGTTGTGTATTTCAAATTTGCCTATTTGGTATGCTGCACTCCATTTAGATTGAAAAGAGATACAAATGTGCAAGTCACTCCGCCTGAATGCAAGAAATAATATGCTCCATTCCAATTGATTTGCAATCCTTATATAATTTATCGTGAGGCCTACTGGAAAGTTTCTTCCTTCAGTCTTAAGAAGCATTTAAACTTTTTTGCAAAATAAAGTTTCGTAACTAAGTTATGTACCTGCGAAAGCAAATAATATCAAGCGTATGTTTCTGATTCGTAAAAAATAATGCCCCAGTCGAACTTTTTCTCGACTGCTAATATTGCCATAATCGGTCAGTTAGTGCTTATGCAGTTTCAAATGCATAACCTCAAAACATTAGGTACAGTATTCTTCATCAATATCATACTCATTTCAAAAATTTTAAACCTGACGTGATCAGAACAGGAAAGTGGTGAAACGCTTTACTAATATATTTAAAATAAGCCATTCGTAAAGCGATCCAATGTTGTAAGTTAGAACATGCACATATGTACTTTTACTTCCGGAAAGTTTTTGGAGAGATATTTCCTAAGTGAATGCCTAGCACACTTCGGCAGGTTACCATTGAGCAATTAGCGGGAAAGACGAACAGTTTACGTGTGAACCGGTTGTAACATGATATTCTAATTTGACAAAACAAAATTTAGACATTTCAAAATATAAATTCATATTCTATCCAACATATGTATATCAGGTTAAACAGATTAATGTGATTATCTACCGCTGTCAAGAAATATTTCCATGGATCCACAATTTGGTAGTTTCTCGTTTGTAGAACCAACAAATGGGGGTCAAGTACATATTAATAGCTTACTTCTCTAGCTTAAGGGATGTTATAGTGCTGGCAGCAAATGAGCAAAAGAATTCTGATAACCATTTATGTAGCAATTATTAAAACATGATGTTGCAACCCAGTATATCCAGATTAAATAAATGGACTATTGAATTTGGTTGTAAAGTCAACGAATCTGACATCTCGGCATTCACAAACAAAATCAGACAAGCATTACCTGTCCGATATACGTCAAAAAAGCAACACACCTATGCATGAACAAATACCCAGATGAACATAATGTCCACGGTCACTGAAATGTTCGCAAATCTGCCAATCATTGTATCCCAATATTGACAGAATGCTATATTACCATATGCATATGTAAAAGTGGGCTGCACTGACCATTTTGGAATTTCTCGTACTTTCCAACGATGCAATTGGCATAACGACGTATAAATTAGAACTGGATACTACATCGACGGGAATTTATAAAATGCTCTATATTATCTAATGTGAATTAGTTCCTCAGACCAGCGCAAAGAGAGTCAAGTATGAATTCAACGATTAAGTTCAGCATGGTTTTTCTTACAAAGATTATTCATGTAGAAGTTCGTAAGAGCAACTCACGTAATGAGTGCATTTAAATAATTCAATCAGGCTTCTAATGGATCCACTCTATCTGGTCGTAATTTATTTAAATGATCTCGTTCTCCTGAATGGCCTTTCAAGGGTGAAGTTTGTGATGGTTTCCTCATAATCGTTCTTTGCACCGTATTCACATTTGTGCACACAAATTTATCGGGGCATTGTGATTGCATTTGATCAATTCGAGAATTCAGATGAAAAAGACCACTTTGTAATAAAATTTTCATGAAAAACATGATTCAATCTTTTCAGCAAGCAATGCAGCACACATAACATATTCGACAATATATTTTAGGCTCTGTTCAAAATTGCAACAGTGATAGAGGGGTTTATATTGATGTAAGTGATCAGAGTGATAATATGACTGAAAATTTGTTGGGATTTTTATCTACTACCGAATACAAATAAACTAAATTTATGTCGACATTTCGCGTATACTAAGAACGCTTTCTGAGCCCGACATTGGCCATTTAATCGATATTTCAACCGGTGACCGCCAATTGTCTTTTCATATTTCATACATCGTCAATAGATACAGTAATATAGAATATAAAATGAATTGGCATAACGAAGACGTTTAAAATATTTAAGCTGTGGCCAAAAGTACCGACGAAGCCACTCACCGTAGAAGGATAAATAATCCTGGATGTTCCGAGAGTTTAAGGTAAATCTCAGTAAGTCTTCAGTAGGCAATGCATTCACTGGACTTAGTCGACTGACTGACTGACACTGTTTAAAGCATTTCGACAGTGTCACATCAATCAGATATTGTAAATTTACTTCCGCTGTGACGTGCAAAGCTTGAGCACTAACCATATTCACCGTTGAATTAGTTTTTTAAAACACTGATCTGAGGAAATTGAATTGCGATCACATGCCAACCGTAAAATCATTCTGATCGCACAAAATTGGTTACCTGCTTTAAGAATTTACGTAAAATATTTTAGCAAATGTACAACAATTTTGCACTATCCCACTGGTGATCTGAGACGGCCAATTAGAACTGCTTCGGAGGATTCTTGTAGTATGTTCGTTAAGAAGTTAATTTGTTCCATCTCCTTCATCGTACTTGTCTGGATCCAGTTTATTCGTGATTTTAATCGGTTGCCAGTTCAACAAGTCGCGTTGTCGCTGTTATTCCAAATATCTATTTCGTTTCACCTTGCTCTTGCACTGCAAGTGTATCCAAAACGGAAGGACATCGAAGAAGGTTTTACCGCACTCATTTCATTCGAGAGGCACCATAACGGTAATACAGCCGTATTTAGAACAAGATTGATTATCGTTACCATTTTCGATGCTTAAAGTTTATTAATTAATTTTAAAGATGATTATTGGATTCCACCAAAGGGGGAATTTGGACCTGGCGCACGGGTTCCGATGTACTTGTGGCTTGGCATAGCAACCCATTCAGTTCTTTGCTTGTGTCTCTGGCTAATACTTCTCTGTACACCGTGTCTGCCTTTGAATTTAGGAAGTATCATGTTTCCATCGTGCAGTCCAGAAAAAGTTACCCTGTCACTTCTTGAGCATGTATTAATTTTGCTGTTTCGTTTCATGTCGGCAACGTTAGCAGTTTGGATATTTCTGTTCGTTTGTGCAACGGGCATGTTACAATACGTCGCGTATACGTGCATACCCTACTTTTGTTTTCATAGTTATTTGTATTTGTTTCAAAGGCATCTGAAGATGATGAACGAGAACACTATTGAGCACGTGGTGTCAATATGGCACGAAATTCAAATTATGGTTAGATCTAATAATAATGTCAATCAAAATGGCTTG
>CM023201.3:13980512-14002097 GCA_004115045.4 Sinella curviseta | reverse complement strand
GAAAATGTTCTTCAGTGCCAATCATTAATGAAAAACCTCCCCGTATTAATTGATTTTCAGGACAGTGTCAACTGTTTTCCTGAAAAGTAATTCGTATTAATTTAAATCTGTAACTAATAATTTTCCAGCTCAATGTCCACAAGTACTGCATGAAACCTCATTTCTTCATAATACACCCACTTTAATCACACAAATATGCCAATTTAACTTTTATTGTGAACATTACAATTCCAACAATAAGTCGAACCAGTCCAGAAGACATGTTTCTCGGAATTAAAGAACCGAATGAGTCAAATTGAATACACATGAGGACCTCACATATATAGACGTACTCAACAAATTCGGTTTAATGGTGTAAAGATTGAAGAAAACTTCATTGTCGAACGTGTGAATAATGCCAAAGTAATGTGGAAGGGTGTGTATAAACCACAATGAATACTAATACTATAGTCACCCGACTCGGAGCTTAAATTCAGATGTACTAACGTGGTGGATCGTCTTAGGCATCATATTTTCGAGTCTGAATGCAAATTATAAAGAATGTGATGGCGGTAGCTGCAAGCTGAAAACAAAATCAATTTGACTCTTAGCGTTGTATTGAACAACAGTTTTCGATTTTCCGTTGCATTTTGAACTTACGCTCCACAATAAGGTGTAAGTTATTGTGAATATGTTGCTTCCATGAACTCCAACGACACCAGAGTCCAGCTCGCTCAAAATTGACGCAAGATTGTCGACGGATATATCTTGTCGGTTGTCCTCTCTGGACAGCCATTCTCTCACATGAGACGAAACTGTATTTTATGCAAAATATTTCATGACTCTGTAAAACCTAATTTGGTGTTAATAGGGATACAAAAATATTCATTTTTACACAAATTTGCGTGGAGTATCCAGACTTCACATTTGAAATCATAATATACCATCTTCTCAAAATCTGCAGTTTGTGGAAACAACTCCGTCCAATGTGGAAAACTTGTAAATTAGTTTCATTTGATGCGTTTCTATTAGTTGATGCATTTATATAATTGAATTGTACATCACCACGTATGAACATATTTAGCCCAATCGGCCTGAAAACATTTGCAGAATATTTTTGTAATATTGTATACGCTGAGAATACAATGGTTTGCAAGAAATTGAATATGGATAGCCATCACTGCTTTTACGTTTAACCACCAACTATTTCACATATTCATGGTTTCCATTAAACATTTCACGGCACCAAACTCGACGGCATTCCTCTATTTCTCCGGAAGAAACCCATGTGTAGTGTTTCTTCGTAAATCTTCAATGATGCTTCATTAAATATGCTGTCTAAAACTTCTGATGAAATCATATTGACCGGCTTTTAGTCCACGTGGTGGTGGATGTAAAATGGGAACGCCATAATGGCTTCACATGGCTCATAATAGGGCAACCTAACTAACAGTATAATATTTACTTTTGACGGTGTGAGAAAACGACACTGGAAAATTAAGTCATGGGTTTGCGCCATTAGTAAAGCTCAGCGCAGTTTATGGTCCCACCAAATACATCTCTTACGTTTCATCCTTGAACGATGGAGCAGACAGAGATTTTATTAGGTAGTCACCATTTTACTTTGCAATACAGGATGAGGCATGTTTCTTTGTAACGGAATTACATTTGGGCAAAATATTTCCCTAATATCGAACGTATTAAACTGTTTGCACTTTTGTTTAAATCATTTGTTCATTCATTTGGTATTATTGATCAGTTCAGTACACTAATCACTGAATCATTACTGTACATTTTTATGTACAGTTGTGCATGTATTTTTAAAAACAAATATGAGCGTATAACATACAAATAAAAATGTTTACAGAACTTCTCAACGATTAATCAATTTATCTTATCTGACGCTCAAACGAAGGTCATGTACCTCTCTGACATGCATACTATTATGCAAAGTTAAAACACTCGTGCTGATGGCCCGATAACTGCACAAGGATTAGGGTTCAACGTTGCTCAAAGAGAGGGTTAAATGTAAATTCCAATACTGAATTTAAATGTGAACACATGAATTGTGTAGTAGTAAATACCATTGTTTATGCATATAAATTAGCATTCAATGCTAATGTTGTGTAAAACAGGAAAAGAGATAAATATTATTTCATTAGTAAACGCATTTGCATTGGCGGAAATTGCAACTTATCGTGAGTGCTGTTTTGATTAACGTGTATCTTCTTTCGTAAATGTGCGCAGTTATAGCAGCCCCACAAAGTAATGTTATCAATCACTGCTAACCGGTTGTGGCATATAATAAGCGCGTTATATTAAACATATAAAAACACTTGTGAGTCACAATAACACGCATATAGATACTGGCTAAAGTTTGGTGAACCAACTTATTGATCTTGTGGGGCGTCCAAACGTTAGTCATTTACTCCCACGTGTTATCAAGCTGACATGGGTCATTGTAAAGTGTGGGAAAACAATCTTGTTGATGGTCAGAAATATGTACCTAGAATGGTTAAATGCCAACTATTTGTAAAGGAAAGCTATATAAATTGTGAAAGGACACATATTGAGTTCAGTACGTTCCTGGTCCTCTCACTCTTTCAACATTCTACAACATGGAGCATAATTACCTACTATTACTCTTGCTTTTTGGATTTTTGTCTGTGCATATATTTAACGTTACACGTATTTTGAAGTCGCATTCTTCTTCAGGGGCTGCGGAGTGTGAGAGCGGTTGGGTTCAGTACAAGGACGAGTTTTGCATCAAGTCCTTCAACACTTTTGTAAGTTATCAAGATGCCAAAAATATTTGTGCAGCACAGGGCAGCGACACTCTAACATCCACCCTTGTTATGGTCAAGGAATCAGAATTGCAAGATTTATTGGCGGTATATACACAAGGTACATCTGTCAACCTGTGGCTGGGAGGAAAATACGATGAACAATCCGCCCAGTTTAAATGGGATGACGGCGACACGTTAACCTACACAAATTGGGATGCCGGCTTTCCTATAATAACCAATGCATCAAACGCGTGCATTGAGCTAATTCCAGTAAATGCTGTGGCTGCAGTGAAAACAAATGGCAAGTGGGTGGACACGGACTGTGAAAAGAGGAATATGGTCATGTGTCAGAAAGCGCTGTCGTGGTCGTTACAAGAGGCAGTCCGTGAAATCATTCGAATACGAAAACTCCACCAAGACGATATCAACCATCTTACTACAGAACTTGATGCAACGAGGGAAGCACTTCAGACGACCCAACAAAATCTCCAGTCAACAGAGCAGCATCTTCATCTAACACAAGAAGACCTTGCAGCTACAAAACTATATATCCAGGCAGTTTCCGCAAGGACCGTCCCCGTGGGATCAATCTATATTGAGTATTTTGATCAGCCTTCCCCAGAAGCACTCTGGTCGGATTTTAGTTGGGAAGACATTAGCAGCAGCTATGCAGGTCTGTTTTTTCGAGCATATGGTGACGGATCTTCTGAATGGGGATCCACACAAACGGAATGCGCTCCTCGTATTGCACATATGGCGTTTACTGCTCGCGACATCGCTGATTCAGGCGAATTTCCAATGTTTGTTAACATTTCCAGTGATGGTTGGTCGGAATACGTGAAAAGCGGTGTAACCACGCCAGGGTACACTTGGAGCGAGGGAGTAAGTGTATATTCGGAGGCTTGTGAGGTCCGTCCCAAAAATCAGGCTGTCAGAATCTGGAAACGCACTGCTTGAAAATATATAATACTTAATGTTTAACTTTCGCAATGATAACATGGCAGTTACATATTGTAAATATAAATTAGTTTGCTGACATAAAATAAATTGGCTTAAATTTAGTCCACAATATTAATGTGTAACATGACGTTAAATATTATGCAATATAAGACTAAAACCATGTGTGATTTCGATTTTGTTCTTTCATATTTCACCGGCCAGGTAAATTTTTAATCAATCAGCCTGGATGTTACCGCTTCATTTCAGCTGAATAAACAAAGTTTACTTGTGCAGATGCCAGTATTTACTGACATCATTTACTATGGCGCTACTTAAATATTCATCCTCATCGTAACATTCGTATCCGATCCAAACACTCTTTATGTTAATACCGATATAGTGGTCACGAGCTGTGTTTAGGTAACGCAATAAAAGTAATTTTGCAATTGCAACCTGTCAACAGGCAGCCACAGGTATGGGTAATACGTCGACGAAACCTGCCATATTGCATATAATGCCGTCATATTATAATGCGGCCGGGTAAGCTTTCCATTTAAAGTTGGTTATGGGGAGCGCATTACTTCTTATCATCACCATCTGACAATTAGTACTAGTGTTCCTACTTAGCTTTACCACTTGGTTTGCATATTTAGCTCTGGACTTTGAAAATAACATTACAAGATGGATGAGCCCATCCGAAATATTTTTGAAAGCGGTGCAGGATGGAAGAGAAAAAATTTTCTTGACTTCAACGGACAGCTTATACGAACCCGGGAACTACATCCTTGGAATTTTGATGCTTGTGATGCTCTTCAAATTTGCTCTCTGCAAATATGCAATTTGTGCTCCTCGGTACGATGCCAGTAACAATATGGCAGGCAACCAAAGCGTTTACCAGACTGGTAGCCCATCATGACGAAACAAAAAACGATACGGGCTACATGTTAAATGATATATGTGGTGCTTACCGCAAGCTCAAAGTATTTTCAATCTCACTCAACGACATGTGGTCCACATTTTTCCTGTTATATCTTATGGAAATAACGTTGAGTATGCCATTCAGTCTCAATGAACTGGAGCGATCAGGAAATGCATTCACTGGAATAGATTTCGCGTTATGGGCTTGTTTGTTGTTGATCGCGCTTTGTCTCTCCGCCGATGTTTTCAAAAAGGTACGCGGTCCTAAATTTTTTCTTTGTAATAAACGCGGTAGTGCAAGTTCGGGGTCAAACATTAAATATATTTTCAAACAGATAGATGACTTCAAACAATGGCTTGCAGCGCGGGCCATACTGGAGCAATTTGAAAACAACGGACCGCAGAATGAACTGCAATTGATTCTACTCGAGTTGGATAGACGTCCAATCGGAATTGGGACACATGGAGTTTATCAAGCTACGTATGGATTCACGGCTCAAGTAAACACAGAATATGACAAGAAAAGCTGTCACAACATTACTTGCACTAAAATAAGAATATTCCAAATTTATAATTTTATATTGCAGATGTACATGACGATGATCACTTTTTTTCTAATTAGCTTTGAAAAATAAAATGGCGGACTTCCAAGTTTCCAAATTGGTGATGAGTTGTGTAGAAAGTGTTGCAATTAGTACGGTGCGCCAATTGGATTCAAGTACTTGCACGCATTTACTTTCATGTTTCTATAAATTCACCTGGGTCACGTTATAATAGATGTGTACTGTAATATTATCTAGTAGGATGTAACATGCAATATTTCAAAATGCAATAATTTCTAATAAAAATTAGCAATACGATAAGATGCGATAATACGATTTTACTCAAGTCAAGTCAAACACCAAGTTAATAAAAAATGCCATTGCAACTCACAAGCGTAATAAAATTTAGAAATCTTATCTCAACGCCAGAAATGGTTTACTTAATATTGGACTATTGTTTTATTATAATTTAAATAGTATCTTGAAAAGTTAATGAAAGCGTATAAATTTGCCATCAATTTACCACAGATCGTGTAATGAGAGTGAAAAGCGACTTAGTAATTATAATTGTTATGAATAGTTAGTAAATCACAAGCCGAAAACCAACTGTTTGGTGACGAGATTCACAAGCTTCATGTCGCTTACTACAGAAGAATGAAGCAACGAATAAATGGCAAATGCGACATCGGTTCAATAAATTCGTGTTGCCGGTCCTAAAATTGGAGGAAACACCAATGTTGGGAATACCGGGAAAAATAAATTGCAGCATTTTCGTACACGAACGTGCAAAAGAAGCAAATAATACGCTGTAAAGCAACTTTTGCAAATGGCATACCAACATGCAAAACTATTTACCACAATGCATGGCGTGCCGACGGAATTTTCTCTACAACAGCTTCTGAATAAATTAACTTCTCCGCTGACATACAACCTCATGTTGCTTTGCAGCTACTGCATTCCGATTGGGTGTACCTACTCAGGCTTGGAGACAAATTGACTGTTGTTTTAAAAACAAAATGTAGAAGCAGATGCAAAGGCCTGCGGGTTTTTATTCTAAGACGATAACACAACATGAATTATAAAGTTAATCAATATGGCATGTAGTTGAATGCTTGTATTATCCTGGCTTCCGTGTCACACCGGCAGAATTTTATCCATTATTTTATTTCTTTCCCAACAAAATTTATAATTACTATTTCGTACTTGCTTTCCCTCTCACAAAGTGTGCAATGTTTACACTTTCCTAGCTCGAGTGCCACACATCTTATGATTAAAGTTAAAAACGCACGCAATTCCGAAAGAACGCTCAATTATCCCTTTGTAGTTATCGTTTTCAGGTGTGCATGAATCTTCTCCTAATGCATCAGCAACAAACTTTTTATTGCACTTCCTAAAGTCACAACCGCCATGATCGGAAGAAAGTTTTTTGCTTGCGTAACAGTGCAGTCAACTACTACTGGAATCTCCAAGTCTTTTCCAGCTCGAATTTGGGAATTTCAGATTAAGTTGTTTTATTATGTTGGTATTGCACCATACAAGCCTGTTTATGATGGTGAAAGTGGACACTGGAGTCTAGCAAAAGCTTCTGTATTTACTCGGGTAAGCAAACACAAATCAGAAAAATATACACTCAAGTGGCTAATAATATAATTCATAATTTACTTTCCACTTTTGTAGCTAGCATCCATCACATTGTTCTGGATTCCCTTTTCAGTACTCAATACAACTTGGGCGATGCATGCTATTGCAGACATTTACAACAATCAGAATCGGACTGCGAATTCGTATTTTGGAGTACTTCACATACTTGTGATTATCGTTCATAATGTATACTTTTGCTATATTATTCACAAACGACAGGTCTCCATTCAAAATCTGATTAATCACAGTAACTTCTCTGGCTATCCGACTGGCTCCCATCTTTCCAATGAAAACAAGTGCAACTTCATTAGTCTGTGTGTAGCTTACTTGGTTTTTATATTGATATCAAGATTTACTACTAGATTTGCATATTTTGCTCTGGACTGGGAAAATGACAAGGCACATTGGATAAGCCCCTCTGAGATATTTTTGAAGGCTGTGCAAAATGGAAGGTACAACTTTTTCTTATCACCAATCAAAAGTCTACACGGACCAGGGAACTACATTGTTGGAATTTGTGATATTGTCATGCGATGCTCTTCATACATGTTCTTTGCAAACATGCAATTATTGATCCTCGGGACAATTCCGGTTTCCATATGGCTGTCAACCAAAGAGTTTACCAAAGCGGTAGCAAATTTTAACCAAGACATGGAAAAAGGGAGTTGTGAAGAGAACATGCACAATGATATACTTTCAGCGTATCACAAACTGGCCCAATTTTCAAACTCCCTCAACGAAATGTGGTCAAAATTTTACCTGATTTATCTGCTGCAAATTACGTTGGACACTCCGTTCAGCCTGAACTCATATTTGGGGTCTGGAAATGCATTCACGGTTTTAGATTTCCTATATTTGGCATGCTTGCAATTGATTGCGCTTTGTCTCTCCGGCGATGTGTTCAAAAAGGTATACGCATCCGCATTTATTGTTGACTGCAAGCATATTTGTGTCGGTTCAGCTCAGTTTCATATTTTCAACATCTCTTAACACAGATTGAGGACTTTAAGCAATGGCTTGCAAAGCCGTCAGTGCAGCAGAGATTTCGAAGCGATGACGAGACGAATGAACTGCAATGTATTCTGCGTGAGCTGGATAGCCGTCCAATTGGAATTGGGGAGAATGGAGTTTATCAAGTTACATATGGATTCACAGCTCAGGTAAAACCAGGTATACTCCAAATATAATCAACAAAATTATTAAAAATTAATTTTATACGAATTTATCATTTTCTGTTCCAGATGTACATTGTGATGATCACTTTCTTTTTACTCAGCTTTGAAAAATGAAATGGTCGGATTCCACAGGCAGGCAATGTTTCTTATTTCACCCATTTCCAGTGCAAAAACCTTGACTCCTATTGTAATTATCTGCAAATACAACTTATTTAACATAGTGTAATAAATAATTAAGTACACGAAATCGCGTGCCGTTTAAATTGCATGAACTCATATGTTGCATAAATTACATTTTTTCCGTTGGACGTGTGGTCCCATGTCACGTACCTGTTAGTCATATGGGTTCAATGGCTTACAACCACTGAACAGTTGAAAATGTCGTACAGAAGGTGAAACAAACAAAAATGTGGTTTTTACTTTTCTGTTGAGCTAACACAACAGCGCTACAAAGCTGACCGAAAATAGTTTACTTTCGCTTCATAGCCATAATGAGTGCCTCCTCCTTATTTTTTGGTGTTTCGTGACAAGTGACATTTCGCATGGAATCTGCTAGGTTCACGGGTTCAAATAAAGAACTATCGATCCACTCATAACATCTAGTGTAGTTAAAATTTTCACTGAATTGCATTGGGCGGATGTATTGCCAAACACAACATGTTATTAGTCTTATATTTGTATTAGTGCATTCTCAAATATGTATTGTCCCCCGTAATCGTGCCCGAAAATGAGTTTTATATCCCCAAATGATTTTGCAACGCGTGCAATATAACTGTTGTTCCGTCACATACCTTATGTAGTTTACAATGCATTTGCGCTTTCCTTGCAAACTATATCTCTCCTTCTGTTGTACAAACCCGGAAACAGAGTACGCACGAAATGTGAGCGATCCAATGTTTTTCTTTAGATCTCATGTTTAGTAATAACTTAGCAGTTTTCGAGTTCAGGTGTCCATGCTTCTGCCGTCCCAGCACGGGAAGGACGATGTGATCATTACTAACAAGCATAGCGGTCATGATTGGAACCAGGATTTCTTCAAGTGTGACAGTGCCATCAAAAATTCCATCAATTTGCAATCCCCTTGTTGCTCGAATTTGGGAATTCCAGTTTAAGTTGTTTTACTACATGGGGATGGCGCCCTACAAGCCTGTATATGACGGAGAATGTGGAGGTTGGATTCTAATAACTGGTTCTATATTTACTCGGGTAAGCATAATAAGGTACAATAATTGCATATCGAATATTTTACAATGTAATGCATTACTTACTTTCCACGCTCGCAGCTGGCATCCATCATATTGGTCTGGATTCCTTTCGCAGTGGAAAATATAACTTGGGCGATACATGCTGTCGCAGAAACGTACAGTAATCAGACTGCAAGTTCTTACTTTAATGTACTTCACGTACATGTGAGTGTCATTCAAAATATAAACTTCTGGTATGTCATTCACAAACGAAGGAATCTGGTTCAAAACCTGATTAATCACAGCTGCTTAACCGATCCCATCATCCGCTCCCGCCATCCCAACGAGAATAAGTTCAACTTCAAAGCTGCTGCTGTGGCTTACTTATTGCTAATATTCTTATCGGGATTTATCTCACAATTTACATATTTTGGTTGGGAGTGGGAAAATAAAATAGCAAAATGGATAAGCCCTTCTGAAATACTTTTGAAGGCGGTGAAAGAAGCGAGATACAAATTTTTCTTATCTTCAACCGACGCTGTTCGCGGACCAGGTGACTACATTCTTGGCATTTTGCGACTCGTAATGCAATTCACTTACTCTTTGCTCGCTGCAAACATGCAATTTGTGCTCCTCGGTACTATGCCGGTCACCATATGGCTAGCAACCAAAGAATTCACCAGATTGGTAGCACATCAAAAGGAAGATGTGGAAAATGGATCAAATGAAGAAATTAGGGAAAAAGATATATTCTCTGCGTATCACAAACTTGCCAATTTTGCAAACTCATTGAACGAGATGTGGTCAACATTCTTCCTGCTATATCTGATACAAATAACGTTGGATATGCCATTCAGCCTTACCATATTCGTGGAATCTGGAAATTTGTTCAACGCAATAGATATCGTATTATGGGCATGTATGCAATTGACCGCGTTTTGTCTGTCTGGTGATGTTTTCAGAAAGGTGTGCGCTTCCACATTTTTATTGGTCCTCAACATGTTATTCTACTTTTAGAATCACAAATTAAACATTATATTTGAAAACAGATGGACTACTTCAAACAATGGCTAGCAGAGCGGATACTACAGGGTCAAATAGAAAGCATTGGAAATAACAATGAAGCGCAATTGATTCTACATAAGTTGGATAGTCGTCCAATGGGAATTGGGGCTAGTGGAGTCTATCGTGTTACGTATGGATTCACGGCTGAGGTAAATAAACTATTTACTCAATTACGAAATGTGACTTAATGTAAATCATGTTGCAACTTTATTGTCTTCTATTACAGATGTACGTCGTGATGATCACATTCTTTCTAATTAGCTTTGAAAAGTGAAATGCATTTGTGCGAAAATTTCGACATTACTGCTGTGGAGTTTTCGTCAGGATAAGTACACCGTCCTTTAATAATAAATTACTGCTTTGAAAATGGGATATCAGAAAAAAATTACCGTGTTTTTACTATTATTAAATATTGTTTGCGGAAAATATATTTTAATTCGATATTTTGTAATGACGAGTCACAACATATTGAAAGATGAGTCTTGATTTTAATATTGTTTTAAGATATTGTTATTGCTAGCTGCGCCACACAAATTAGTTGAAATACATCGACACTTTCCACATGCGCTGTACCCTTTCGAAATATATATTGTAATGCACAACTCGTTCCACTGCAATTAAATGCGCCACTTTATAATTATGCCAAATATAATAGTATATGTAGACACATATACTTACACTCTTAATCTTGTCTGTCCAGTAGTCTTATATCCTCATCCAAACTTCTTTCTCAACTCGTTATTTATTGTTTACTTCGAACATAATCTTCACCTCATTAGGAATAAAATATATTTATGATTTTTGTGCCAATCAGTTACCGTACTTCTGTTTATAAGGTACGGCCTGAGCCACAAAACACAATGAGAGGCACCCAAGCACAAATGTGGAGGGATCCAGCATACTATCAGATATAGATGGACAAAACTGTGGAATAATGCTGCGTTTTAATTAGTAAACTAAATGGTCTGGTAATAAAAGATGAGCCAAGAAAACTATGCGTCCAACTACAAATGATGACAGGTAAAAATACACACGATTAGGTAATTTAAAATGGCAAGTGTATCAATTTATTTTGGCATTAGGCGTGGCCAAGAACTAGTTAAAAAGTGGACAACTTGTAGCATATTTTCACTTGCTTTTATACTCTTTTTTACATACATACACACATCATAAATTAACAAACAATAGGCTTAAATTGGATGCGAAATACATACCTTACCAATGAATAATGAAATGGTCAACATGTCGACATGTCGAATACCGATGTCGTCGTCTTCTCACGTTAATTACCATTAAATACAATGAATAATAAGATGGTCAACATGTCGACATGTCGAATACCGATGTCGTCTTCTTCTTACGTTAATTAGCATAAAATACTTCCAATAAACTTAAATAATGTACTCACAATCCATAATCCACACACAATCCATAATTCACACACAAATCCATATTCAGATAACGTGAACAATCCAATTATAATAATATTATAAATTACAATAAGACACACAAAAAAACTATTACTAAAAATAGCCTTGCATTGCTGCACAGGCGAATGAACAAATAAAAAAGACGACCGAAATGCCAACAGCACAGAAAATAAATGAAAGGCATGCTTGCCAGCAATGCCAACTTCAAACTACCCAAAAACTCCCACCAAATCTACATTGCCCTTTCAGCTTACTGCTTGGTACGAGACAATAGATATAGCTTGCTTGCTATCTGTCTATTTAGCTGGTACCGCTAAAACATTTGTAATGACTGTTTACAAGTGTTTGTACAAACAAAGCAATCATGACTGGAAAGAGGATGGCTTCGCAACTGATACTCTGTTGTAGACCTTGAAAATATGTTGCTGCTCAGCTACTACATGTTGATGGAATAGGACTGTATGTTGCAATCAGTATTGAGGTGGTGACTTGATGTTTACACCGTGTGGTTCTACGTGTTTAGTTTGATAGAAATGGCAGGGACATGTGCGCGTCACAAATGGATTTAGTGTTCTAGAAAATAAAGAACAAGTTTTAAAAGAAAGAGGATTGCCCCTCTGATGGTCTAAGGCGGAATTGTATCCTATACTAGCCGCCTAACCGATTTGTAACATCATTCAGAGCATTTTAGAGCAGCGATAGAGCTCACGAAAGTTTATTCTGCTCCTTTACCGGGAAACCCCTTCCTTATTCGTAAGTTAAACATAAACGATCTTTACCGAAGAATTTTAATTGGAAGCTGTGAGCATATAAAAGTGGCCAGAATTGTTCAGAGCATTTGTTTGCAGGAAACCATTTGCACCTACATAAAAAGGGTAATACAGATAAAATACGAATCAAATTCAGAGCACGTTCGAACAACATCCTTATCCTTTTCATAACCTTACTGGAAACTATACGGAAATAAATGAGGGCTTCGCTGTAACGATCATACAGAGAATACGCCCTGTAACGAACGAAAAATTTCAGTGACATCGGACGATTTGTCTCTTTAAATTGCAATTGCATTTTATTAACTTCATTGATCCCTTCAAAGTCATACTTTGAACGTCGCACACGCTATTTCCAAACGAGTGCGCGTAATGAGTAAGACAGGTGGCTTACAATGCGAACACATTAAGAAAAACAAATTACTAAAAAATTCATGGGTAAAATTAGCGAAACTGCTGGAATATTGATGGAACACTAAGTTTGTCGAATCTGCTATATTTCGTCGCACGTGTGACGAAATAAGAGGCGGATTCTGGTCATTCAGATATTTTTGTTTTCGACTATGAGTCTTGTGTATATTTCTCTATTTATCAGGAGTGTCGAATAGATTCATTCACTGACGTTACAACAAAAAAGCATTCCAGAACACTCACGTAATTTTGAAATAATGAACATATCTCTGTTGACGATCCATCTTATAAGTTTTTAAGTGGTGCCTAAACAGCACATTGTGTTAGGAGAGCTAAAAACTGCGGGGTTAAATTGTGAAGATTGAAACGCTACTTCTATATATTTATTTATTACTTTAACTCAATACGCACCTGCCGTAATATACTGTGAGTACAATTATTGGAGAAGGCCGAGAAAAGAAGCACATGTTATTTTACCACGCAGCTGAAATTCGGCTGCTGAATATATGGTAAAAATGAATACATTAATTGGTGTAGGGAAATTCATTGCAAACAGTGCAGGAATTTCCACAGCAAAGCCTTAACCACAACATAGATAATTTATTTAATTACATTATACTGTAGAATATGGCATTTGCTATATTTTTAAATTTGTTGATAATGAGTTCGATATGATTTATTATTGATTTCAGTAAAGTTAGACGCCATTTGTGGTAACTTTGGAACGCAGTTTTAACAATATGGTTTTATAAGCTATAAATCACGTTATGAATTGATTATCTAAAACCCAGTAGTAATTTCCCCAAGTCTGTTTAGTATTGATGTTATTACAATGTATTAAGTTTCGGTTAACAAAAAAAGGCTAACTGTATTGTTCACAATGTCGTCGCAAATATGCAAGCCCAATATACTTGTGGCAACCCCATAAGGCCCAACTTGAAATCCAATTCGTTGAGCAGTTATAAGCAATCTCCTAGCTTTGGCATTGCCTCCAATATGTTTACTCCAAAATTAACGGAATGTTACTGCATTTGTGTGCATTTTGCTAAACATCCCATTCATTCCCAGATTAAATACAATAATAGTGATTGTTACAGCTGGTATTAGCAAATAATAAAGAGGGTGTAGCTGATTGTACATTCTGAAGGTAGACAAAGTTGTACAGGATGCCAGAAGAACACCCGAAAGTACCGAAACTGTAAACAATATACCTAAATATTGGGTTGCAACTACCAAAAGAATTTTGAAGATATGAAGACGCTTATGGCACACCAAAAACTGTTGAAACGGGATAATTCGAATGCAATGGAAGTTACGATTTGAATGTTCCTGGAGGTGAAATTTGTTGGAATAAAGGACGGAGCACTTTGCACAAAAGGCCGATAAAATTACAGCGGAGGCTCCATTCTGAATTGCAAATACGAATGTAGAAAGAAGCTGTAAGGAGTCTATGAACTTGATGATAACGTGTGAGCCGAAACTTATTTGGAGTGGAGAAAATGGGAACAAATATGGGACCAGCATGTATATGAATGGAATAAGGAAAGTCATCACATAAAAACTGTAATTCAATAGTATCCAGAGTGGAGATGGCTTAGGGAGTTCCTCTTCCGCCAGCAATTTTGACAATTGGTTGACAAGATACAAACCGGAATTCACGGTTGTCTGCACAACGTAGCAGGCCTAAATGAGCATTGAAGCAGCAAATGTTGTAACCATATAGACGGTTACTTCTGTAGTGTTATGAATGGTGTAGGATTCCCAGTGGAGAGACAACCAGACCAAACGACAGACACCAAATAAGAAATGGAAACCTAAGTTGCTTTGTGCGTAGATCCGGTACCGTCTCTGCCATTTCCGATTGTAGCAAGGGTTTGCGACTAGAATTTTTCTGGAGCTGGGAACCCGATATGTAAAAGTCACAAATGTTTCCAACGTTTTCTGAGTGCCGAACGCGACCTCTCGTAGATTCATTTCGGAATTTGCAAAAGCGATACAAATCCAATTTGGTATTTGTTACGCACTTGTACAAAATTTGTGAACTCTTGCAGCGACAGATTTTGTTTTCAAACTGCACACGTCGGCCTAGGAACTGCTGACGACTATAATTCGTGCCTGAAAACGAAAGCGGTAAGATTTGTAAGAGTCGACAAGGTGAGCTTTGAACTGAGTTAAACAGTTAAATATCTTTATGAAAGCCGTAAAAGCAGTCGGTTATTTTACAACTGGCGTCCTGCTTTGGTTAAATATAAGCTGTCATAGACGAGACCTAATTTCAGATCTACTGATGGTGGTTGCTCACCGAAATTCAATTAATATGGAATCCAATAGACTATATTTCAAATGCTAAAACAAGGCAGGTATTTTCGGATGAAATGGTTAAGTATGTAATCCCTTCATTTAATTGAGTTCTCTAATGTATAATTTTTAACAGAATTATGAAATGTTATATTAACGTTAATAGTTTTAAAAATGAAGAAATACTTATGTAAGCAAAAAAAGTACTAAACAGCGACAACACCGAATAAGAACACCAAATTTCCGATAGTCCGGCACAATACTTTGCTACGGTAGAACCATGCATTTGTAAACCAATCATTATTTTTTGTTCTGCAACTTTTCCCAATTGCATTGTAGCAAATTTAACTATTGATCCGCTGGAGTGATTTCAGCTTGCCTGACAGTTGTTTATACTAATTATACCAGAGATTAGCTAAAGCATTTAATTTGAGCTGAAATGGCATGCACGTGCTGTTGAAACACTTTCAAATGTAATTCATGGGCTGATTTGTGCCACCAGTTTATAATTATGCCTACTTATTACTGTTCGTCACATGTACCGATGCGCACTGCCAAGCAATTATTGAACTGTAAACATTAATAACCAGAAATATTTTAAAATTTAATTATTGCTAGACGGTATGAGAAGGTGCTAATTGTTTACAATAACAAATTCATGGACTATCTTCGTACTGCTTCCACGTTGGCGTATTAACGTAGAAAAACGCCGATTGGTGTGTGCTGATCGGAAATTGTATATACAAAAATAGTTGGTTGGTATAAAATGATACAAAGATTAATGCAGTTTTCAAAACGCTAGAGGAGCAACAGGCTGACAGTATGATTGACATTAAAATTCAACAAGGTTAGAGCAATACACTTGTCATAAAAATTGGCATAACCGATATATATTTTCAACGGCAAGAACGATCTAATGTACTTGCGGCACAATCTACGTTTCATGATCGCCCGGTATGATTGTGAGTCTCGCAGAATCTTTTTTGCTTTGGCGTTGAGCAAGCCCTTTGCAGTTCCATCATATTCGAGAGTAAGAAGAATGGCGTCTAGTAGCACGAAATAAATGCAAATTATTTCGGCGGGGCCGAGTATATTCTTCACCTTAACCAAAGCATATGAGCTTATGATAAACAGGAAAGATGCAAATGTGGTAGAGGTGGCCGCCAAGCCATTTTGATTAACATTGTTATTAGATCTAACCATAATTTGAATTTGGTGCCATATTGACACAACGTGCCGAATATTGTTCTCGTTCATCCTTCTCAGTTCCCTTTGGAACAAATGCAAATAACTATGAAAACAACAGTAGGGTATGCAGGTATACGCCACATATTGCAACATGCCGGTTGCACAAACGAACAGAAATATCCAAACTGCAAACGTAGCCGTAATGAAGCGAAATAGCAAAATTAATAAATGCTCAGGAAGTGACAGGGTAAAGTTTTCTGGACTACACGGTGGAAACATGAAACTTCCCAGGTTCAATGGCATACAAGGTGTACAGAGAAGGATTAGCCAGAGGCACAAGCAAAGAACGGAATGGGTTGCTATGCCCAGCCACAAGTAGAGCGGAGCCCGTGCTCCAAGTCCAAATTCCCCCTTTGGTGGAGTCCAATTGGCAGCTTTTTAAGATTTATAATCAAACTTGATGTGTTTAAAATGGAAGTAATAATAAATGCTGTTTTAAATACGGCTGTATTACCGTTATGCAGCCTCTCGAATGAAATGAATGCGGTGAAGCCTTCCTCAATGTCTTTCCTTTTCGAGTACAATTGCACTGCAAATGCAACATGAAACGAAATGGGTATTTGGAATAACAGCGACAACGCGAATTGTTGGACTGGCAAGCGATTACAATCACGAATAAATTGGATCCACACAAGTAGGATGAATGTAACGGAACAAAATAACTTCTTTACGAACTGACGAGCAGAAGCTTCTGAAGCAGATCTAATTGGTCTTCTCACGTCGCCCGTGGGGCAGTGTAAAATTGTTGTACACTTTCTAAAATATTTTACGTAAATTAATAAAGTAGGTAGCCAATTTGGTGCGATCAGCATGATTTCGTTGTTCGAGTATGGTGGGAATGCAATTTCCTAACATCAATTTTTAAAAATTAATCGGACTTTGACAAAGGGAAGGTTCTCAAGTGCTCAATTATAAGAATAATCGAGAAGTGCTGGTGGATTCATAGTTAATAATGGCTGCAAAGCAGAAGCCAAAATGTATAATGTATTAAAGGTAATATAAGTGGCATTATCATTAAAATATACAGAAATCTGCTTTTCGGTATTGGCATTTTAATGAAAATAAAATATTAAAGTGATACGGCTATTGTATTCTACTCAAGTAAATTATTAATTTAAATTTCGACCACAATGAATAAGTAGATTGTTATCAATCTATCGTATATTAGGTATATCAAAAATGCTTACGGTTGGATGTAGCCAATTTATATATGAAGGGGTAAGATGAGACCAGCAACGAAAACCAATAACGAGCAGTTGGTCGGTAGTCTTTCGCATGGCCCTCGTTGAGCATTTCATTTTCATGACTTGGAAATCATTTCCGTCTTTGATAGAGTATTATCCGTTTAAAATTTGGGATCAGAAAATTCAGCAAATTAAATACAATTTTATCGAGTTATAGATACCGGCGTTGCGGGACTCTATTTGACTTACTGAATTTCAGTTATTCAGTTCCCTGGAATTAATCAAATACGAAATTAACATTTGCATTTTTAAAATTTTCGACTTTCCCAAATGAGAGATGCACTATCAGCATTGAACAATTTAAGTTTATCCATTAAAATATGTTCAAGTGGAACTTCCTGCCCTACCGAAATCCTATGAAATTTAATTAATGACATGCAGTTCTCTCTGTTCTGTTTGAGTGCGTCCAGCTTGAGCTTTAAAGCGTATATATTTCCAAACTACATTCGTGGAATACTTCGTTGCTCGTGCATACTTGAATGCGCTTCCTAGTTCATTTGGGGGCATTATCTAAAGTCTCGGATTAACGCATTAGCACTAAAAGCAAATTAATCAACTAAAGTGATTCAGGAAATATATAAAATATGTCAATATATAGTTGAACTGTATTCTTTGTCACACCTTTAGGAGATAATTGCACTAATCATTCATGTATATAAATCATCAATTTACATATTTCCGGAATGGATCCATTTAGATGTATTTTGTCCTGTTACGCATTGATGACATTATCTTTTGTTGCCTGTGATTGTAGGATTCAACTGCAATGAGAAATGCACTTGCTTTTGTTCATTTGGCATCGTTAAATTTATTCGCTGGATTCGATTTTTTTATAAATGTCGTGGATTACAAAGTTATCGATTACAAAACAAAAGGACATTAGATATTTACAAATTTTGTTTCGGTCTTGACAGACACGATATTCAGTCTAAAAAGTCGTGCATGTAGGTAGGAATTATAACAAAAAGTCAGTTGACGTAGTATTTCCAGGATCGGAAAGGTGACGTCAACCTATTTTTTAATGTTTGGTCTGAGTTAATGGAAAAATAGAAACAGTTGAGAAACACTTATTCTCAAAGTTTCAGTACAGTAACTTGCATATTTTAGAAAATATGAACGTTTTTGTCTTATCAAAAATGACAAAAAGTTTGTAAGTTATAGAGGACACAGTTTTTTAGATATAAATTTGAGATTTTGCAAAGACGTAGTTGACTAAAATAGAAAATATGCGATTTTTAAAATTTTTCTCAAACAGTTTTTTTTTTCGGAAGAAGCCAAGTGATCGTTAACCCTGACAGCACTACGAGTTTACTACATGTAAAATTTCAAATACAATGGCATAGCATAATGCGATCTCAGACACTACTCAAACACATGTAATTTCATTTTTAATGATTCAACAAATCTCCTGTTGCTCATGCGTTACTCGGAATATTTGAAGGCTTCTTGTGTGATGACTTAACCAAACCTGTAAAAACAGTACTGTCGGGATATAAATATTATCTTAGGTTCATCGGGAGCATTCTCTTGTAGTGATAATTAAACCTAGCATATAGTTGTAAGTGTCCAGGTCGTAATTTATTTTTTAAATGGCGGGTTAAAAGATTTTTTAATAGATGTGTTCGAAAGGGAGCATCAGATTAACGAGAATGAGAATAAACAAGCAGTCGTGGAATCCAGCCTCCAATAAATATGCTATTCTGGTTAGGTTTCAACGATCTTTTCATACTAATAAATTTTCACTTCGCAGCAATTCCCGCTTTCCGCTATACTTGATTTGATGAATCCTGCCGCCAATACCAAAATGATGGGATCGTCGAAGTCTGTTTACAAAACGTTGTTCGTTCGTTTTGCCTTACAAAACTTTCAAACTCATTGAATTAACAACTATAAAGTCTTCTAAAACCACAATATTTGTGTACTGTCCTAATCAAGGGAATCCGTCAATAATATTTCAGCAAGTTAAACAACATAGTCTCATACTGCTATCATAAAATTGGAATCTTGTGTATACCAAAATCATCCTCTACGAAATTTGGCGTACTTCGTCGTCTTGCTCTGTAAAATGAATAACTATAATGGATAATGGCTATACGAGAAATACAAGCTATTGTTTGATTTATACAAACAATGTATAATGCCGATTTACATATTACATCTTTCGGTGATCATAAAATGATACCTCAGGATCAATTTTAACCTCCAAGAAATCGAATCACGGGAAACAAGAAGCATTTCGAAATCCATACGAAATTTGTTCCACACCGAAATGACTGTAAAACGAACGCGGAACGTTCAACAAATAAAACTTACTACAGTAATAAAGGTGTTACAACCGGTGGCACACTATATCAATTATTTCGTTCTTCTTCTCATGTCACAGAGAAGGGACTAACAGCGCTGGTAGTTTATTGATAGTCTTCATAACTTGCAATACATAGTTCGAAATGAGTAAATTAAGTGCACTCAACTAATAAATTAAGCTAAAGCTATATGAAGCAAGAACAACTTTCAAATCAACAGGAGTAGGCAAACTGACAGCGTTGCTTAGTCATTTTAATGAAGATGCACTCGCTTCATTTTCGCCATTGGTAGAATTTTTAAACATACACAACCTGCTTGTTAGTAGAGTTGAAATCAAATGCTGAGTACTTTTTGTATGCCTCCCCGGCTGCGCTCTTCTGCTGACCGCAGGTCAGCAGTTACACGGGAAAGTGGTCTTTGACAACGACAGTGTGGTAGCAACAGTCATGACCCTTGACTTTAAAAAAAGGCATTATATGCAATCAGTCACGTTTCAAAAACCTTCTATCGCCTATTTCTCGGAAGTTTTAGGATATAGCGCTTTCATTCCAAAAGAAGATCGGCGATATAGAACATCTAGTTCATAACCTCACGTCGAGTGGATGAAAATATTCATTCCTTCAACAAAAATTCACCCATTGTACACCGAAAAAAGCTAGATAGAGAAAATCTGACTCCATATTTGGGTTTCTGATGCTTGAAAACCTATATCTGCATATTTAATATTTAAATAACACAATTTGTTTTCATTAGGAAACTTTTTTTGTATGCCCAGTCCATTACATTCTTCTACTAAGCGCAGGTAAGCAGTTACACGGGAAAGTCCTCTTTGACAACGACAGTGTTGTAGCAAATTATCATCATAGAAACTGAAAAGGCATTATATGCACTCAGGCACGGCTCAAAACCGATGGTCACCTATTTCTCGGAAGTTTTTACAGTTAACTATTTGCTTCCAATAGAAAATTGGGACTTGCAAAGTGTACTTTATCGAATAAGCTCTGCGAATTCAAAATACGCAACCCATCAATCAAATTTTAGCCAAAACATTTAAATTACGTTACTTTTATTAGCCAAACGACAAGGTGTATGAGTCGGATTACTTTTCCATGAATGGGTTATGGGTGGTAGTTTTTGATGAAATATGTAGTTTTGTCTTAAGTCATTAGAGTCATTATCAAAAACTTACCGTAAATTTACTATTTTTTATATTCATAGCTAAGATTTTGTCATTCCCAAACGTCTTTAACGCTACCGCTCTCGCCTCTTTATTCCTTTAAAATAATGAATTTATTTAATGCTTAAAAATAAAAAATAAAAATCGGCTAAAAAGCATGGTATGCCTCTCCCGACTTTCTGCTGAAAAGACTGAAATAAATTTCCAACATGATCGTCGGGTATGGCGCGTGTTGTCAAAAAATAATTTCGTTATATCGTTTGCGTTTCTACTATTCAGTTCGGGGAAAACCAAGATTTTTGATTCGTCAAACTATTACTTGACTCATTCCACGGTGTTAACTCCACAACACGCGCCATACCCGACGATCATGTTGGAAATTTATTTCAGTCTTTTCAGCAGAAAGTCGGGAGAGGCATACCATGCTTTTTAGCCGATTTTTATTATGTAATAAATGGTAGTATACACATATGA
>CM023201.3:13862874-13980412 GCA_004115045.4 Sinella curviseta | reverse complement strand
TTGTGGCCAAGTACACATGTATCCATATCTTTTTAATTCCATCCTGGTCTCCACGTTAATAATTGTCTGTAATCCTTTGCTTCTGGCAGAAAGTTGTTATAAGTTAGAAGGTAAAAATGATTATTTCTAAATTACTCCTTACGCTGCCGTTAATTCTTGCAGCAATTGCTTATGGAAATGTACCACCATATTCTGTTTGCAATAGTGCAAGCTTTCAAAGATTGACCCGTGACATTCGGTATGTTTCCAAAAATAAACTCGGCAACTTTGAACTCCATTTGCATTCCTTTCCAAATGAATGTGAGCTGGTTTTTCCAGACATTGTTCTCGCAGTATTCACGAAATTTGTGTACACTCAATTTAATTGGAAATACTCAATTCCTTCTCAAATCATTCTGTCACCTCTTGAAAGTAATTATAATAGCACGTCATGGGGCATATTCACACAACTTGCCCTGCATGTCAATTCGGTGTACATGTTTGCTACAACCAGCAAGTTATGCTTGGACGAATCCAGTATGTTCTCGGTAAAACATCGCAATCTTCCCGCACTGAAGCTCGTTATATTTCTTGACGACAATACTGCTCCATCCGCTCACTATTTAGTTGTTTGTAACGGCTACTGCAACGGAGAGTTACGACCTCTTACCATCGACGTTCTCACTCTATATGTTGTCTGTCCACGGAATATGCACAGAATGGCTTTCCAGTTTCCAAACGGGAGAATGCTTACCGCCAATGTCAGGTATGGTTATAAACATTTATCGCGGTTTTCAATGTACAAGAATCAGGACAAAACATCATGTCCAGGAAATCTATTAGTAAATTGTCTGTCGCCTGCAAAATTTATGACTGCCCAACTAATTGCCGAAATTTACAACTTTTCCATCGTGTACAAAGATGAAGCAAAACTAGTCAACACCTCGCCAAACAGTGAGTCTTCACTGAAGTCTATGCTGTGAACAGAGATTTGATTCTCCAAACTTTCTCAACATTGCTGGAAACTGGTCTAAAATCACAATGGGACATATGGGCCGATAGACGCTTGATTTCACTACAGACAGTAAGGAAAAGCGAGAAAAACGTGGTGGTAAATAATGACCAGATAAATATTCTGAAGCTTTTGGCTGTGATGTTTCTCGAATTATGTATGATATTTCTAGGAAGCGTAATACTTTTATTTGAGGCTTGCTGGAGAAAACCAACCACTTCCCCTGTAGTAGAATATAACTAACAAGCATGTTTCTTTTTTACTTGTTCCTTTGACTATGATTCCGTTCGCCCGGAATTAGTTGCAGCTGTATGCATATGTGAGCCACCGAGTAAAAACCAGCCTTCCTTGCAAAACTGAAATACCATCAGTTAGTGACCAAGGTACGAATTTTGCACCCTGGGCCAACTTTTTAGTTTCACCTCATATCTGCTGACAATGAAAGTTTTGATGAAAGGTAGCAGGTGGCTCACATATATGTATTTTAGGGAAGAGGTAGAAAATAAATAGTTATGCCCCTGAAACCCTTCCCAAGCCACCAAGGATAAAGTACGCCTCATCGGTCTTGCCGAGATATTCCCAGTCTGATTACTTTATGTCCCCCAAATGTTAAACACAAACATACGTACGCGGCATCACAGCTCGACTGAACAATTGAACAAAATGGAACTTCATAGCTCGGATACACCCTGCAGTCCTCTCCATAGACATTCTGGTTCGCGGGGAAACCTTGAAACGTCTATTATCCACCCTTATCCTTTTACAATCTTTTCAATTCCATTTGTACTTATTTGCTACAACCGAAACTAGGAAATCTGTACGTGTCACTTCAGGCGTAACCGCTTGACTGGTCCACAAGGACGTCAAGCCTCCGTATAAACATATGCACACAAGAAAAGGATTACTTGCTTTTAGTTTTGAGTGGGATCCCTTCTGGTAAAAAACAATTTGAAATTTCTTACTCATCAATATAACATGAAAATCGCCGTATTATCCGCTTCACAAACCATCAGTGCGTCCATTCACGGTTTAATTACATGGCGTTAAAGTTACTGCGAATAGACGCTTTTAATAATAAAAATAATTTACGTCCACCGGCATATTTGTGGAGTGTGTGACATTCAAATTTGCTATGATAGTGCTGACATGTATATTTTGTCATTGTTTCATAAATTATTTCCTTCCAATAAGGTGGCGGCGGAACGTTCAAGCACTGACACATATTTCTTAAGCTACTTTTAATACTTCTGTATGTACATTTGATATATATCCCGAAGCGGGTGCACCACAGGTAAGAATGGCGGATTGATTTGATCTTGTTAAAAACTAAAGAGGTGTATCTGAGTGCATGCGTTACTAAAATATATTTGTGCATTGAAATAATAATACATACTTTTCTAAGATATGGTCGTGAAAGTGAGAGGTTGGACGTGAATTTTTCTATATCCAGTTGGCATTTTGTTTTGGGTTTGTACTTAGATAATTATAAGGCTTTGATTTTGTAGTAGGGTCAAATGTCGGTTGCCTTTGCTAACCTTTGTTAACTGAAAAAATTTTCACTCGGGTGCAAGCCTTTTTCATTCTTGCACAGAATTTGTAGATGAAAAGATCTGCTGGTATCCTTTCATTTTGTTTTCAATCAGTTTCCGTATAACAGATTCATATAAGATTTGTGACTGAGATGTACTTGACACTGTCAAGTACATCTCAGTCAAGTTGACACTCACAATGTAATGCAAAATTGACTAGATTTTATGTACAGCCTGGAGGAGGATCTTCATGCATGTTATTCTCCCTCCTGTGTAGAAGTTAAGAGAAGGCTTCAAAACCATCCATATCAGGTTAGAAATTAAATTCCTTTTAAATGATGAAATGTAAATCCTAAATCAACCACACACCTGTTTCCTTTACATTGCAAGGCCGTTCATAAATTGGTATTATTTGCCCGTGATCAAATGCGACATACATCTCATAGATGCGTTTCCAACGAACTGGTAATTGGATAAATGACCATTTTCCAACATCGGTCAATTGGTATATTATATGTACGACAAAAGAAATGTTTTCTCCTTTAAACCCGTCTATGTCCATAACGGTCATCTGCGCAGTCATTTAGATTTTGTAAATAAGCGTCCACAAAACCAATCTTCTGACATGTCCACAGGAAGTATTTTTCTATTGAGTCGGTACGATGCTCACTATATTTGAATAAAATGTTCACCTTACCTTCTTTATACACGATAGCGTTAAATAAGCACTCAATATTAACAAGTGATTTACTATGCAAATATTACTACCATTGTATAAAAAACGGTAAAGATTTCGATTTACCGATATTTTGAAAGTAACGCGTAACGGTAACGAGCAACGGAAAAGTTGCGAAACTCCATATCTGGGTTTAGAAGATACTAATTTGTAGAGTAGTTAATATCCAAGTGCTTTCCAGTCTTCATTCATAAATATATTAAACATTGCCGATTTGCAAGTTCCCTCCTGGGCACATGGATATGTATTTTAATGTCGATAGGTTATAATAATATAGCATGTTTCCACCATTTCGGTTAAAATGAAGTGATTATACAATTAGCATATTTGTACTGTTTGGAGAAATAGCTTGTTCCATTTATTCACCACCATTTATATTTCTGTCTAGTTCGGTATCTAATTTCCGAGTGGAGAAAATTCACAGTCAAGATTGTAGGGATCTTGCAAAGAATCAAAGTACCTCAAAAACAATAGAGTAGTATTCAATATTAAGCAAATTGGGTACGGCTTCAAGTTTGGTTGTAGTATGATTTCTTTCTTGCTGGTAATGATTACCTCAACACACGTTTGGTTTGTGGATTTTAATTTTGCACCAAAGTGTTTTCTGTAAAGGTTGATGCTATACCAAGTGACAGGTGGTTTCGATCTCGATCAGTCTCGATCAGCGGATTGCTTTAAGGCCAATATTATCATCAGTTGAACCGGGACGGTTGAAAACCTTAGTAAGGTATCCGTAGGATGCTTCAATAGTTGTGAATAAACTAGTGATATGCTTTTAGATCTTACTATAAGGCTGAGATATTACGTGTAACTTGTTTCTTCAATGCCGAGAGGTACAATATAATTTCAAAAGAGTCAGCGGTAAGTGCAGTTTGATAATACAAATCGGTTCGTTATTTCGAGCAAATGCAGTAATTGTTGAATAGGTCTATTCTAATCGAAAAAATCTAGAAAATCGACTAATATTCTATTTCATTGAGTTATTTAAAATCTGCAGCGCCAGCAATACACATTGGCCGTTAAGAAAATTTCAACGTTTAGTTTATCGAAATATCCCAATTTAATCTGACTTCCTGCGCAGATTCATTTTAGTCAATTGTGTTTGTAGTTAAAACAAGATTCGGTTTTTCTAACTCAACTACTCTGCATAAAACCACATTTGGAATTAATTGGTCATCACTCCTTCTTATAACATTTGGGGTTGAAAGTTGACTCAGAATTATATTTCGTCACTGGCAGAATCTGTAGTTAGTATACACTAGGCCAATAGTCAAGCTATCATGTACCTTCCTCGCGCGATTTTTTATTCCAATCTCGTAATTTTCAATATTAAATCTTAAACATTCAGAGGACGACCTACGGCATACATTGGCTACCGCATCGAATACAAAACTTCAACATTAACTATTGCTTCTGACCGATAATATTGGCGCCCGCCTAACAGCTACATTAAATGGTGAGGTAATTTTATATCTCAAATTGGTAGCTAAAGAGATAACAAGCCATGTCAACTGTTTCTATGAAAGTCAAAAACTCAGTGAATAGCAATTTATTTCAAACTTAACCAATCTCTTTGTTTTCGGTCAAATATAATTTTATTGTTTTCATAACATTTGAAACTGTAGCGCCATTCTTCTGAACTATAACCGCTAAAGGGTTAAGAATTTATCAGATGATGTTCCGGCATACATGTCTTTATGAAGTTGTTAAGTTAGTTTAATATTTTCTGACTTATGGTTGATAGCTAATAAATAAATTATAGAAAATAAAATTACTGAAGATTGTATACGTATTTCGATATATTTATATTCTACAGTATCACACAAAATAGCGCGTCAGAACTTTATGGGTTCGAACCCTTTTGGAAAATAAGTCAATGATAAGCATGCATAAAAAAGCTTAGCTGATTGGCATCAATATCAAATGCCAAGGAAAATTATGCCGCATTATGTATAAACCAAATAATGTGAAAGTTTACTTGACCTCATGACATAAATTACAAAGTAGTTGTTTAAACTCCTGTGTAGCATTAAGATGCGCACAATTTGTTAATGTTTTTCAAAGAAGCGTTAGCACACTTTGTTTAATGAGGAGTGTTCAGTGCATATCATTAAACGGCGAATATTATGAAGTGGTGCAAATTATACCCTTTGCGTCCAGTCACCAACTTACAATGAAATGAGATTCGGAGCCTGATGCACTAATTAGAAACCTCAATTCCTAAGTTTTCGCAATTGATTATCATGACACTCAACTCTAGCATCACATTCTTCTGCTTAACAGTTACTAGCTGCTGCAAACGTGTTGCTTTGACAAGGGAATAAGGTTTTCATCTCAAATGGATTGCTAGGAAGATACCATCTAATGATACTTCTTCGTACAACATTACCTCGTCAAACTACAAGCTTATTCAAGTTTATTGATCTCCTTCGTTTCCGCTAAAAATTTCTTTTTGCATTTTTAAATTTCCATAGATCCTGTATTTTCCTTTAAATGAGACGGAAACTGTAACGCCAGTCGGCAGATACCTGATGGCTGGAGAATTTAAAATACTCATCAGGTTCATTTTGTAATTTGCAAACGATAGTAGTGGTAAATTGATAAAGTTTTTTTTTCAATTTTATGATTCAAATTCAAATGTGGTCCTTGAAGCGTGTGATTTCTAGCTGTACGCCACCCAATACCCAGCATTGCCTCTGATCACTATACGTAAAAGTAATACTGTGCAAACTATTGCAAATGATGTGTGCACTTACGATTAGTGTTGTATTGGAATATGGATTATCTACGAAAGGAAAGCAGTGCTCATTTTATCATGGTTTTATCATGAACTCCGTTATATGGATTTCTCATACTGAACATTGAATTATACGTACAGGTAAGTGGTATCATTCCATTAATTGAGTTCACATCAGCAAATTGTGGCGGGTAGAATTTTCTTACACCTGCTCTAATTTCATTCAAAATGTTTTCTGCATTAAATAATATGACGCCCATATGAAAATACTCGGACGACAGGTTTTGTACATAGGAGCAGGTTCTGTGATTCCTGTTTTGTTATTGGTTTTGTTTCGGAGCGCGTTGGGCTGCCGTTCGTGTTCACAGCACGCTTCGCCAAAAAACATTTGGAAATTAAAATTTTTCTATCGCCTAATAGAGAACATGCTACGGGTAATCCAATGGTACCAGTATTCTGCTCTGCTCCTATGACCTATTTTGATCGAATCATTGTGTCGAGATAACAATTAAAGTTCGTTGTTCGGTATGTTCAGTAATTCACACAATTTTAAAGATAACGGAAAAATCTTTTCTGTAAAGATAATTAAAATTCTTGGCAGGAATTTCAGGATTATTTATAATTCGATGAAATAGTATTAATATATTAGTTTGAAATTTTCAAAATACTGGCTTTATTTTTTTGATGGGGATGTTTTGGTTTATAATTGCAAGCAGTGGCATTATGAATCATGATGCACATGACTGGCTAATATAATCTTACAGATTTTGCGGCTTTAGGACATATGATTGAATGAAAATTATTCAGCGGAAAATGTATATCTGGGACATTTCCTACATTGTACTGCAAACATTTCATTCGATTAGAAAACTTCACAGAATTACATGATATTATCGGATTTAATATTTTAGCATTTTGCACACTTCGTGCCTAAAAACATGAGAATAGAGAATGTGTTAATATACTGTACGCAGCAAGTGTCGAGTTACTTTATCTGTGTTGCAATCATGCTTTTACGACAGCTGACATTTCTACAATCATGTTTCTACACTGTAGCGCCGTAAGCCGTAGCCGAAAGAAGAAATCCAGTTCTGTCATGACAAAAAAATGTATGGGCAAATATAAATCCCGTCCCATCCAATGGCCAACGTGTTAAATCACACTTCCGGATTCTATATTTTAATGTATTATTTATACTGTTTCAATGCCCCATCCTACACATCACCTCCACATATTTGTCGAGGGGCTCGTGAAAATTATCCAAGGGGCAAAATATATATAGCGATATTACAATAGTCAGCGATGATATCCTACGGACAACATTAATTGAATTACTCTATAAGTAATGTGGAATATGTACTTGCATTGTTAGTTTCGCACTTCGCGCCTATTCCAGTTGCTCGTAATTTCAATTTCTTAAATTATTCATCCTCTCCCGGATGGCGAATTAAATCCCTTGCAAATTAAATCTGTGTAATGTTGGTATAGATGAATGTCAAATAGTCCAGAAAAATACATCCAGACGATTATAAAATGGTCGATTGACATTCGTCTAAGCCGTCGATTTGTTTTGTCAACCATTTTACACTTGCAAATAAAGCACATCTGATGGACAGTAATTCCAGCAATACCTGAAATGAAAAAAAATGGTTAGTACGACATGGACCCCGTCCTGGGTTATTACCCATGAAGTGCCCAAGCTAAAGGAAGTTATGAGGTAATTACCTGACAATTACAAGTAATGGCGTAAAAATAATTTAGAGGCTGAATAATATTACAGGATCAACAACTGTTTAAAAACATTCAGTAACAACGATTAAGCAAAATGTTTTAAATTTGACCACAGTTTTCTATAATTTGATTCGGCGCAATATTGATAAGTCATCAAAGTACCACCAACCCTGTCGAACACAAACCGGAAACGCAGAAACCAATGGAAAAAAGGAAGGAAAGCACAGTGACAGTGGACCTATAATTATAATTTAAACTTCCAACACGATAATTAGTGTTGAATGTGTCACTCACATTTCCCAATCAAGTTTTATTTATGTAAAATTTTCACGTAAAATTTTTTTACAAACACAAATATTAATTTTAACTCAGCAGACCTTTTGCACATTACGTCTTTATAATGTTGTTGTAAATATTATTATCAAGAACAATTCTAATGACGTCCAATTATTTCAAATCTAGCACTCAATAGCAGCTCTAGTTTTTTAATCCATAGGCTCTCAATAAGAAAATGAAAGGCAACCATGATATCGCAAAATATTTGTCGAAGACAAATTGATGTACTAAAAAATTTGAAGTCTAAACCGCAAATTATATTCCGGAGAGAGTTTTCATACACAGCAATTGCAGGTTAAGGTGCCGTAGTGCTGTCGCTTTTGAGTTAATTGGAAGAAAAAAAATTACGCTGATGGTTTTTAATTTTTTTTATTTGTCTTTGGTTAAATCGCATCAACAATTAATATTAATGCCGACATTGGCTGCACCCAGGGAACAATGAAAGCGTAATTGTGTGTTACATCAGCGCCGTCCATACTTAATATAACGGCAAGATGTGTGAAATAGATGATCAGATGCTGCGAGAGTTTTGTATGTGAGGATATCGTGTGCATTAAATTGTTTCCGAGCAAAACAGAAATTATTACAAACTTGATTTTATTACTTTAAGAGGTAGAAACTAATAATAAGTTAAGCGCTTAACACATTACACAAATAATGACTCACACTCATTGTTCCTATTTTAATAACAATTTGTTTACAAGTAAAGACAAATGGTTGAACAATTAAAATTAGATACCAGATTTCAACGTCGTTAGAATGAAACTTTAAGGAGATGGCGACTAAGATTGATCAGGTCATACACGTCTTTTGACATTAATGTGTACTGTTGGTCTTTCAGAGTTTTCAATCATAGTTAGTAGGACGTTTGTGCGTTTGTGTAATACGAATAAATCTTTAGTACTGAAAGTCATTATGTGACATAATCTATAAGCTAAATGATGAATAATTTTTTACATCTTAATATATTTATTTGATAGATTCTGGTTAAATTGAATATGATGATGGCGTCTTTCAAATACTACCCAGTAGAACTGTGGTATTCTATGAAAGAGTTTGACGACCGATATCTAAACAGATGCGGAAACAGGTTTGTCGTCCTGCAAAGGTACTCGATCTTCTTTTCAGACAATGATTGTGGTTATGAAAGATAATGGAAAATGGGAAGGAAATAAATTATAATGACTACGTTTGTTTTCTGTTAATTGTTGGTTGTCATTGGAATACATATGTATGTTTGCTTAAAGGCCAATCAAAAGAAACGGATACCTGAACACTGATAGAGCAACCGATTTGCTTCTAATTTCAAGGAACCTGACGACGCGTCATTAAATAGTGTGCTTTGTTCCACATTAATTGAAAATAATGGTTTTCCAGTTACAGAAAACTTGATGCACCTTTATAAATGCAATTGAAAATACTGTTGGAAAGTTTCAACTATTGGACATTTCGATGCCAGATAGAGGTTTTTTCGTTTCGTTTTTCGACCCTTATGGTCTATGTTATTGTTGATAACGTAGACTTGTTGTTAGTGCTGTAGATTATGTTTTCGTCGACACGTAACTTGTTTCCTTAAACAACTAGTCAAACACATTTTACACTAAAGTGCGTGATGTCAAGTAAACAAATTTTCATTTCATAAATAAAATAAGATTATGTTTTCAAATCGCACAAATAGCATTTATATTGGTTGTTTAAGTTAATTTGTGCTTTCACTTCTGCATGAAAATGATGTTGTTTAAGTCATAATGCACATGAGAAGCAAAATTTATGATGCTGTCAAATATTGTGTTGAATTTAACCTATTCGTAAAAATATTGATTACTTAACATTTTACATTTGATCTAGATCAAATCAATTCATAACTTGGAAGGAATTGCATATAATTAGCTTAAATTCATTTGGTTTCTTTCGACGTCATAAATAAAATATGATACATTATACCGATATGCAATTTTGCAGGTTAGTCATTCCTTTGAGGTACTCCATGACTTACATGTCTGTAAATAATAGAACCAACCATTTGTAAATGAAAAACTGATTCTATATTTGAATAATCCGAGAAGAATATATTTGAATATTATTATCACTGTTGGTGCTTAAAAATGCACACTTTTAAGCACTAGTTCAAATTAAATAATTAAATTAAATAATACTAATTAAAATTAATGATTCTACTACATATTTCCATTCATACACGTGCATACTCTTCGGTTTCTTCCGTTTTCCCCCAGTGTTTTCTGCTTTTCTGAACAATACTCTGTAAAATGGCAGTACATAATGGCAATTGGGTCAATAAAATGCAATTCTCAAGAAAATTGCAGGATTCAGGTTTTTGGGGAGGAGAAATTTCAGGGTTGCGAAACTGGTGCTAGTCATATAGTTTTGGTCAAGAGGGTTTGCGACAAGATACGGCTCGTTGGAAATACGTATGTGTGTGGTTTTTAGAAAAGGGATATTATCTTTCTTTCGTCGGTTAAGTAATTGTGTGTTCTATGTGTATGCCGAACATATGATTTCTTAACGGACAAAAGAAAGATAATATCCCTTTTCCCATAACATTACACATATATTTTACATTACATAGTTAACGGTTATTGAACACGAGGTCTATTGAACTTCCATTGCTTTAAATAAATATGACATTCAAGGACGCGAATTGAAAATATGTAAATGACAAACGAGAACGCCCAAAATCATCATTGATGCCTTCCAAGTAATAATTAAACAACAGGTGCCTGGTCTCGGGACGCGAATTATGTGTAGGTATTTGCATACTCGGAAGGCTATATCAGAATTTTTTGGAAATTCTAATCTCTGTATGTAGGATTGTAATTTAATGAAGAAGAAACTCAATGGTACTAACATCTGACCCCTGAGCCCTCGTTGACCGGAGCCGCGAGTCAAAACGTACCCAAAATTGCTTGACCTCTACAGCCGAGAGTTTTAAAGATAAGAGAGTTCACCAGACGTCCAGTAAAAAATTTAACGCAAGGTGTGATTCAAATCAAGTACTGATAATTTGTTGCTGCAGCCCTAGGTAAAGTTTAAGTTAAACTCATACATGGAACGGCAAGGAGCACGCCAATTTAATTCTAACTTTCAATAGTTACCTTAAACGATACAATTTAACCTTTCGTTCTTCATTTCACCAATTCAGCAATTTCACTCCTTGATAACCTAACACTATAAACTTCTCCCCATCCGTTTCCGTTGTATAAACTGTCGTTCAACGTTAACAATTTCATAACCAGCTAATGGCTACAACATTGCTTGAATATCCGTTAACTAAATTATTTTGAAGGGACTTTTTTAGTAGGATTATATACGCATTATTACCGGTTACGACTTGAATAACCAATCAGCCATGACTGTGACTGAAATAGCCTAACCCATAAACAGTATGCATTCTCTTCGCACGTGTGCAATATCGTAGCGGCATCATTTGTACAACTTCGTTACAATAGCTGAACTTCTGCAGTAAACTTTCCTGGCTTCCGGTACAATTTAAAAAAATCTTGATATTGCAAGTGATTGATTGATGTTCAAATGAGAATATTAAGCAGCCGGTAAAATTTTCGCAGAACGATACCTTTCATTCTTATTAGTATTGCTCTACAAAGGAAGACTATTGCGAGACAGAAAATGAACGGTAAATGAATCTGGCATTTCACATATTATATCTTGGGACTTTTTGTTAGGATAATATTTCCAACTATGTTATTGCGTCTTGGATAAAATGAACTTATGATTCACATTTGTATGCCAATAAATTATGCAATATTCCCATTTTGCATAGCAGTGAAGTATCTACAATACAAATTCTCATATGAGGACAAATATATGTACAATGACTTCTAACTACTCAAATAAAAGATGTAACCGAACAAACATAAATCTGGTGATTAGAAATATATATAAGTAACCTGATACTTCCAATTTCTTAATATCGTTTTGTTGAGTCGTTTTCTATCCCGAGTGTTTGAGCAGATTGGTTGTTGAGTTATTACAACTGCAGTTTTTAAATGGTAAAGATTTCAATTATAAACACGCAAGTGGAAGTCGATATATATATTTAGGTGATATTCCTGACACTATTTATGCACTTCCAGCAAGTCTGCATCAAACACTAGACAATTGATCCTCACAGTTCTCTGTCGAGAGTACATTTTTTTCACCATTTTGCAGTTGTTAAAGAAATACACTTGTGCACGGATTTTATCATAAAGTACATACATATTTATGAACTCATATACAGGCTAGGATGTAATTTAAATATTTGTAAACATAATTTGTCTTAATTATGAAAGGTAGTTCTCAAGTGGTTCAATAACAGGTCGGAATGTTTACATTCATTCGCTAAGTTAATCAAAATCTGTTGCTTTTATGATTTCACAAACCCCATTAAATATAAAAGTGGTGTCGAGATAAAATAAACATACACAGGACTTATCGATACTTCTGCTAAATATAGCAAATCAGAGTTTCCTAACATGTCTATACATAACAACTCTTACACTAGAATTCAAGTCGTAAAAGTTTCTTTTTTTAATTTGAGATATATTTTTACCTTATAATTTTGTAAAACTCGGGAATCGGACACTATCTAGTCCAGCGTACAAGTGAATAGCAAATGCCGCTTCTTGGCTGAGCTTTTCAATCTAATTACTCATTGGATTTTATAATGATACTTCCTGGACGGCAGCAATTGCATCAAATTTAATAATAATAATAATAAACAATAGGAGAAAATACGGATAAAAGTTTTACACAACTGGTGGTTTTACGTTGTTGGTTTAAATGAGTGTGATAATGCCAGGTTAGAATCTTTGCTTGTTGGAGAATGGAGAGTGCAATTTTCGTACCAGGTAGGACCTGTACAGATATTCCTGTTAATCGTTTTTGCAGCAATCGCAAATAACGTAAAAGTAACGTAATTTTATTGAATCCTATTCTATGATAGTTTCCTACAAGCGCAACAAGGGCACCAAAAACCTAACATACCTGTTAGCTATATCATTGACAGCGTTGTAGTTTCTCTTTAAATTAGGCACGCTTTTACACGGAGAGCATGACATTTGATATACGGTTGCACGTGAGCATTTTTGTGCAAATTTATTCAACTGAATCACAAATTTCCTGTAATGGTTAATGCTATCAAATTTAAAGATATTTAAAGATTACTTAGTCAAAAGTTTTACCGGCTAGTCACAGCATTTCCACATAAATCTAAATGATTCACGCAGAGATAAATGTGCTTACAATTAGTTTCAATGATTAATGCTATTGACGAACGTACGCACGATTAATAGTAGCTACGTTCAACCCAGTCATCAGAACTAAAAGTTGATATTTAATAATTTTATAACTTAAAATTTCGGATGATATACCAATTTGTGCAATATAACTTTTTATATTTTACTGGATAAAGAAAAATTAGCAGCAAATGTTTTCGTTTTTATTGCGGGTGTATTTTATTTTATATTCTTATGTTGGTAGCGGAGTTTTATACTTTAGCTTGGCGTCAGGCCATCAGGATTTGGCGACCAAATGCTTACTTACTAAGAATATTTTTCCAAGTAGAATCAAAATCACTCTCTCCTCCTTAATAATCTTTATTTAACAATTTTATTAATATTTGTAGCTGATAGTAAGTGTAAGAAAGGCTAAGCTATCAATATTTGGATTCATTCTCGATTATGCAAATGTATTATCATCTATTACTTCCACGTTTGTGCGCTTAATATTGTTGAAACAATGGTTCTGCGCTGCTTGACAAATGAATGTCACGTATGAGCCAATCACTTTGAGCATCCTCGCAATGTAATAGGATATATCTACAGCACCCTCAATAATGAATATACCAAGGCCCACAAATATTCCATAAACAAGAACCAGAAATATAGTTGCGATATTGCCGTGCATATTTGGTGTCTGTAAGGTTGGGTCCTTCAGAATTGGAGTGAATTTGGTAATTTCCCGAATAAATTCTGGCCACCAATTCCAAACTCCTGAAGCTATTACAGCACCGATTCTTTTAATTACTTTTGGGTGAACTGAACCAATTATCTGAATACCTGTTGTAGCATCGCCATATTTTCCCTTGCCCACGCTTATTCTAAAATCTGAATTAGCCTTGTAAAGTCTCAAAGCATATCGATTAGCCAGATATGTTGACATTAAAAGTGCGGATTTGTTGCAACTCCCAACATGATCCCACGTAATATTCATTTGTGCTTGCAACAATTCATGGTATATTTCCTCCTCCTTTAATGAAAACGTCTCTTGTGTGATGTGGAACCACTCCTCACTGCGATTTCTAAATGTGTCTTTGAAAATATCGGCGCTTCTTGGATGCAGAGACGTATGACTCATTAAGATATCAATACTGTCGTCAAATTCATCAACACGAGTTGATAGGACATTTACTTCAGAGGCAGATTCAAAGTAACCTTCGCTCATCATGTGTATATAATGAAGGTGATCCTGGCGAATGTTGGCTGCCCAATTTGCCATAGATTCCGCAGAGCTAAAATTCCAGTAGGACGGAATGATTTTTACGTAAGAAGGTGTGGTAAAAATGGTAAAGCCGTCATCCACGAGCTGTGTCAATTGCGTGTATGATAGAAATTGTCTGGGCATTATTATTTTGTTGATATTGCTGCTTTTAAAACCACCGCTCAACACAATTCCAACCAGGGGTGTTGCTAGAATGACAATTCGCATAGGTCTTTTCGCTACCAGCTTCCCGGGGAATGGGTCACCCTGCTCCAGAAGCAACTTGAAAACGTACATAAGATGCGCAAGCAAGCTACCGTTTCGAGATGTATTTAAGGAGCATCGACGATGTACTTCCGCCAATAGAGCCACCGAAAACAAAATGCAGAGCCAAACTATTTGGTCGTAAATCCGGAACAATTCGTAAACGCCAAATGATTGCCTTTCACGATACCCACCGCAGCTAATGAATGCCAAGTTGTTTACGTATTCACTGTATTGTAGAAGAGATAGGTCCAATAATCCTAAGGGAACACGGGACACTATCATCACCATATCTTCTTGGAAATACTTTGGCGTTACAGGCGCCTCATTTCTACAGTAAACCTTAGTTGCAGTACCAACACTGATTGTAGCGTTGGCAAAAATATCAAACAATAGGGAGGCTATTGCGATATTAACAAAGTCGTCGGGAGTTGAGCGTTGCAATTTTGAGGAAAATATTTGCCGCCGATGCTCACTGTCTAAAACATGTTTGCACATTTTCATTTTCGGTAGAAACACTTCTGACACGATTTCGCCATTTGCAAGACCCGCATTCACAAACGACTCTTCTTCTTTTGTGTTGAAATACAATTCATTATTGTTTATGGAGTTGAATTTGATGTGCTGTGTATTCGTGTTGTCCAGGAACTTGGATATTCTAACAAAGTCAGCAATCTGGCCTAGATTCCGGTCGCTCAACGTTGCCGATAGTATTAACCGATGACCCTGAACGCCTTCCAAATTGACGTATGACCGAGTAGATTTCATAAGGAATTTTTCGAAATCATCTGGATCTGTTGGTGTAGTGTCGAGGTGAGCAAAAATATGCAACTTGGGTACCATTGAAGGAGTGAGTGTATCCTCCAATCTCGTGTTAAAATAGTTAAAGGCCAATGGGTATTTCATTGCTGTCAGCGAAGCGGAAGGAACTTGGACTGTAACATGCACTTCACAATTCCAGGGTTTAGTTTTTGCAGTGTACTCAAAGAAGTGAAGTCTGAGGCACAAGTCGGTAACCACCCTTATTCCAAACACCTTATGTAACACGAAACCTGTAAAATACGGAGACTTTGTGCAACCAAATTTGACGCCATTCTTTTCGATTGTGTAGTTTTGGATAAATGGAAAGCTAGAGGCGTACCAGAAGGGATTATACATAGCATCTTGCCACCTTGCACTCATATAATCAAGTACGGCTATCTGCGGCCTTCTTTGTATCATACCTTCTTGAGGTGAGTGGATGTCAAAATTAGGAAAGTTATCCACGACAATGTGACAGTTTTCTAGCGTGAAAACTCCCAAGATATTAGATATATTTAACATGCCGTTTTCCATTGGCATAACAACATTGCTAGCCGCCTTTATCTTTGTGAATTTCTCGCGCTGAAGTTTAGAGAGAAACGTGTGAGTAGGAAAGTTTTCCAACGGCGTTACTGAGTAATCGAAACTTCCGCTACCAGCTGCTTCTGCCGTGAATAACGCAAGTAGTAGACCAGTCTTCCAATTGCACAGGATATTTACCACAAAATTAGCGAACATGATGTTTGAGGACTCTAGTGCCAGGTTTGGTGAGTTTTATTTACTGATTAGTTCTAACTTTCCTCTTAAAGGCGCATATTACTCTCCAAAAACTGTTATATGTATAATTCGATTGTAGAATGCTATATTGTTTTACACTAGGGACATTTGCTCATTGAAATTAGCTGCTTGTGGGAACATGTCACCGTTTACTTTCAGCAAATGTTTTTAAATGAAATATACTGTATGGTTTGAGGTGCAAAATTCGTAGTTTATTTCCTACATGATAAGTACAGAATACGTGTGATGATATGAGCTGCGTTCCCCAGTTGCTACTCACCTTGACAATGGGTCGATAGACCACTTTCAACTTAGGCAATCAATAATACAGCAAAGGGCAGGGTAGTTGAAATACAATTCTATCTGTATGTTTCGGTAATAAACTATCCACTACTCATCGGAATTCAGACGATGGTTATCATATAATACACTAGGGGTATTGCATGTAAAGACATATTTGAGTATCAAATGTCTGCTGAGAATAAAATCGATTGCACGATCCGTAAGTTTTGGCATATCGTAAGAGACTTCGGACGATCAATATTGATTATAAAACCATTTTCTATCAATACCATTGGCTCCGATCACTTCCTTTGCTAATGCGATACTCCATCGTTACGAAAGATTGTGTCAAAAATACTTTCAATTATCATGGAGGGAACATGCCGATTCCAACCATTCTCCTTTTGATGCCAATTTGATGGCTGTTGGATTTTGGGAGCTTAAAAAAACTTCCCAATCCGGATGATGAAGGTATTTATATACTTGTCTCATATATCTTCATTGGGCCCCTGTATAAGCTGAAAGCACCAATTGTTTAACAATTTGAATACCGCAAAATAGAATCCTTTCTTTGGCAGAATCAGTATTTATGTTCATTGTTGGTCAGACCATAATACACTTTTAGAAAGCAATTATAAGTCCATTGCTTGTTCTCAAATCGGTGACAATTACATTCATAATCAATGCAGTAATCGGATTGTATTGTCGATCCTCACAGTTGCGTTCCTGAAAGTGAAATGCTACAGTGGCAAGGAAGCGCATTCGGTAGCTGCCCGGTTTGTGTTTTGCTTGGTCCGCGTTCGATTCCCGGCTGCTCCTAAATAATACAGAACTTACACAATTTTCCCACTAATGCGAGTTAGCGAATTGAAATTATCTAGCAAGTAGTGTCTCCTCCCAAGTATACTCAATTTGAGTTACTCAAATGGGGTTCTGTCCAGAAGTGTCCTAGGCAAAATATTCAGGACCTTTATCTCCTTTAACCTACAACGAATTCTTAAACTTCTATGTGTAACTGCCCATCGCGGGAATCTTGTCATACTTGATCATTTGTTGTTGAGCACTACAACTGATTACGATAAATCAAATTCGTCCACTCGAAAAGTGATGAATTCAGGACAGTTTATAATCGGAATTGGTCAGTCACACTAGTCTAGACATTTCATATAGAAACCTGTGTTTTGCCGTTTCTTTTAAATTATATTAAGTCACGCATGATATATTACTAACACTCAAATGCATAAAGAACGAATTAGACAATTTAAAAAATATTTAGATGATGATGCGTGTTCAGTTGAATTGATAACTCCAAGGATGGTAAATATTGTTTCAAATTGAACGATCGGTGCAATGATAATATTACGTTTTTGTAATCTTCACGAGAATGAAGCGGCAAGGTTTATTTTGTTTGTTCGTGTTCATTGTCGCATATAAAGCAAATGATTGGTGATGTATGATTTTTGTTTTTCAAGTGTTCATGATGCATAGTTTTGAAATCCTCGTGCACATGAACTATAAACCATGGTCCCTTTTCGTGTCCCACATGGAGGAAAACCTTCATCAAGTATTCGTTCTAATTAAATGTACGTATATTTTTAAATACAGAAAAAAACAGTCACTGTAATGTGGCTAATTTTTGCGATGAAGAAATCACATAGTAAAGGAGGCTAACATGACAAGTGTGTAAAGCAGCAAATGAACGAGTTTAAATATACATTTTTTTGAATAAACGATCTGTATATTTGATGATTTAAATTGTGGTCAAGTGAAAACACGTAAATACATACAAAAGTTCTTATTAATATTTTATATGGCATTTTTGTCATGCCATGTAAATGGATTACCATTTTGAAATTTTAGGATTTCATCCGCATGTTATCCTCTTTATAGTCGTTACTAAAGAGTAATATATTAAGGTAATTGAAAAACTTAAACTACCTAATATTTGATAAGCGTATTAAATGAATTACTGCAGAAGGTAGTCATTCCAGACTACACGGAAATTAATTAAAATTGCTAGCCATTCTATAAATTTAGTACTTCTTCATCAATACCTAGTATTGTTTTTCAGAGCTTGTGAAAAGGACGTGAATCTTGTATTAAAATGCGTGTAAAATCAATAGCATACACCACATTAGGATTTGAACGTACAGTTGATGATAAAATGATTGATCATTAATCAATGATCAATCATTTTATCATCAACTGTACGTTCAAATCCTAATGTGGTGTATGCATCCCGGTGCATACATTCTCTCTGTGGCAAACAATATTTAACTAAAACGCTAATCAAACGACGCTTAATACTTATTTCCTAATTAACTAATATTAAACTTTCCGCCACTATAGGGAATCTGGTGACTATTTGAGTTCTTTACTTGGTGCTATAGAAACGTCGTTATTTGAGTCGCAGCGCTATAATAAATTGGTCACATAATTTAAATAGTATAAACTATGTGAGGTGAAGTTGTTAGCCATGAAAATGTTTACAACCGGTCGTGGATTGTGCTATTTGGGAAAGTAACGAATTTTATCTACGACGAAACCAGGTGAGCATAATTGAGCATCTATTTTACAAGAACTGCCAAATGACACCAATAGATTTATTTGTTCGTTTACACGCGTTGGTCGAGGTCGATGGCTGGAGCAAATATAAATATTTGTTAAATAATACCTTGGATTTGATGTGAAAACTGGGCACGCTTCAGAAGCTGACAATAACAATTACTGTCTCAGAAAGCTTCAGTTACAACTACTACATGTCAACTGTGTCAATAACTTCAACCAATTTAGTCATTGCTGTTGATTTCATATTAAATTCATATTGGGTTCCACGGAACTATATAGATTATTACGAATAAGCATTCGTTGTCATTGTGACAAATCATAGACCAAATTGGTTATAAATACAGTCAACAGGTATATCATGTACATGAGGTAAAACGGCATCGTTGCATGAAACTGTCACCTTTGAATAAATGACTCACTTCTGCTGCTAATTGTATTTTATTAAATCGCCGTCTGCCCATTATTCTGTAGATGGAAATTCAAAATATTCGCTGCTCTATTAGACATGCGCATGCATGGACACCATCTATTAAATTAATCAACTTTCGTCCACATTAGAGGAGTTAGAGAAGATAATTCGAATGCTGATGTCTTTCGAATTCTGAGTTTGACTTAAACTCCGAGTATTTGGAAATGATTTCACGGAAGCAAACCGCTAAGAATACGAAGTAATATTTAGAATTTCAAATGCAGTTTTTTTCATTTAATAATGTCATATTTGCGACGAAATGACATATGGTGAACAAATTGTAACGAACTAAAACTTCTCTGCATACAAACTAGGCGACGTGAAATAGAAAATCTCGGCTCCAGCAATTTTCGGAACGACTAGATTCCTAAATGTCATCAGTTTGGTATGCTTAATGGTATATAGATTGTGTTTATTCTGCTGGTTTGGGATTCTGAAAGATATGTTTGTACATGGAGGGATTCGAATAAAAATCATTGAGTTGTGCTAAATGATTATTATGCGCTATACTGATTAATTATCCCACGTGACAAAATAACGCAAAAAGTAAGTACTTCCTCATATATAAAATGTTAAATAACAGTAACTGATTATGTAGATATGTTTGTGTGTACCTGCATTACATTAATTGAACCAATTTCATTAGATCACTTCATTACATAAGATCGATTTGTAATTACACCGTAATTACAACATATTTTCCGGAATACGGTTGAAAGCAATTACTGAAGCAAATGCATTTTCAAAGGACGCATGAGTAATTGATTACTTTCCCAGAACGGAATTAATATTCAATAAAAAATCCTAACAACTTTTTAACAAGTGTAACATTTAAATACTTACTTGGTAGATGCGGATAGATAAAGAACGGCTTTCGCTTGCCATCCTTCTCAACGGTCGGTAGTAGACAGCACATTCTAATACAAGGTTGACACATGTAATTGTATTTTACGACAAAAGCAATCCAGGTTGTGCCAAGTATCGGTAGCGGAGATGTGTGACTCGTAGAGACTATATTAATAAATTTGAATTCAAATATCAACTATTTCATGGAAATTCATATTAAACGTCATCGAGTTAAATCTACCATTATTACAAGTATAACTAATCAAGAGTCATGATAATGGGGTAGGGGTGACAGATGGCAATGAAAACTTGACTTTTGAGATAAATGACACACATCGTTCCACATGCCCATGATTTGTTGTCGGTAGTTTACTATGCAGCTTGATAGTGGTTTTTCAGAAAACGTTAGATCCCTGTCACTTTCTATATAATTTTAATTTATGTTTACATTATAATCAAAATTGGACTAAACATACCAGTTGTCGTCGATCAAATAATGAGATACCATTTTTATATTCATCGTTTAAATTTTCATGCAGTTTCACTTTTGCAGTCATAGTTATTAACATATTTCCTCCACGTGCCGAAAAATCTACCATTTTATCTAACAATGCAGAAAGATAAAATTAAAAACTGACAACTGCTTTACATTCATAATTTGTGTTTTCTCTCATCACAAGCCGGAATAATTTTGGATTTAATTCATCGATTCTTGGTAGATCTTGTGAAGTTTTCCATCGTATACAATAAGTCAGAGAGTGTCTGCATTTTGTTTTGATAACAATCATTTATAATTCTTGCGGGAGTATTCCCTTTATTCCAGTGGGATTACCTAGTAAAGTGGAATGCCATCCTTTCGGAATAGCTACTTTTCTGGTTTTGTTAAGTTTTGAGAATGTATTTATGACCACATTATCAATGAACTTTATTTTCAAACAAGACCGATGTTGAAAACTGAAAACGTTCTGCAAATGTTGGTATAAATTCAGCGTGATTTCAGACGGATTCACTATCGTGAACTCTGCAACTGACAAGTTTTATCATTATTATCTTCATTTTACCTACAACTAGTATTTTCCGCTTTTCCTTTAAGAGAATTGCTGAACATTTCTGACAAAAAATGTTGGCATCCCGAGGAAACAAATTCATCGATAGGGAATTACGAAGCCGAAATCATGGCAGCCATTCGTTTCACTGTATTGGTACTATGCCTTGCATTTGTCGGTGGGTACAACAACAACCTATGAACATTTGTTAAGAGAAATTGAGTGTTCATGAAATTTTGTTTGCGTTTATAGTGACAATGGGATGCGGTCCATCGGTAACAGTACCACCGATACGTGTACCACCCATACCACCTATACCACCCATACCATCCATACCACCTATACCATCCATACCATCCATACCTCCCATACGCGTACCAACCATACCTCCCATACGAGTACCACCCATACGAGTACCACCCATACGAGTACCACCCATACGACTACCGCCGATGCAACTGCCACCCTGGATACCAGTTCCACGCACCGTCGAGGTTTCTTGGACACACCAACAAGTTTGCGATGAGTATTGCTCTCAAGACCAGATTGTTGAGGAATGTTGCATTGCCTTAGGCTTCCTGACTGGACGTTGTGAACTCAACGATTTCCCGGGAGCATTCTGTGACCGGATGTTGCAGCTAAACCAGACTGTTGTCGCTGTAAATGTTTCGTTGGCGTCAAATGACACTGATTCTTCATCTTAATCTTGTATTAAGAGCGTCCGACCTAGCCAACAATGCTCAATCTTCAACATATTTAATGGTAATAATGCTGCAGCTTCCGTTTTTCTGTTTACTCTCTCTTAACTTTTAACATATTTCCGTCTTATGTTCCTTATCAGAAAGATTGACACCTTAAATCTATGGTACTTTATCAAACATGAGAATAAAATTGAATTGCAACTTCATATTTAGCAAATAGTAAATTGCATAACAGTTTTAAAACTCCAATTTATTTGACAGGAATTTTGCGCTGTTAGCTCTGTGGTAATCTGCCGAAGTGTGCTACGCATTCACGTAGGAAATACTTTTACGAGTTCATTAACTGCATCTCTCCAAAACTTTCCAGCACGTCAAATAAATACATGTTCCATCACGCATCATTGGATCACTTTACGAATGGCTTATTTTACCGATATCAGTAAAGCATTTCACCACCCCGTTCTTCTGATCAAGTCAGGTTTTAAACAATTTTAAATAAGTATGATATTGATGAAGGATTCTGTCCATAATGTATTGAAGCTTTGCACTTGAAACTGCAAAAGCACTACCTGTCCGAATATGTCATTTTTAGCAGTCAGGAAAGGGAAAATGTTCTTCAGCAGCAACCATTATTGAAAATCCTCCCCGTATTAATTGATTTTCAGTAAAGTGTCAACTGTTTTCCTGCAAAGTAAGTCGTATTAATTTTCAGAAAAAAATTGACACTCTCCTGAAAATTAACTGATACGGAAGCATTTTCATTTATTATAGGAGCTCGGTAATTATCTCCCGTCAGGAAAACGTTTCGATTGGGGCATTATTTTTTAACAAGTAGAAACGTATGATTAATTATATTTGCTTTCATCTTTACATAACTTTGTTGAAAATTTTATTTTGCATGAAAGTTAAAATGCTTCTTAAGACTGAACGCAGAAACTTTCCAGTAGGCCTTAAGCTCAAATATGTAATGGTTATATATACATTTGAGTGGAACACACTACTTCTTGCATTTACCCGGAGTGAATTGTACATTTGTGAATCCGCAGCGGCATAGCATCTCAAAATGTTGCGTGTGTACCGAAGGCATAGAAACATCTATCTGTAAGTAATAATTTTCCAGCTCAATATCCACAAGTACTGCACGAAACCTCATTTCTTCCTAACACACCCACTTTAATTACAGAAATATTAAAATTCAACTTCTATTGTGAACATTACAATTCCACCAATAAGTCGAACAAGTCAAGAAGACATGTTTCTCGGAATTAAAGGACCGAATCTGTCATAATTGAATACACATGAGGATCTAACATATATAGACATACTCAATAAATACTGCTTAATGATGTAAAGACTGAAGATAACTTCAACGTCGAACGTGTGAATAATTCCGAAGTAATGTGGAAGGGTGTGTATAAACCCCAAGGAATTCTAATACCATAGTCACCCGAGCTTAAATTCCGTCTTAGGCATCATATTTTCGGGTCTGAATGCAAATTATAAAGAATGTGATGGCGGTAGCAGCAATTTAACTATTAGCCTTTTTTAAATAACAGCAATCGCCTTGGTCTTACATATTGTACTTACGCTCCACAACAAAGTATACGTTATTGTGAATATGTTGCTTCCATGAATTCCAACGACACCGGAGTCCAGCTCGCTCAAAATTGTCACGAGATTGTCGACTGATATATCTTGTCTGTTTTCCTCTCTGGACAACCATTCTTTCAATACTCTCATCTAGAGCATATTGGTATGTCGCACAATGCTTCCAAATTAGTTGCATCATTTATCAATGTAATCGATGTTCTATTTGTAATTGTAAATGTTTGCGTTTCCTGATTATGCACATCCGCCGAGATGATAAGAATGAAGCAACAGCTACAGAAGTCTAATAAACTAAATATTTGTCTGCTTATTTTTGCCTCAATAATATCGACATCCAGATTCGTGGACATGTAAAACAACACAGAACTAAGCCATGGTATCACAAAGGGCGAAATGCATCTGTTTACGGTCTGAGAGAAAGTACTAATCATCTGATGCATTTCTCTCACGTCCGACCATTTCAATTTAGAAAATCCCCTGCTGGACTATTGCCAGGTGTGGCTTGCAAACAGTTATTCGTGTCACGTTTAATAATTCTTGCAAACTTGTAGCACGAATGCCAGAGGGTCGTTACTGTGATAATCATGAAAAAGTCAAAGTAATTTCCAAGGATGTAGTCTCCTGTCCATCCGATCGCGACAACTACGGCTGCAATACAATCCAACCAATTGAGCTCATGTACATACATGTATGTATACAATTGAGCTCATGTATGTCCGCCATTAGACCATCATCCGAGGACAAGAATAACGCGTTGCGTCCTCGTGAGACCAGTTTTGGGTTCCAGACCGTCATATTCCACTCGTCCGATGGAGCCAAAATATCTCTATTTACCGTTCGGTACAACTTAATCGTCGTGTAAATCCCACAGCAGATTGGGAAGAAGAATTTTGGTTTTGTCTTGTATGTTGGAAGTTAAATTTATTTTTCCATTAGGCAACACGAACATTTTGTATATATTGCGCTCAAGCTATATTTTTGCAACTTACCTTTTGTTTATTTGTATTTTCGTTTCCGTTGTAGTTGATCAGAAAATTTGCCATGTCAACAAAGTGATCCTTGTCTTTCCAAATGGCTTTTAGAAAGTACGCTCGCAAGATAAATCCTGATATAATTTTAAGGAAGCTAAGCGGTTTCTGATTCTCCCTCTTAATGATCCTTGCCATGCGCTTTCTTACGTGTGAGCTCTCCATAATTACATTAGCGATATGTATCAACAAACAAACTACTCTCTGAACAACATTTGTCCTCGCGACATAACAACGGTGAGTAGCATCTCTTTTCAGTCCAAATGGAGTGCAGCATACCCAATAGACAAACTTGAAATACACAACGAAGAAATTGTCCGCGTCCTGGTCGTCAGCTCCAATACATGATGGATCACTCGTTTCTATGGAAACGTGATTTGGTTTGATTACACCGGTTGACCGGAATATATTACGAATCATTGTCGAAAGTGTGTCTGAATCCTATGAACAAAACAGATGAAAAGTGTTTCTGAAAAACACAATCGTCGTATGATCAATTAGCATTCAAGCAAACTGCAATAAGCAACTATGGTTTGGAAGAAAATAGAAAAACGTGACCTTAATATGTTGTTTTTCATGAAATAGTAGCGGCCGTAATGTATTAATGCCGTGAATATCCAAAAATTGGAAGTTTAAGACTTGACAGTGACATTACTTTTTGTTTATCCACGTGTCAGAGTACTTCCTAATTGCCAAAAATAACAATGAATATTTTCACAGAATCCTTACATTTAAGTTAAACACAAACATCAGTAAATGTTTACATAATTTATGGACAAGCGTTCGGAACGTAACACATTTTGGAAGAGAGACGGAAAAGAAACTTTCAAATGACTGGCGGTTTTAATTTTTACGTATCCAAATATTTGATTATTTGACACTGCATTAAGAACTACTATAATCGTAACAATTTCTTGACATTGCGGAGAAAACCTTTTTACAGCCAATACAACCGCGGAAAAAATAATAATAGTTCACTTCCTTCAAACATTAACACTTGTAAAGTGCAGAAAAGTCTCCAAGTAGCTCTCCCCTGCAGAAAAGTCAGAACGGTTTGAACAGGAAGTACTTACAATCGGCTTTCCTTCTATATTAGAAAATATATTTACGTGCAACATTTTTGATAATTTTTATTGCTAAATACTAAATGAAGGGAATTTCAATCATGTTTGCCTAAAGGAAAGTACATCATGTGAGTATTAAGGTTAATGAATTTATTTAAGCAAAATGCATTCTTATGGTACAATTGGTTCCGCTGGGGTTGGTATGGCCACCGAATTGAAATGACTTTGAATCTCGGTCACTGAAAACAGATCATGAAAGGTGGGTAGTGTGATATCATATGATAGGATAAGCAGCATGAGCGTACCTGAATCGTCTGGGCTACCAGAATAACTGTCATCCTTGAACAGTAGCTCTGCGCTCTCCAACTCAAATTTGACTTGTTCCCGATGACTGTTAAGACCTTCTAAATACATGATGCGCAAGTTTGGAGTGAAGGGAAGATCCGGGTATTCCTCCATTGGTGCGGTGCAGCATGTATCCAGAAATGTTTCCAGGTTACCAGGATCCCCAGAGAATTGCGAAAATACTTGTAGAAGGTTGTCGCCACTCAAATCTTGTGCTTTCTGCAGCTTATGCTCTTGACCAAAATTGTGGTCAGCGGCTGCAATATCAAAACGATAGTATTTTTGAACATCGTATAAAACAATGTAGTGGCTAATAGCGTTTCTTCTCTTGACCGGAAGTTGCTCCAGAACCCTAGCGTACATCGCCTTCAAGTGAGTCATCACGTAGCTTCCGGTTGCCATCGCCAAGAGTTTGACGCCATTAATGTTGTTGCTGCTGGCATCACACCCAAAGATCTCAAGTCTGGCCGAGTAATTTTGTGTGTCAACAAGACACTTCTCGCTTCCTTTCCATAATGTGAGACCCATATATCCGCAATAAATGGGTCAGGTCTCCAGCGTCATCATTGCCAAGTCCTTTGGTGATCACATGAATAATGTCGCATTGTTCTCTCTCCAACGCTTCAGGGTCAAATATGGGCTGAGGTTTGCAGGCCTTTTTCATGTATGCCACAAATATATGCACGAGATTTGTATCTGCATCCTCCTTAACGTCAGTAGTAGTCGACACCTTCCGATGGTTAGCCATGTTGCCAGCTCTACTTTGCTGCCTTTATATTGTAATGTCCGAAATTTAATATTTAAATTACATGGGTAATGAAATATGTGCCACTAATAGAAATAACCTGGTGTAAATTCAACAGTGTAGTGTTGAAGATGTAAAGCCGTAATGAAATGGAAGTCCGAATGTTCCATTATGAAAGTGTTATCATGTTTATCAATCGATAAGATTATCACACTTTTTGTTGGAGTCAGGTGATGATTTTAAAGAGACCGTATCATGGGGATTTGCGTACACCAATTGACGCATATGATACGCACGAATCACGCTTTATAGATTGGTTGGTGTTTTGGTTGAATAAATGATGAATTAATTATTACCTGGTATTATACAATGTTCCAAATGTATTTTTCTGGCCATGTCCTCCATTGATATGACATGATATTGATGCAACGTCGATCCAAACTGAATACTGTCTCAGGAATCCTGTATCAGGATTCACTGAAAGTTGAAATGTGACTTATTTGGCTCATAATGACGTAGTTTCAATTACTCACCCACCCTCAGATGTTAAACGTGGATGACTGGAATGCATTTTGTTAGCGAACAAACGTCAATCCAAGAATTGGATCATTTCATATCACCACGCTAACTAATACTAACGGATCCAAAAATGAATGCATAAATGGGAAGCCCCATACTAACACGTTTATCCGGATTGTATTAACGTAGTCAACTTAAAAGCACACCATGCTGCAGAAATGAAATGAGAACAGGTTTTCACCTTTCCATTCATTTCCGCTCACATGTATTTAATTTAATTATCACTAAATGTTACCAATTCTGAAGCATAAGAAATATACTTTGATTCCTAAGGTCAAAATATATTATTTTGGAAATTGATGGAAAAATTCAAGATAAATGTTTGGGAAGGTGAACAGAGTGCCACGTTTTTCAATTTCACGTACCACACGCTTCTGGTAGTTTTTAATTTGGGTTTAAACCCTTCCTAGTTACTGCTCGATAGCATGCCACAAATATTATTTATTTTAATTTCATCCACTATTACTTCCACACATGATCACTGACCATGAGTCAAACGGACGCCTTTGTTAATACCCAAAGATAAATTAAAAGTTTTTGTTGCAGCATATCCTATTACCACCGCGAAAATTAATGTTATAAGCAAGCCATTGATCGTTAATGTATAAAACAAAAACACCTTCAACTTTATACATCTGGAGGAACATTATATTATCGCGACACACATAATACCGCACGATATTTAACATATGAAATGCAATATCAACATAACACTACAAGTAATCTTGCTCCTAGGCACTAAGTAATAAGGTTGGAAACAATTTTGATATATCGATTACCTGGAAACTTGCGGAGAACCGATAATTAAGCTAGTGTGCACTATTCCTAAGCAAATCGGGCATCCAAAAGATAAACATAATAGCAAACTAATTATTTTCCAACCGCTCTAAATTACATACGATGAACTGATGTTACCCTATACAAACCAATCAAATCAACGAGTTTAAAAAGGTAATTATGTTCTATAATTTTCATGCAAACTTGTTCGATAATTGTCCCCATCATAACTGTGCTTGACTGTCGAAGGTTATCATATTGGAAATACTTTACATCAGATATCATCCTACATATCATGTAATTTGTCTCCAAAATTTTGTGTTTCGTAAAGTATTTTTGCTCCATAAATATCTTATATATTGGACACGGATGTAGAATTGCAACTAGTAATCTTTGCACGAGTTAACCAAGAACACCTAAAATTTAAAAAACAGCATGTCAGCAACATTTTCGTTTGAAAGGAATATTTGTAGATATTGTATTTTTAAATTCCAGACGAATCAACAAGAAGACCATGGCCACTGATATCAATTATAACTAACTCGGTTACCATGAAGCCACTGCTCGACCGCACGCTACGGAATCGGAGGTCGTCAAAGCTTAAACGATTATCCGCCCAAGTGTATTCAGAAAGAGAGCATAAGTTAAATTGGGAATGGTGCAATCCTCCTGTGGACAGCGTCGCGGCTGAGTTTTGTCAGGAAACCAGTCTACATGGTTTAAAGTATTTGGGAGAGCAGCATCGCCACATTACAGAGCGTATACTTTGGCTCACCGCTTTCATTACATCGGTTTGTATCTCTGGTTATCTCATTAGGACAATGTGGAAGGATTACGTGGGCATGCCCATCATTACTGTTCTAAGCCCGACGGAGAAGAGGTTGGATGAAATTCCTTTTCCTTCAGTCACAGTGTGCAATGTAAATAACATTCAGAAGTCGGCGTTCAAAAACATATTGTCGTAAGTATTCCACAATCTGAAACATTCATCTCGTTTCTTGTCACTCATTGCATATGATAATATTGCAGATCAGCGGCATCAATTATTGCCAAGAATGCCCACAAAGCCGTCACGGACAATACCTCGAGACAAACCCTGGCCACATTTATGGATGTAAAGCATATTTGTGATTCCAAATATGCATTTCTAGATCGGCTCGTTCAAAACAGGAGCCTTGACGAATTCTATGAGGAAACGCAGAATGTAATGCGATATATGGATGAAAGCATTGGTTACATTAGTCCAAAGCAAACCATTCGAAAGGTGTCGCAGCCGTGTAACGAGATGATATTGCACTGTACTTGGCAGGAAGAGATACGGAATTGCAGTGAGCTCTTCAAGCCAATCGAAACAGATTACGGGATTTGCTGTACCTTCAATTCAATGCCGCTAGCACGGCTGCTTAGAAGCAGGTAATTCAAATTTTCGGTTCTTCATTTGCAATGCACCTATGACAGTCGGAAAGTGACCGTAAGTTATTTTGATGCGGGGACATTTCCAGACGGCAAACGAACGACACATTCAAGGATGTTTTTGGTTACGAGACAAATATTTTTGCAAAGGAAACAAAAGAAAGGAAGTTTCGATTCCGACAGCGATCCGCCGGAAGATCATCGGGACTGTCATTCCTAGTGACACCTGACCTAGAAGAATATTACTGTCCTCATACTGACTCGGAAGGATTTGTTATCGGGGTTAACCTACCGCGTGACTTTCCAATGATGCGCGATCATAGCATCGGAATCGCTAATGGTGCGGAAATGTTCGTAGGTGTTCAGCCAGATGTAAGCGAGTCCGATCTCGTACTGAAACGCTTCACTGCGGTAATTAATTGACAGTGGCTTGTAATACCATTTTTATCCCAAATGTTGTAACCATACTTTGCCTTTGTTCAACATGTTTAGAAAAGACGAAATTGTTACTACGCAAATGAGTTTGCCCTACGTCATTACACAATATACACAATTTCAAACTGCAAGAGTGAATGCATTGCACGGAACGTGCTGGAAGTTTGTGGTTGCGTCCTATACTACATGCCCCGTAAGTAATTAGTGTAATGAGAAGCTTTGCAGTTATTTTCTAGTCGGTGATACGATCTTGTCCACTTTAGGCGACCGAAATCATACGTTGTGCAAACCGAAAAACTATCATTGTGCAGAGAACATACAAAGTAAGACACCTCATTATTTCGAGTAGAAAATTTTGAAAAAAAAAATCGATGAGAAAGAAATATAATGCCAAATGTTGATATTTCGTCTATCTCATGTTAGAGAACATAAGTAACGTCGGATTAGCAGCCGTATGTAAGGAGTGTCTACCCACGTGCCACCAAATCGATTATCGAAAGGAGGTGTCCAGTCTACGTCTACAGAAGAAAAGAGTGAACGACTTCCTCCAAGGACAGAATAAAACGTACTACTTCACCTTAATACGAGCTACATTATAAATGATAATGTGTTATGTATGTAATAATATTGTCTGTAGTTTGAATTCTCGGGATGTCTCAATTGTACACGTGTACTTCAGTACGGACTTGGTGTATCCAAAGTTGCGTAAACAGATGATGACACTGACACAACTGATTTGTAAATCCATTTAAATATTCAACGACGGAAATAATCACTATTATGAGGAATTGGTAACAGAACAACACTTTATGTTTGTCACTATAGCAAACGCGGGTGGTCTGCTAGGACTTTTCTTGGGGTTCAGTGTCCTCTCACTGCTTGAAATATTCTACTACGGTACAATGCGGATATGTTGCAGCAGATACCACAAGAAAGTCATCAGGAATCTCAACGAAAGGAGTGATAATTCTGGTAAATTAAATGCTAATGAAGTGTAAACGAAACCAGACGTACTTTGCAGGCAACACCCATGTCCTATATTAAATGTGGCTACTACGTCTTATGCAATTTGTAGGTAAAACGGTTTGTGGATCCAAGTGGACAGATCGATTCGTTTCAGGTGACGATGCTGTTTTTCAAGTACGCGGACAACGGAATATGAACGTGCTGTTTAAAAATTCAATTGAACAGCAACTACAAAATGCATTTGTTCAAAATTATCGGAAAATGTTTTGACGATGAGTGGGAAAATATAAGTTCACCAGCAATTTTTCTGACGTGCTTGTGAACTCGTGGCCCATTGGCTTAAAATATATTAGCACAATAAGTTAAAAAATATGTTATTAGCTTGTGACAAATCTTTTGGTAAAAATTGCAACGATTGTGTAACTGTGCAGCATATATTAAGATATGGATTAACTTACTGTTAGCCCGAGCTAGTGAGTTGATTCCAATACAATTATATATCAACTATTTAAGAGCATTTACTGTATGAACGGAAACGAAGTACGTTCGATAGTTATTGAGAACAAAGTATATTATTAACGATATAGTTCATCATGACACACAATACACGTTGGGGCGGCATTACGCACTGGATCATGGTAATGTTTTCCTACAATTACCAACATATTACTAATAATTTACGGTTAACATTTTTTCAAAACTGTTTTCTGTTTTTACGCAGCTGTGCTGCCTACGAAATAAACCTACATATCCCTCATCATAGTATTTTTGAAAGTTCCTTGAATGTTGAGGCATGTACTTTGAAATGAAGATGAGTACTCATAACGCCTTTACATGATCAGTAAGTGCCATATGTGTATACTACCATTTATTACATAAAAAGTACTCAGCATTTGATTTCAACTCTACTAACAAGCTGGTTGTGTATGTTTAAAAATTCTACCAATGCCGAAAATGAAGCGAGTGCATCTTCATTAAAATGACTAAGCAACGCTGTCAGTTTGCCTACTCCTGTTGATTTGAAAGTTGTTCTTGCTTCATATAGCTTTAGCTTAATTTATTAGTTGAGTGCACTTAATTTACTCATTTCGAACTATGTATTACAAGTTATGAAGACTATCAATAAACTACCAGCGCTGTTAGTCCCTTCTCTGTGACATGCGAAGAAGAACGAAATAATTGATATATTGTGCCACCGGTTGTAACACCTTTATTACTGTAGTAAGTTTTATTTGTTGAACGTTCCGCGTTCGTTTTACGGTCATTTCGGTGGGGAACAAGTTTCGTATGGATTTCGAAATGTTTCTTGTTTCCCGTGATTCGATATCTTGGAGGTTAAAATTGATCCTGAGGTATCATTTTACGATTACCGAAAGATGTAATATATAAATCGGCATTATACATTGTTTGTATAAATCAAACAATAGCTTGTATTTCTCGTATAGCCATTATCCATTATAGTTATTCATTTTACAGAGCAAGACGACGAAGTACGCCAAATTTCTTAGGGGATGATTTTGGTATGCACAAGATTCCAATTTTATGATAGCAGTATGAGACTATGTTGTTTAACTTGCTGAAATATTATTGACGGATTCCCCTGATTAGGACAGTACACAAATATTGTGGTTTTAGAAGACTTTATAGTTGTTAATTCAATGAGTTTGAAAGTTTTGTAAGGCAAAACGAACAACCTAATTTGTAAAAAGACTTCGACGATCCCATCATTTTGGCATTGGCGGCAGGATTCATCAAATCAAGTATAGCGGAAAGCGGGAATTGCTGCGAAGTGAAAATTTATTAGTATGAAAAAATCGTTAAAACCTAACCAGAATAGCATATTGGTGGAGGCTGGATTCCACGACTGTTTGTTTATTCTCATTCTCGTTAATCTGATGCTCCCTTTCGAACACATCTATTAAAAAATCTTTTAACCCACCATTTAAAAAATAAATTACGACCTGGACACTTACAACTATATGCTAGGTTTAATTATCACTACAAGAGAATGCTCCCGATGAACCTAAATAATATTTATTTCCCGACAGTACTGTTTTTACAGGTTTGGTTAAGACATCACACAAGAAGCCTTTAAATATTCCGAGTAACGCATGAGCAACAGGAAATTTATTGAATCATTAAAAATGAAATTACATGTGTTTGAGTAGTGTCTGAGATCGCATTATGTTATGCCATTGTATTTGAAATTGTACATGTAGTAAACTGGTAGTGCTGTCAGAGTTAATGCGTAACAGGACAAATTACATGTAAATGGATGATTTATATACATGAATGATTAGTGCAATTATCTCGTAAAGGTGTGACAAAGAACACAGTTCAACTATATATTGACATATTTTATATATTTCCTGAATCGTTTTGGATGATTAATTTGCTTTTAGTGCTAATGCGTTAATCCGAAACATTAGATAATGCCCACAAATGAACTATAGGAAGCGCATTCAAGTATGCACGAGCAACGAAGTATTCCACGAAAGAAAGATGTAGTTTGGAAATATATACGCTTTAAAGCTCAAGTTAGACGCACTCAAACAGGACAGAGAGAACTGCATGTCATTAATTAAATTTCATCGGATTTCGGTAGGGCAGGAAGTTCCACTTGAACATAATTTAATGGATAAACTTAAATTGTTCAATGCTGATAGTGCATCTTTCATTTGGGAAAGTCGGAAATTTTTAAAATGCAAATTTAATTTCGTATTTGATTAATTCCAAGGAACTGAATAATTGAAATTCTGAAAGTCAAATAGAGTCCCACAACGCCGGTATCTATAACTCGATAGAATTGTATTTAATTTGCTAAAATTTCTTATCCAAAAATTTTAAACTAATAATACTCCATCAAAGACGGAAATGATTTCCAAGTCATGAAAATGAAATGCTCAACGAGGGTCATGCGAAAGACTACCGACCAACTGCTCGTAATTGATTTTCGTTGCTGGTCTCATCTTACCCCTTCATATATAAATTGGCTACATCCAACCGTAAGCATTTTTGATATACCTAATATACGATAGATTGATAACAATCTACTTATTCATTGTGGTCGAAATTTAAATTAATAATTTACTTGAGTAGAATACAATAGCCGTATCACTTTAATATTTTATTTTCATTAAAATGCCAATACCGAAAAGCAGATTTCTGTATATTTTAATGATAATGCCACTTATACGAGGGATTTCCAAAAGTAATGAGACGACTTTGACAAGGCATATCTCTATGGCGGATTTTTCAATTCAGACCGTGTTCATACCAAAGGGTAGACCAAGGTTTGGTCTTTCGATTGCCATGCTACGTGTTTCGATGGACATTACCAATCCAGAGGTAGAGCTTGTTGAATCTGAAATTATCTTTTTTCTTTACGTAAGATGTTCTTGAGAAAGTGATGCTACCTTTCTTGGACGGTCTTTCCACCAGTTCAAATCACAATTATTTTCAAAATATGTTGTGGATCCCGTGTCTATACGGACAACAATCGATCGGTGGCGTCGGCGACTTAAAATAGCTAGCCTATCGCTGTAAAACAGGCCAAACTTAAAACAAACTCTAAGTGTTACCGATGAGAGATTTGCCACGAAAAGGATAGCTGTCGTCGAGTTAGATAGTCAATCCCAGTGGTGAGAAATATCATAATTGGTTCACATAAACCCCCTGAATGTGTGGAGGTACTTGGATTTCAATTTTGAACCTTTGCGTCGCCGTCGTGGATGCATTTCCGAAGACATTACGTTTGAGAAAGCAAATTTTCAGTGCAAGCAAATCTGCAAAATAGCACCTTTCTCTCAAAAGACGTAGAGTTTATCATGCGTCGAAATGGTGACTGGAAACGAACGACGGACTCATCATGACAAGATATGTACAAAAAACCATACACCACAGCGAGTCCTGGCTAATCTGCAGCACCATTTAAAAGGCAATACCGAAAAAACGTGAAAAAACGGGAATTTCGATTCTTGAACATAGAAGCACGGCACTCTAGCCCAATGGCATCTGGACATTTGGTGCAATGTGGAAACGGTGGGCAAGAGTTCAGGGAATATATGTGGAACACGCTGATTGATTTCGCCCAACGGTTTTAAAATGAGAGTAGAATAAAGTCGTCTCACTACTTTTGGAAATCCCTACGTATTACCTTTAATACATTATACATTTTGGCTTCTGCTTTGCAGCCATTATTAACTATGAATCCACCAGCACTTCTCGATTATTCTTATAATTGAGCACTTGAGAACCTTCCCTTTGTCAAAGTCCGATTAATTTTTAAAAATTGATGTTAGGAAATTGCATTCCCACCATACTCGAACAACGAAATCATGCTGATCGCACAAAATTGGCTACCTACTTTATTAATTTACGTAAAATATTTTAGAAAGTGTACAACAATTTTACACTGCCCCACGGGCGACGTGAGAAGACCAATTAGATCTGCTTCAGAAGCTTCTGCTCGTCAGTTCGTAAAGAAGTTATTTTGTTCCGTTACATTCATCCTACTTGTGTGGATCCAATTTATTCGTGATTGTAATCGCTTGCCAGTCCAACAATTCGCGTTGTCGCTGTTATTCCAAATACCCATTTCGTTTCATGTTGCATTTGCAGTGCAATTGTACTCGAAAAGGAAAGACATTGAGGAAGGCTTCACCGCATTCATTTCATTCGAGAGGCTGCATAACGGTAATACAGCCGTATTTAAAACATCATTTATTATTACTTCCATTTTAAACACATCAAGTTTGATTATAAATCTTAAAAAGCTGCCAATTGGACTCCACCAAAGGGGGAATTTGGACTTGGAGCACGGGCTCCGCTCTACTTGTGGCTGGGCATAGCAACCCATTCCGTTCTTTGCTTGTGCCTCTGGCTAATCCTTCTCTGTACACCTTGTATGCCATTGAACCTGGGAAGTTTCATGTTTCCACCGTGTAGTCCAGAAAACTTTACCCTGTCACTTCCTGAGCATTTATTAATTTTGCTATTTCGCTTCATTACGGCTACGTTTGCAGTTTGGATATTTCTGTTCGTTTGTGCAACCGGCATGTTGCAATATGTGGCGTATACCTGCATACCCTACTGTTGTTTTCATAGTTATTTGCATTTGTTCCAAAGGGAACTGAGAAGGATGAACGAGAACAATATTCGGCACGTTGTGTCAATATGGCACCAAATTCAAATTATGGTTAGATCTAATAACAATGTTAATCAAAATGGCTTGGCGGCCACCTCTACCACATTTGCATCTTTCCTGTTTATCATAAGCTCATATGCTTTGGTTAAGGTGAAGAATATACTCGGCCCCGCCGAAATAATTTGCATTTATTTCGTGCTACTAGACGCCATTCTTCTTACTCTCGAATATGATGGAACTGCAAAGGGCTTGCTAAACGCCAAAGCAAAAAAGATTCTGCGAGACTCACAATTGTACCGGGCGATCATGAAACGTAGATTGTGCCGCAAGTACATTAGATCGTTCTTGCCGTTGAAAATATATATCGGCTATGCCAATTTTTATGACAAGTGTATTGCTCTAACCTTGTTGAATTTTAATGTCAGTAATACTGTTAGCATGTTGCTCCTCTAGCTTTTTGAGAAACTTGTGAACTTTCACGGGCCCACTGCTACAATAGTTGGTCGAATTATCCCATGCTGTCCTGACAAAAATTGATCACCTTATGATTGTCTACTAGATAAGCAGATATTTGTTATCAACAACCGCATTGCATAAGGTAAATACACTGATACAACATTTATTTACATCCAAAGTGAGGAGAAGAAGATGAAAAGTGGTTTTCAAGTGATACTTTTGTATTTTGCGTTGGAAATGTGTGAAGCGATGTTGATGTTGTTTTATTTTGTTTTATTGATACACTTAATAAATGATAAATAAAAACTCAACTAGTGCTCCATACTAACCTTGACCAGATTATTTTGGCAATGCTCGGTGCGATTTCCTAAGAGGTGTTTCACTCTTCGTTACGTACTCATAAAATAAAATCGAAAGAGAAAAAACGAGTCGATTTTCGTTATTACCATGCCATCCGCAGTTGTCGCTGACGGCATTCGTGAAATGCCGTAACTGTCAGTTCTCCAACAAAAAGACAATTAATCACAGTCGTTTTAAGAGCCAAAGCATCTTATGCATTAGTTTTGTCGCGTATCGAAAACGCAGAACAGAACAATGATCCTGAAGTCAGGCTTTATGCGAACAGCTTTTTAGCTTTCACATCAGCTTTTGCTAAAATTTAAATTTATGAGAAATTTAAATTTATAAGTCGAAATTTGAAAATCTAAAACAACTTCTGCCTAGATAATCTTCTTCCGATAATGATACAAAAAAGTTTGGCACTCTATCTTCAAAAGTGTAGACTGTACAGGCAATTTTCTAAAACACCTTTTCGATACACTTTTACCTCTCAACCCCGTACCTGATGATCTGAGGTCGCGAAACTTTACCAGTGAGTCACCCTTTGTGAGTACTATTATACCACTGCAACAGGATTCTTTGTCCTGGAATATTTGACACAACGTTCCGGAATTCAAAAAGTTGCTGAATTCCAAAACCAGAGGACAAGGATATCACTTTTGCTTAAGATGCTTCCGACATGCAACGCTGGTAAAAACGTATTTCTGGAGGACGTAATAAAAATTAGGAGGAATTAAGTAAAACGACATTATGTTTTCTTGCATTGACAGCTAATCTCTTTAAATGCAGATAATAGCATTGCAAGAATCTGTAGGGATTAGACTAAGGTATCAATTTGCCTGCTGTCATTTCAAAATTGCTTTCCAACGTTCAAAGGTAAAGTTGGTTGCTGTATTCGGGTCATACTAGGACTGCAGCTGGAATAATTTATTATTATGCGGAGAATGGTTACGAAAATGGATATCTTCTTTAAAATGGAATCGATTGTCAGAGTGGATTAGATTACTCTACTAATTACGAATAAAATGGTTAGACAACGTTTCATCCAATGGGTTTATGAATTTTGAACGATAAAATGAAGTAAATATTTTGATGGTTTGGAGTTTAGTTGCTTGCGGCCCGGTTCAACTTAATCAGCAAATGCGACGAAACGAAGAATATCCTGCAATTAAAAACGACCCGGATAAGGGAAGCAACTTTAGGGTCAGAATTCAGTTCCAGTTTACCCACTTTCATCTGCAGTGACCCTTCTTATTGATAATGATTCCAACGCGAATGTTGTTAGTATATATATAAAAGCAGAGTGACTCTTGAGGCTTTTTGACTGCGCTTAAAATTGTATGCAAGGGATAGAAAGAAATTTCTAATGCCAAATGTGTTAACATTATTATAATCGGCGTTCCGTCTTAGTTGTTACGAGGAACACAAATACTCCAGAACAGTTTTCAGCGCAAATTCTACGCCTATTAATGAGTCGCCAACGAAATACAAATAACGCACAGCATTAATATGTAATAATGTTGCAGTTGTTTGCATCCAGGCTACTAGTGAGGGGTAACAAATGACCGTTTGCCGTATTTAATTCTGATTTCACTAAATCGATTGAACTTGGTAAAGGTGGTATATTTTAATGTTAATTTACCGGTAAATGCGTTTTCAATCATGTTTTAGTTTTTATCTTTCAATCAATATACAATTCAATTTAGATAACAGTTTATTGCTTTCGAAAATACCAATTGGGAAGCTTCGCGGCATTTAGCTATTTATTGAGTCCTGATTATACACATTTTTCAAAGATTGTGAACTTTCGAAAGAGATAGCATAACAACGAAATTGCTGCTACAATGTCTTATCAGTTAAACACGTTTCATTTGAGTCTTCAGTTAATATCACAATATTACTTAATTAACTGTTGATTGACTCTAGTAGTATTCATGATAAATATGACATAAGTTGTGTAAAATTTAAAGATGAATGCAATGAGAGCACAACTTTTATTTGGACGTTTAGCGACATATAGCTATTTATTGTGTCCTGTTAACACAGTCTACTTCAAAGGTTTTGATTCATCCCGTTTGGTTTCGGTAATGCGAATGTTTGATTGGAAATGTCCAAGGCTGCATTTTATTCTCTTCAATAAAATATTACACATTTGACTAATAAAATCTTAATAAAATAATGCATACATTCACTGATAAAGCCAGCACGTTTAAAGATTCAGCCAAATGTCGTCGCTAATGATTCGTGCTTACAAATTAGCGATTTGTGGAGAAAACATTTTTTCTATATTTGAATTTGTTTTGAAGGGCATATGTAAATGTTGGCTTATGATAAGTATTTCAGATTACAGCAATAATCTATTTATTCTTTTCTTAATACCCACACGCTTTGTGTTTCACACTATACTATTGAATTAGATAAATCGGAGATTTGAGACCATTGCGCACTTGCATTCAGCCTTTTACAATTAACCGGAGCTTGGTACAAATTATGAGGAACCAATGTTGTTTGAAATCTAAATAAATTCAAAACTATTTTGAGTCATTCGTCAGGGGAGATCTGTTACTTACATCATGCGTTGCTGAAAAATGTTGAAAGAAACGTGGGTTGAATAGCGTGCTGCACATTGTGTCCAGATTTTTGATAGGGTTAGCGGCAGTAGCGGAAATGTCATCGTGAGCCAACACCATATACTTTTCAAAATTCCGGTTTTGATAAAACTTGTCCAACGCAATACACCAAGATTTTTGAAATTTTTTGCTGTTTTCTTTGTCTTCCGTATTGGCACCGGAATGTTATCGGACGGCCCTACGTATTATAATTATGTTCGCAATGTTTCTGGTAGCTAGCCTCAAAAATTTCCCAAACCTTAGGGAAGAGAAACAACACCCGTTTTGGCCGCAACCAATTCTTAAAATATTCCGAAGATTTGTACATGGCTTTCAGGTCGTTTGGATCATCCAGCGTCTGGGTTATCATTAACCATATCTATTTAAAAGAAGGAAATAGATTTTAATTTGCCTAAATTGTTTATGAACGCAGAAAGCTTATTTTTAAATGTCCCGTTACCTCCTCCGGAAGTGTGCTTGTCAGATCCATGGGTTCCTCGTTTTATATCGGCACTATTTCGAACCCCGTCGGATTGCTCTAGAGATATCCACCAAGGAAATAGACGCAGTGTTTTGCTCAAATTGTCTCACTTTCAACAATTTTCTTAAAACAGGAACACGGCCACTAAACCAAAAGTACACTGACTCATTTGAAGTCGCTCAATCGATTTACTATGGCACAAACCTCACAAGCTGTGAGTTGAGCAAGCACTACGCTCCCAAGCTGCGAAGGCAAAGAATCGCGAAATGAATATGACTGCAGATGTTTACTCGTTGCTCATAGCATGAGCTAAAGTGCATAGGTACATATTTTCCTATCAGACCTAAACGAACATAAACTCCTGAAGGAATGTGAAACTCGTTAGTATATGAATACTGTTAACAGTTTACACAAACGCTACCCATGCGGTTGAACGCCAGTGATACTTATTCTATTGTTCCCCTGTGCCATTCTTCATGTATATTCGAAAGAGTATAGGGGCTCGGTATCTGTAATAGGTACTTCTAGCAGGAAAACAACAACTTTTAATATATGGTAAAGTAAAAATATCACGGGTTGATGAAATTTATCAAGAGCTTAGTCTGTTGATATGTAGTATTACCCTGTGTAATGCCAAGTATTAGTGGATACAACAATGCCCATTGTTTGCTAAAAATAGAATCGATATCCACGAACGAAGGTACATAACCTACATACATAACCGATATCCCATCTGGTCCATACAGAGACGTGCCGGAGTTTGTAACATAAAATGCTGCGTTTTACACAACCCGTTAGTACTTGCAATTAGATTAGTTTATTATTACTCTTTACAAATACAGCTTCGCATAAGATAATTTGTGACTCATCATAGGATAAGTATCTCTCTGAACAATAAATATCAATACGATATATGTAACTAATTGGTTGACAATATATCCCGAGCAATAGAGTAGACATAAATTATTTCATTTAGTGGAAGGGACAGCGTGGAAAACATTTAAAGAAAAAGGACTGAATATGCCGTGTCTAGGTTGAATCTTGCCCTGTGAAATGTATTTAAAGTTGTAACCAAATGTCATAACATCATATATTACCTTAGCATGCAATGAATATACCATACAACGTTAAGAAAAAATGCTTCCAGTTGGTTCCATTTTTGGGTTTTTTTCCGTCAGGAAATCAATTGCGATGCTCCAAAAATGCATTGGGGATAATAAGTATCACGGGATGATTTATTACTTTCTTTTTCACTATTATTTTCTTGCTGAGCGAGTTTCACGTATTTCCCAGCTACTAGTTGAATATATAGACTAATAATTGAGTTTTGCAGTAGATAATTGCAAACAATTCCAATCAGACATCACGGTCCCCTAAGATTTTTTAAATTTTGCGCCAAAAATCCCTCCATTTACTCAATGGCTTGTTTGAAATGAATAGTTTAGAAATTCTGTATTTACTCATTTCAAACAAACCATTGAGTAAATGGAGGGATTGTTCGCGCAAAATTTAAAAAATCATAGGGGACCGTGATGTCTGATTCCAATCGTCCGAATCACACAAAATTACAAATGTATGCTTTAAGCAACATTGTATGTGTTCGGCGACCTCAAACGGTTAATTTGACCAGTGGTCTGAGATTGTGCCAATACACGTGGGCAAGATGATCAATAGGAAAATATTTCGGACGTTGAGAACTTTTGTAGGTATGTATGTTCAGATGCTACGAGAGCATATTTTTACATACCTTGCGTTACACCTAGCCAGTCATTGTACAATATTTTGAATAAAATTTAAACAATACTTTGCTCAACCTCTGAATCTATCGCAACAATTTTAACATTAATTCCACAACCCCTGCAAGCCATCCTAACCTGTGCAATAAGTAAATCGTTCTGACGCGAACAGTATAGTTTCGGCGTTTGTATCGTATATAATTTTTTGCTAATAAATTCATTTAGTTTCTACCGGTATGCATGTCCATATACACATGATTAGGTAAATTGTGCTTTCCTGGGCGCCGTGTAAAACGGTGACAAACCATAAGCTCTTTTTAAACAATAGAAAAAGGTAAGGACAAACAGATTAAGAAAGGTATTAAAATGCAACAGAAATACATTTTGAATAAGTCGAATGTCATATATCCCGACAACTCATTTTTTAGACAAGTCATGTCTGTGTCGTATGCATTAGCAAAGCGCATCCAGCATAAAATTGTAACAATATGCACTACACAAACCTATTTTAGCTTTCGCTCTGCTTCAAAAAACTGGTGTACAAAATTTCACTTATTTCATCTTCCTTATAGTAAACGGTACAGTGGTGTTTACTAATATAGACGTTATTAATGGACAAGTAACTACTGTTGTTACTATTTCTCCAATTAACAAATTGTAATTTGATAGAGATCAGTGCCGGTATTTACAACAGTGGTCAATTGGAAAGTCCAACTGTGTCAGATGAGTTTGTGGTGTACAATATATTGCTTTACTTTCAACAGGTTTTAGAGTTACAATATTTGAATATTTCGCGGAATGTGAAACAAATATTGTCACATGTCTGTATTACTAACACTGTCACAATCACTTGTTGATTGCATTTCAGAAACAATACATTTTGTACTTTGTAAGGGGAACAAAATCTGGTTGGACTAGATTGCGCGGAAAGGTAGCAGAAGTTTTTCAAATGAGACCGCTGTGAATACGGCAACTACTAATACAGTACAAATACATATATTACACAAAATATTCAATTATGAGTTCTCAATTTGCAGGGTATTCACAATTTGCCAACACTTCAGCGCTTTAACTTAGATCCTAAAACTCAAGAGAATTGAATCCCAGCGTATATTAGTTGCCTGTTCCTCCATTTCTCCGTTTCGGTTCAGATTACAAAGTTTTTTTACAAATGACATGGACTACAATGTCATTTATTACAAAACAAAAGGACATATTTTACAAATTTTATTTTTCACGCGACAATCAAGATATTCATTAGGAGCTAGATATAATTTTCGTCAGGGGGTCATCCAAACCTGAGTACCTTATTGTTTTCGACTCCCCTAATCCTGCTTTTATTCAACATATTCGTCTTCCCAAACTTTTTTCCTTTTTATTTTTTTCGATAAATTTCTATACACGTGGATGGACTACATCAAGTCTTCTATTCAAACTGTAGTGCCAACCATACCCCGCCAAGTGGGTGGTCAACCCTGGTCGGACGCTTTTTTCGGGAATGGAAAAAAACGACGCTTTTTGAAAAAATTGGCAAAAGAAAGGCTTTTGGCATCGCGAAGCGATGCAGAAAAGGTTTCTGCCAACGCTTTTTCAATTATGATAAAAATGAACACGAATAGTTTACATAAGTGAGGGCCATGCTGTCCCTCAAGGCTAAACTACAAATATGAGTGACATCAATCACCACATTCCTTACCCCAATACCGAAAGCATTAGTCACTAAAGTAGCATTAAGCAAGTATGAAGTAATTATCACTAGTAATCATAAGTCTATATAAGAAGCGCAACCATTTCAGTAAGAACAGTAGTCAGCAGCAGTCAGTCGGAAGAAGCAGCAGCAAGCTACGCAATCGAGGCATGTCCCGGTCTAGCAAGCTCTCTTCATGAAGACTCTCTCTAGTATTGTAAAGTAAAGCAACGCGATAATGTACACTAGTAATAAAGCTCTGTAGTTATCATTCCAATCACATCTACGTCTCACACATTCAGTGATTCACGTCATAATAACACAAGCCAAGCGAGTAGCTACTACCACATCCCAAATCACCCCGTAAGCTACATCCCAGACCCTCTGGACATTGTCGGCTTCCACCGACAACGGAGAAGAGCATCGGGCTAACCCCCAAGCCCAATCCCTACCTTACTCATAGTATAGGAGTTTCCTAGAACAGTTATGGATGTCAATGGAAAATCGTTATCTTCATAAGCGTTATTTTCCTGAAAAGCGTTACTTTCTTGAATTATGCTACTTTGATCAAAGGAATTGATTTCTGGAAAAGCGTTGTTTTTCTGAAAAGGCTGATTTTCTGAAAAATGTTATATTCCTGTAAAGGGTTATTTTTTTCGGAAAAGCGTTATTTTCCTGGAAACCGTTATTTGCTGAACAGCGACATTTTCTTAAAAAGCGTTATTTTATTGAAAAGCGATATTTTCTTGAAAAGTATTATTTTCTTGAAAAGCGTTATTTCCTTGACACGCGTTATTTTTTGAAAACATGATTTTATCAAAAGCGTTAAATTTTTAAAAATTGTAATTTTTCGAGAGAAGGGTGTTTATTGGAGTAAGCATACTTTTATAGAAGCCGCATTTTTTCGAAATGCTATTTTTAAAGCGTATGATTGACCAGATTGATATTTTTAAAGGTGCTGTGTTCTTCGGTGGAATATTTGAACTCCAAAAACATAAGTGTCCTCGTATTAAGTAACCTGTGGAGTTGGAACTTTCAACGTTGAATACATTTTGTGAGACATGTAATACCGCCGGAATTTAATAGCTCGTCTTGGTTTTGTTTTAACTCGGCCGATCTCCCATTTTACTCTCTTGAACGGCGGTAAATAACTGTTTTCTAATTTAACCACTGACCTATTCTGGGTTAATGTAGCTGATCTTATACTTCGATGTTTCGCCGTACGGTGCTTTCTCAGTCAACATGTTTCACCGTACGGCGCTTTCTCCTTCAACTGCTTTCACCGTAAGGATGTTTTTCGTTCTACTGGTCTCACCGTACGGTGCTTTTCCTTTCAAGATGTTTCACCGTACGGTGCTTTTCCTTTCAAGATGTTTCACCGTACGGTGCTTTTCCTTTCAAGATGTTTCACCGTACGGTGCTTTTCCTTTCAAGATGTTTCACCGTACGGTGCTTTTCCTTTCAAGATGTTTCACCGTACGGTGCTTTTCCTTTCAAGATGTTTCACCGTACGGTGCTTTTCCTTTCAAGATGTTTCACCGTACGGTGCTTTTCCTTTCAAGATGTTTCACCGTACGGTGCTTTTCCTTTCAAGATGTTTCACCGTACGGTGCTTTTCCTTTCAAGATGTTTCACCGTACGGTGCTTTTCCTTTCAAGATGTTTCACCGTACGGTGCTTTCTCCTTCAACTGCTTTCACCGTACGGTGCTTTCTCAGTCAACTGCTTTCACCGAACAGTGCTTTCTCAGTCAACTGCTTCCACCGTACGGTGCTTTCTCGGTCAACCGCATTCACCGTAGTGTGCTTTCTCCGTAACTGTTTTCACTATTCCTTGCTTACTCGGAGCAGTACTTTCACCATTTATTGCTTACTCCGAACAATACTTTCACCATTCATTGCTTACTCGGAAAAGTACTTTCACCATTATTTGCTTACTCCGAACAATACTTTCATTATCTCTTGCTTACTTCGGAACAGTACTTTCACCATTCCTTGCTTACTCCGAACAGTACTTTCACCATTCCTTGCTTACTCCGAACAATACTTTCACCATCTCTTGCTTACTCCGAACAGCACTTTCACCAATGGCTTATTAACTTTATGATTATTGTATGAACTGGGGTGAGAAAGGGTGTGGCTCGCGAAGCGAAGCTTCGCGAGCTGGCTTACTACGCTTTTTAAAAAATTGACCATGGCACGCTTTTTTGCAAAAGCTGACTTATGGTGCGTATGGTGCCAACCCTCCACACTATCATTAGTTCGTGAAATATTATTGACGAATCGGTCGTAACAGCCATTGTCCCTTTCAGTGATTGATGAAGTATGTTTTAGTTACAACTATATTATTAAGGCACAATGCCATCCACCAGTAACTTATACTGTTTTAACTGTCTATAAAGGGCACGCTGTGTATTTGCGATATTTTATAAGATTCCATAATAAAGTTGACACAGACAGACACAACAGCTCTTCTCAGTGACTAAATACAAATGCATTGCTTTCAGTGCTAATTTTTATGAATTTGTAAAAAAATACCATTTGTATATTCTGCTTTTGTACTCCATACATTTGTGATGGGGGTAATTTGTAATCTGTGTTTTGTAATTTCGTATTCAGCATCCAAGATCATCCGATTAAAACCACCGTGAGGTTTTACGCACATTGTATCGGAGTACGACAGTAATTTTATGCACACATATTAGTTCTAATTTCAACTGGTTCTATTTGTTTGGTCCTAAATTGTTAGGAGGCAGTATTTGGACACACTTTTTGTTGGGTTTAACGATTCCCCAGAAACTTAGAATACCGATTTAATTGGAATGTATGGAATTGGACATTTTTATCAATGTGGTTTATATATTGTCTATATAGATTATATATTATATTATTACACAACGGATGTTCATTCGTTAACAATGTCCTTCATTTAAGATGTTCATGTGGGGAAAGAATCATAAGTAGAGTAGCCACTGCGGGGAAATGGACCCGCGGGGACATGGCCGATAAACTCTGGTTTTACAACAATTTTCGGATCTGATCAAAAATTTGATAAGAAACCTTAACCCGACAACAAAAAATGTGGCTTTCATTTAGTTTGATATACATACACTCATATGTATATGTAAATATCATGACACATCATCCCCCGTAACAGCCCCAGAATATATAACTACATTTTAATTAAATGTTCCATTTCTGACTCAAATAACTGCTTTTTCATATTGAAATCGATTCCCATTCAGTCAGCTTTGGAAAAGTTGTGCACGTAGAAGTGCATGGTCAAGGTCGCTGTAAGATTAAAATCCAGCAGATATCAAAAGAAATCCAGTTTTCTAGAGAGTGTGCGGACAAAGACAACTACAAACTATTAAAACGTTCCTGTACCAGTATGTAATTAATGTTATTGTTGTGATACAGCTAATGAAAACTGATATCATTCCAGTTTATGATTATCTGTCTATAAAATTACAATAATTATGCACCCACTTGTCACTTTCTCGCCAAACACGCTCATTTCCAGTCATAAGAAAATATCGTCCGTCGGAAAAAATCAAAATCATGGCTGCTCACGTGGTTGTAGATATGGTAGGTAAAAAATATTAGATTTTGGAACAAAGTGTTTTTTAGATTTTTTGTGGTGTTATCAAAATTTGTGATATTCATAAACTTGTTCTATTTTATTTTGGGAGATATACTTCCCGATAGTCGTGGCCTTAAAGAGTTCATCGGATTTTTACTAGTGCCGGGATTCTGGTCAGTGACTTTAATAAATATACTATAGAAAATTAAGATTCAAATGTAGAATTATATTTCTTTTTATAGTTTGACTTATGTGTCTTACGGACTCGAAGAGGCGGTACTATTTCTAGGAAATGATCCACTGAAAATCCTTGCTGCTGCATTCGTGGTGAACCTAGTCTATATGATAATGGTCACAATTTGGTCATGCATCTGGCCATTCATCAAGGCACAATATGATCAACATTGCAGACCGTATATTGATCCCTTTATGGCTCTGTTCCGAAGGACCTGGTGGGGAATCTTCATTGCTATTAAACAAAAGGTAGCAACGATCTTCAGAGGGCTCAATCGGAATTCCAACGGCAGCATTCATCGTCCCCCAATACCACTACGTCAGCTAGTCTAGGTAAGAAAATTTCAGCATCATCTAAGCCTTTTTAGTTGCAATCTCATACTGAATAAAAATCTTACTAAAAACTTAATCTATAATTTGTTTTGTTTATTTCCAGTGACCCAGAGTACATTGGACAGACGTACTGGCAACGGTCAAATTTGCGCATTCAATGCCGCCAAACAAATTATTACGTCAGTTAAGAATCAGTTATGTATTATCTATTCAGTCAATTAAATGTTGTCATTTGTGAAATGAGAGAGAAGCTCTTCGGAGACTTCTGTTGAAGTTTTTTCGGAATTGAAGTTGCACTCAGCTCAAATACGGAATTCAGCCATCTTCTCTGCTGAAAGAGTAAAAAGTTTTTATCTTCTCTTCCCCTTTAGGTACTGTTACCACTCACTACTACAGATTTATACAAACTTATGTTGTAGTCGGCTGTGCTTGTGCACTACTACCACCATCATCATTATTAGTACATAAAGTAAAGTGAGTCTACGCGCATAACTAAACAGATTTGCTAGAAAGGAACGAGTGGTGATGTTTTAATACCAAGTCCCGTATAAATTTCAATCAAGTTCTGCTTTTTCTATGTTAAATTGCCCATTTAAAGATGTAGAATTCCCTTGAAATTCATTCACGAGGACGGTGAGCACACTCACTTCCATAATTTTGTTTTCAAATTGACTACACTATTTAAATAGAACATCGATTACATCAAACGCATATGGAATTCCTATGATCTGCAATATAGGTTATTTGTTGGACGCATATGTAGTCATTGCATACTGCGATGCTTTCGTTTCTTTCTTTTCTGTTGCTCTCTTCCACAGTGGTTGACACATTTGTTTTGGGCTTGTACGAAGAAACCCTGAAGATCAAAATGGAATCCAAGTCCAGAAACTCCCAGGATGGAATGGATACTTTAATGGAAAAAATGCCCTATATAATATAACTGTTTGCTAGATAGGGAGGAGTGTAGGCTAAAGTAGCAGTAGTAGACACAAGCTGCAAAGAAATTAGAGCCCTGAAGCTATTATATCAAATTCTACACTTTGTCTTTGTTCTCCATGCTATTTTGTATAGACTGGATGAGTGGTTTCTCTTCAACAGCAGCATAAATTCCTACCCGCGTTCAAGCGTGATGATGAGAGAAGGAACACACAATTATTATCCTTAGTTTTTTTCGACCCTTCTTTTTCTACTTTTTGGTTTAGTGGGCTTTGTTCATGTTCATTTTCCTTTGTTGCTTTTGTTGCTGTCGAAAAATAGCACCAAGCATAATGTACCTACCGCCAAGTGATGTGCCTGCCTCTGCCTGCCTGGAAAAGAGTATACATATTTATACATGAAAAACATCTTTTTTATGGATCTTCATGCATACACATAACTTTCTTTTGCGTGTTCTCTACTACAAGTTTCCAGCATTGCCCATATGTTATTATTACATTTGGAATAAAAGATGTAATCTATGACCATTGCTGCGCTTTATTCTCCTATATGCATATACTGTACATACATTATCCTGACTCAACTCAAGTATAGTGACAAGCACAATCCGTGTATTATGTGAGAGGAGAAAAAAAATCTTGCCTGCATGTCTACAAATAAACAATAAGTAACTGATAGACACTCTGCGGGACAGGTAGACTTATGTCCGAGATTATAGACTTTTCTCATGTACTAGCATTTGGTGTCACGTCAATCTGAAGTGTATGTAGGTAACTTAAAAATTTCGTCAACCTAACAGAGAAAATGACTACGACATCTCCTAAGAGTTTGTATTTCTTATCCCTTTTTAATTTTCCGTCATCACGTTCGTATTATTCCGGGATAATTCAGATTGATGCCGGTTCTCCAATTAAATGCTCTGGGATGAAGTACGGTAGAGCAGAAGTGGGAAAGTATCTCAAAGAGCAGAGTTATTAGAGAATTTCTCAGTTCAGCAGACCACTTGGAGCATAAGCAGAGAATTTCCAACTTAATTTTAATCAGAGCATACAGAGTCTCAATAACTGCAGCAGCAGTAAGGCACTTATCTAATAACGGAAGGCGTTAGTTTGCCAAACAAATGCCTACATTTATACTACTTCCTTCCTTCCTTCTACAACTATACAAATTCATGGAACCTCCAGGGCATTCACTAAAAAGGCAGTGTGTGTGATGCTGTGTTGGCTTGCCGTTGTAGTGACGGAGTACGTCTCACGAAGTAGTAAATTAGGAGATTGATGAAACGAATCCCATATCAACTGGCTTTCGTCTGGAGATAAAGTAGACAATCCGAATCTATATAGTATGAGGGGAAGGATATACATGTACGACATACTGCGCTGCTGTATGGAGTGAACGAACTTTTGAAGAATAAAAGCGTCAACGTCATCCCAGGTTTCTTACCTTTTTCCTTTTCGTCGCAGAGAAAAAGAGTCCTGGGAATTTTGTGAGATATATAATCCGGTCTATGCATGAAAGGTCTCCGAAACTGAGAAGAAAACAAAGTGGAAACATTCATTATGCTACGCTTCTTCTATCTACAGACATCACAGGTGGCTACTGTGGAGTTAATCCTAGGTGAAGGGAGAGTTCTGCCTATTTCAACACGAAAATATGAATTTTTGTCGTGGTGTATGGGATATGAGTGTAGGTAGGTATGCACACCCTGGCCAGATCCATTGTTGATTTTAGGCAGGGAGAGTTTTAGCAAACTTATTTAAATAATTGCAAAAACACGTCTTCACTTACTAATTATTCAAAAAAATTGAAAGATTGTAAAAATTGACGCATCATTTAGACCGACTAAGCAGCCAAAATTTAACATGGAGGTAACGACGGATAGTTCGTTGACAGGGTATGGAGCCATATCAAACGGAATTAAAATGAAAGGATCATGGACACTTAAAGAGGCGTCTCATCATATTAACGAGTTAGAGTTGATGGCTGTTAAACTTGCGTTAGCTACCTTTGTAAAATGTCCCAATAATCGAATTTTAATGCGCTGTGACAACTCAACTGCAGTGCGTTACATTAATAACTTTGGAGGATGTCGGTCTTCTGGCTGTCAGTCCATAACGAAGAAAATTTGGCAGTTTTGCTAGCGTATGAACTCGACGATTTTCGCATCGTACATTAACACAAAAACTAATATAATAGCAGACAGTTTGTCTAGGGAAGCGAAAGATGCCTCCGATTTCATGTTAATGAAAGATCATTTTAAAAGAACATTTATCATAATGAATCATTGTTTTAAATTTGTGCAACTCAAATTTACGTACTAAAAGAAAAGCGCTGTCACTAAAATCGAAGTACCTATTTATTTATCAAAATAATTGGTATACAATTTTCCAATAGTATTTACCCAATCAAATTAACAACAAATAATTAAATCTGGAGTTAAAGTAACGACGAGTCGACAATACAAACAAAAACCGACACAATATTTGGCATTTGTAATTCACTGATTCGATAATTATGCCGTCAACTGAGTATGACAATTTTATTCGTCCGGAGTATATTATTTTGATGGTAATTTTACAGAATTTTGCGTCACTCAATAAAGAAACATTTAGGGCATTGTAGTTGGCTCGAACAAATCTTTTGTCACAAAAGTTATAGTGTCATTCCCCCGCTGCAATAACTACTTTTCTTCTTATTCCTATCCAGCAGTTAGTATATTTCTGACCTGTTTCAAAATTTGACTTAGACTTGGACGCAGCGTTTTATCGGCGACACTACTAAAAACCAAACACTTCATTTGACGATAAGCAACAGCCGATAATTTTATATTGGTCGATGGATAGCCTATATAAGGTTGATATAATGCCGTTTGTCATCATCGCATTTGAAATTTTCTTGAATGCTAGCATTGCTAGCTAAACTTGAAGTGATGCAAGTAACAGCGAGGAACGTTGATTTTCATCACGCAATCCTTTTTTCGTATATTGTGTGGATAATTCAAACGTATTGGAATCCTGAAGGATCTAAGCCTTCCTGATATACTACCTATGTGAAATATGAAACACTGTACCAAAACGTCACTCGTAAGCATGGCAACCTAATAACTCCATAAGAAGTCTACTATCGATAATTCTACAAATAGAAAACAGGCACGTCAACTCTTTTCACTGACCAATATCCCAACTCAATGGAAACAACTGAAAACCAACGACCTGACATTACTTTCACGTTCTTACAGCGACTGTTCCTGTTCACGTCGTTTAATTTTCCAAACCCCAAGAATTAAAAAGTCGACTTGCGTATAAAGGCGGAAATAAAATCAATCAGTGTAGCCCATATTCAACCGTAACATGGACTATTGTCTGAAATACAGAATATGGACCAGTAATCCAAAGAACGTAAGTACATCTTAAATGGTATAAAATAAAATACCAATTTCTCGTTGATAACCTGTGGATTTTGTCCGTCTTCTTCCAATAATGACCATCAACGTTATACTTCTATTCGCAGAGCATTGATGCGCATAAAGGTGTTTCTATTATATTCATGATGAATATATTATACTCGCACATTCCATAACTTATTATATATATTATTATATTATATATTATTATATATAACTTATTATCACATGTAATTTTCACACTTGAAATAACTACATAGAGTTGTATAAATCGCCTCTATAAATCGGTCGTTGGCAACCTTCACCATACAATAACAAAGTAGCTCAGATCGATCCATATGTGGAAGTGAAAATATATTCCTTCCGCTTTTTATCCAGTAAGACGTATTAACCATACATTCACTTACTGGTTGAATATGTATCAGACCTACTGTGCTCGCATTTCGAAAAGTGAACCACGACACCCCCTACTCCTTTGAACTTGATTGATGTAACATATTTCATAGTAGAGCTAATAAATCTTCATCGCAACTAAGGAAATTCAATTTTTCTGCCATGCAATACTCAGAAAACTCTATCGGAATATTTGTGAGTTGTTGGGTATACAAATTACGCTCTTGAAACACTTAATATTCAAACAGTAAGCTTATGGCGCGGAGGTCGGTATAAAACGCTAATATTATCACGTAGCTGAGACGAAGTGAAAGCGTAGTTATAATTTCAGTTTGTTTGTCTGTCTGTCCGCTCGTTGGCGCCATAATTTTGAAACGGCTTGACAGGTTTTGTTGATGCTTGGCACACATGTTCCCTAGGCTACAAGGAAGATCGGATTTGAGTGTCAGGTCAATTGATCCACAGGAGCCGGAGTCAGGAAGAGGCGGCATTCATTTTAGATGGCAATTTTTTTCTTCCTCGATTCTGCTAGAGAATTTAACGGTGATCATTTTCTCTTCAGGAACTATGAAAGTTGGGTACGCACAGAAATCATAAAAAACGTGCTTCCCTTTTTTGCTGTTAATGTTCATCAGTAATCGTTTATCGTTGCATGGACATACGGTGATTATTTCAGGTTTATATTCTAGAACATAAGCCATTTGAGCAATTGCCTTATGTTACACATAAGTAACATCCAGAACATCAACCCTTTGACCCTTAGGGGTCAACAAAGGGTCAAAACATTATTTCGGAAATTGATAGAAAAATGCAAGATTAGTGTTTGGAAAATTGAACTAAATGTCACATTTCTCAATTTCACATAAATTGCGCTTCCGGTAGTTTTTTATTTCGGGTTTACACCCGTCCTAGTTGCGATTGATCTGTTTGTCTGTCTGTGTGTGCGTAAGCCTGTAAACACTATAACTTTTGTTAACATTGACCGATTTGATTCAAACTTGGCATAGAGGTACCCCAGGCCATGAAAAAATTCGGTATTGATTTTGGGCCTCCGGGGGTCAATCCCACTGGTATGGTGGGGGATGAGGTCACCATGCATGCTTATGGCAAAAAAATGTTATATGGTTTTCTGATAGAGAATTTATGCTGATCATTTTTTGTCGCGGCACTATGGGTCAATTCGGCCAACTGTCGGAGTGGTGGCTCCATGATCCTTACGGGTCACAGGGTCAACAAAGGGTCAAAATATATTATTTCGGAAATTGATGGAAAAATTCAAGATTAGTGTTTGGAAAGTTGAACTAAATGTCACATTTCTCAATTTCTCATAAATCGCGCTTCCGGTAGTTTTTTATTTCGGGTTTACACCCGTTCTCGTTTATTTAGTATTCATAACTTGTAATATGTGGCTCAAAATGAGAAAATTAGGTGCTATCAAGTAATAAAATAATTTTAAGCTATGTGAAGCCAGAACCACTTTCAAATCAACAGGAATAGTGAAACGGACAGCGTTGCTTAATTATTTTAATGAAGATGCGCTCGCTTCATTTTAGTCACGGATAGAATTTTTAAATTTACATAAGCTGTTTGTTAGTAGAGTTGAAATTACATACTGGGTGCTTTGAATGTAATAAATAGTAGTATATATGGCATATACTGATCTTGCAAAGGCGTTATGGGTACTCACCATCATTTCAAAATACATGCCTCACCATTCAAGGAGCTTTAAAAATACTATGATGAGGGATAAGTAAGTTTTTTTTTTGTAGGCAAGACCGCTGTGTGAAAATAGTAAGCCGTCGTCAAAAAATGTTAATGGTAAATTATTAGTTATATGTTTGTAATTGTAGGAAACATTACCATGATCCAGTGCGTAATTCTGGCCCCAACGTGTATTGTGTGTCATGATGAACTACATCGTTAATAATATACTTTGTTTTCAATAACTATCGAACGTACTTAGTTTCCGTTCATACAGTAAATGCTCTTAAATAGTCGATATTTAATTGTATTGGAATCAACTCTCTAGCTCGGGCTAACAGTAAGTTAATCCATATCTTAATATATGCTGCACAGTTACACAATCGTTGCAATTTTTACCAAAATATTTGTCACAAGCTAATAACATATTTTTAAACTTATTGTGCTAATATATTTTAAGCCAATCTGCCACGAGTTCACAAGCACATCAGAAAAATTGCTGGTGAACTTATATTTGCCTACTCACCTTCAAAACATTTTCGGATAATTTTGAACAAACGCATTTTGTAGTTGCTGTTCAATTGAATTTTTAAACAGCACGTTCATATTCCGTTGTCCGCGTACTTGAAAAACAGCATCGTCACCTGAAACGAATCGATCTGTCCACTTGGATCCACAAACCGTTTTACCTACAAATTGCATAAGACGTAGTAGCCACATTTAATATAGGACATGGGTGTTGCCTACAAAGTACGTATGGTTTCGTTTGCACTTCATTAGCATTTAATTTACCAGATGTAGCACTCCTTTCGTTGAGATTCCTGATGACTTTCTTGCGGTATCTGCTGCAACAAATCCGCATTGTACCGTAGTAGAATATTTCAAGCAGTGAGAGGACACTGAACCCCAAGAAAAGTCCTAGCAGACCACCCGCGTTTGCTATAGTGACAAACATAAAGTGTTGTTCTGTTACCAATTCCTCATAATAGTGATTATTTCCGTCGTTGAATATTTAAATGGATTTACAAATCAGTTGTGTCAGAGTCATCATCTGTTTACGCAACTTTGGATACACCAAGTCCGTACTGAAGTACACGTGTACAATTGAGACATCCCGAGAATTCAAACTACAGACAATAGTATTACATACATAACACATTATCATTTATAATGTAGCTCGTATTAAGGTGAAGTAGTACGTTTTATTCTGTCCTTGAAGAAAGTCGTTCACTCTTTTCTTCTGTAGACGTAGACTGGACACCTCCTTTCGATAATCGATTTGGTGGCACGTGGGTAGACACTCCTTACATACGGCTGCTAATCCGACGTTACTTATGTTCTCTAACATGAGAAAGACGAAATATCAACATTTGGCATTATATTTCTTTCTCATCGATTTCTTTTCAAAATTTTCTACTCGAAATGAGGTGTCTTACTTTGTATCTTCTCTGCACAATTATAGTTTTTCGGTTTGCACAACGTATGATTTCGGTCGCCTAAAGTGGACAAGATCGTATCACCGACTAGAAAATAACTGCAAAGCTTGTCATTACACTAATTACTTACGGGGCATGTAGTATAGGACGCAACCACAAAGTTCCAGCACGTTCCGTGCAATGCATTCACTCTTGCAGTTTGAAATTGTGTATATTGTGTAATGACGTAGGGCAAACTCATTTGCGTAGTAACAATTTCGTCTTTTCTAAACATGTTGAACAAAGGCAAAGTATGGTTACAACATTTGGGATAAAAATGGTATTACAAGCCACTGTCAATTAATTACCGCAGTGAAGCGTTTCAGTACGAGATCGGACTCGCTTACATCTGGCTGAACACCTACGAACATTTCCGCACCATTAGCGATTCCGATGCTATGATCGCGCATCATTGGAAAGTCACGCGGTAGGTTAACCCCGATAACAAATCCTTCGGAGTCAGTATGAGGACAGTAATATTCTTCTTGGTCAGGTGTCACTAGGAATGACAGTCCTGATGATCTTCCGGCGGATCGCTGTCGGAATCGAAACTTCCTTTCTTTTGTTTCCTTTGCAAATATATTTGTCTCGTAACCAAAAACATCCTTGAATGTGTCGTTTGTTTGCCGTCTGGAAATGTCCCCGCATCAAAATAACTTACGGTCACTTTCCGACTGTCATAGGTACATTGCAAATAAAAAACCGAAAATTTGAAATACCTGCTTCTAAGCAGCCGTGCTAGCGGCATTGAATTGAATGTGCAGCATATCCCGTAATCTGTTTCGATTGACTTGAAGAGCTCACTGCAATTCCGTATCTCTTCCTGCCAAGTACAGTGCAATATCATCTTGTTACACGGCTGCGACACCTTTCGAATGGTTTGCTTTGGACTAATGTAACCAATGCTTTCATCCATATATCGCATTACATTCTGCGTTTCCTCATAGAATTCGTCAAGGCTCCTGTTTTGAACGAGCCGATCTAGAAATGCATATTTGGAATCACAAATATGCTTGACATCCATAAATGTGGCCAGGGTTTGTCTGGAGGTATTGTCCGTGACGGCTTTGTGGGCATTCTTGGCAATAATTGATGCTGCTGATCTGCAATATTATCATATGCAATGAGTGACAAGAAACGAGATGAATGTTTCAGATTGTGGAATACTTACGACAATATGTTTTTGAACGCCGACTTCTGAATGTTATTTACATTGCACACTGTGACTGAAGGAAAAGGAATTTCATCCAACCTCTTCTCCGTCGGGCTTAGAACAGTAATGATGGGCATGCCCACGTAATCCTTCCACATTGTCCTAATGAGATAACCAGAGATGAAAACCGATGTAATGAAAGCGGTGAGCCAAAGTAGGCGCTCTGTAATGTGGCGATGCTGCTCTCCCAAATACTTTAAACCATGCAGACTGGTTTCCAGACAAAACTCAGCCGCGACGCTGTCCACAGGAGGATTGCACCATTCCCAATTTAACTTATGCTCTCTTTCTGAATACACTTGGGCGGATAATCGTTTAAGCTTTGACGACCTCCGATTCCGTAGCGTGGGGTCGAGCAGTGGCTTCATGGCAACCGATTTAGTTATAATTGATATCAGTGGCCATGGTCTTCTTGTTGATTGGTCTGGAATTTATAAATACGATATCTACAAATATTTCTTTCAAACGAAAATGTTGCTTACATGCTGTTTTTTTTTAAATTTCAGGTGTTCTTAGTTAACTCGTGCAAAGATTACTAGTTTCAATTGTACGTCCGCGCCCAGTGTATAATATATTTATGGAGCAAAAATACTTTACGAAACACAAAATTTTGGAGACAAATTACATGATATGTAGGATGATATCTGATGTAAAGTATTTTCAATATCATAACCTTCGACAGACAAGCACAGTTATGATGGGGACAATTATCGAACAAGTATGTATGAAAATTATAAAACATAATTACCTCTTATACTCGTTGATTTGATTGATTTGAATAGGATAACATCAGTTCATCGTATGTAATTTAGAGCTGTTGAAAAATAACTAGTTCGCTATTATGTTTACCTTTTGGATGCCCGATTTGCTTAGGAATAGTGCACACTAGCCTAATTATCGGTTCTCCGCAAGTTTCCAAGTAATCGATATACCAAAATTGTGTCCAACCTTATTACTTAGTGCCTAGGAGCAAGATTGCTTGTAGTGTTATGTTGATATTGCATTTCATATGTTAAACATCATGCGGTACTATGTGTGTCGCGATAATATTTGTATTATGTTCCCGCCGATATATAAAGTTGAAAGTGTTTTTGTTTTATTCATTAGCGAACAATGGCTTGCTTATAACATTAATTTTTGTGGTGGTAATAGGATATGCTGGAACAAAAACTGTTGATTTATCTTTGGATATTACCAAATACGTATTTGACTGATGGTCGGTGATCATGTGTAGAAGTAATAGTGGATGAAATTAAAATAGATAATATTTGTGGCACTTTATCGAACATTAACTAGGAAGTGTTTATTAAAAACTACCCGAAGCGTGCTGTTTGTGAAATTGAAATACTTAACACACTCAATTCACCTTCCCAAACATTTATCTTGAAATTTTAGATCAATTTCCGAAATAATATATTTTGACCTTAGTAATCAAAGGATATTTCTTATGCATCAGAATTGGCAGCATTTAGCAATAATATTAGAGATAATAGTTGATGATGATTATATTATTCACTACACAAACAGTCCAACCTCACAAAGATTCAAAAATGTCATTACTTGTGATGCACCTGCTCGAAAAATATATTATGCAAGGTTGGAATTAGCACATAACCATTTCACGAATTGTTAGTAACACTAAACTACTCCTTATGAAATATTATATGGAATTACTGAAGAAATAATATAACTATCTGGAACAAATTATTTGTATCGCAACATTTGCAACATTTCGTAAATATCTTAGCATATTGCAAGTCAATAGAGAAATATCAATTCGCAACCAGGTTTGGGTAGCTGAAACAATGTAAGTAGCTAAGGTGACATGTGAGCGGAACTGAATGGAAAGGTGGAAAAATGTTCTCATTTCATTTCTGCAGCACAGTGTGCTTTTGAGTTGACTATGTCAATACAATCCAGATAAAAGTGTTTGTATGGAGCTTTCCATTTATGCATACAGTTTTGGATCCCTTAGTATTAGTTAGCGTGGTGATATGAAATGATCCAACTCTTGGATTGACGTTTGGTCGCTAACAAAATGCATTTCAGTCATCCACGTTTAACATCTGAGGGTGGGTGAGTAATTGAAACTGTGTCCTTATGAACCGAATAAGTCACATTTTAACTTTCAGTCAATCCTGATACAGGATTCCTGAGACAGTATTCAGTTTTGATCGAGGTTGCATCAATATCATGCCACGTCAATGGAGGACGTGGTCAGAAAAATGCGTTTAGATCATTGTATAATACCAGGTGATGATTAGTTCATAATTTGTTCCACGGAAACAGCAACTAATCTATAAAGCATGATACTTACGTATCACATGCGACAATTGGTGTGCGCAACCATCCGATGATAAGATAACACTTTGATACGGTCTCTTTAAAATCATTACCTGACTCCAACATAAAGTGTGACAAACATATCGAGTGATAAACATGATAACGTTCTCTGAATGGAGCGTTCGGGCTTCCATTTCATTACGGCTTTAAATCTTCAACATTACACTGTTGAATTTACAATAAGTTATTTCCATTGGTGGCCCATATTTCATTACTCACGTAATTTAAAAAATAATAAATTTCTTAAAATTACAATATAAAGATCAAAGTAGAGCTAAAAACATGGCTAGTCATCGGAAGGCGCCGACAACTACTGACGATAAGGAGGACATCGATAAAAATCTCGTGCAGATATTTGTGGCATACATAAGAAAAGCCTGCAAAGCGCAGCCCATATTTGACACTGAAGCGCTGGAGAGAGAATAAGGCGACATTATTCACGTGATCACCAAAGGCCTTGGCAAGGATGACGCTGGATACCTGTCCCATTTACTGATGGCATATGGATCTCACATTATGGAAAGGGAGCGAGAAGTGTCTAGCCACATTCCACAGCACGTTACAAGCGGAGTAGTTTGCATGTACCTTACATATGATTGGATCTTTGTCGTGGCTTCCTCAAACTCCATGGGAAGTAAAAATGTTGGTTTCTGCGGTTCAAATGCTAAACCATCCGGTTTTAATTCTCGGATGTTTGTCGCGGGTGAAAATTTAATCTGGGGTTCTCAATACGAAGAACTAAGAAACGATCCAAAATTCAAATCTGAGGATCCCCATCGGCTTTTCAGCCGCTTCCATCCTCTATCCCGTTCCTTTCCGGAGGAGAAGTCCATGATAACCAACTTTTTTCAACAAGCAAAAGATCACATGTGTGCCGAAATGCAGGAACATATTAACGGCGTCAAACTCTTGGCGATGGCAACCGGAAGATACGTGATGACTCACTTGAAGGCGATGTATGCTAGGATTCTGGAGCAACTTCCGGTCAAGAGAAGAAACGCTAATAGCCACTACATTGTTTTATACGATGTTCAAATATACTATCCTTTCGATATTGCAGCCGTTGACCACTATTTTGGTCAAGCGCATAACCTTCAGAAAGCACAAGACTTGAGAGGCGACAACCTTCTCCATGTATTTTCGCAATTCTCTGGGGATCCTGGTACGCTGGAAACGTTTCTTGATACAACATGCACCGCACCAACGGAGGAATACCCAGATCTTCCCTTCACTCCAAACTTGCGCATTATGTATTTTGAAGGACGCAACAGTCATCGGGAGCAAGTCAAATTTGAGTTGGAGAGCGCAGAGATACTGTTCAAGGATGGCAGTTATTCTGGTAGCCCAGATGATTCAGGTACGTTCATGCTGCTTATCTTATCATATGATATCACACTACCTATCTTTCATTATCTATTTTTAGTGACCGACATTCAAAGTCATTTCAATTCGGTGGCCATACCAACCCCAGCGGAACAGATTCTGGAGACGGTCCAGGAGACAGTCCTGGAGATACCGCAAGCAGTTGAATGTGATGACGAAATGGGAAACGCCGATAAAATGCCGTGGCCTTTTAACAAATGTCTTATCTTATAGCATATCGCCATGCAAATTGTAAAATATCATAATTATATTTTGAATGTGATTATTCAGATTATCCTACTTGAGGTGCGTCTAAAAATGGAATGAAATAATTGAATATATTACTTAGTTAAGTCTTTGATTAACACATATCAAATTACTATCTTGTACCCTTCTGGCATTTCAATGCCAGCAACTTGTACAAACAAAATGTGTGCGTCGTCATATAGTAAAAATACAAATACAACTCTATTACGGTATACATTTTTCTCAAGCCATTTTTCAACAAGATTTTTCTTATAGTCGATATACTCCTAGAACATGACAAGAGTGAAATGTATGTGATGAGGTACGATCACAATATCAACCAATTGTTCCATTTTTGCTTTCATAAATTCATTAAGCGTAATACTCACATGATGTACTTTCCTTTAGTGTAACATGACTGAAATTCCTTTCATTTAGTATTTATTAAGCATTACATAACCAGTTATTTTGAATTATCAAATTGAATTGAGTTACTTGTGGATATTGAGCTGAAAAATTATTAGTTACAGATAGATGTTTCTATGCCTTCGGTACACACACGCAACATTTTGAGATGCTATGCCACTGCGGATTCACAAATGTACAATTCACTCCGGGTAAATGCAAGAAGTAGTGTGTTCCATTCTAATTTATATATAATCTTTACATATTTGAGCTTGAGGGATACTGGAAAGTTTCTGCCTTCAGTCTTAACAAGCATATAAACTTTCATGCAAAATAAAATTTTCAACAAAGTTATGTAACGATGAAAGGAAATATAATCTAACATACGTTTCTACTTCGTAAAAAATAATGCCCCAATTGAAACGTTTTCCTGACGGGAGATAATTACCGAGCTCCAAAAATAACACCAAACAGTGTTGCGATAACACCAAACAGTGTTGCGATAACACCAAACAGTGTTGCGATAACACCAAACAGACAAACTTATGTTGTACATACCAACTTTAATCTAAATGGGCTTATGTTGCATTTTAGTGCATATGTGTTGGTAACTCGGGGTCATTTGCAGGATTTAGTTACTTATACTCATTTTACGTAATAAAGAATTGTATATACCTACATGTCTTGCTCCAAAATTTTATGACTTAATATTATTAAAAATTACATATTGTGTAATATGACCGGCATTATGATATGCTGACGAAATATTTCTGACTTCAAGACAATACGGCTAATTGAATTGACAATTCGTATTAAAACTTATTAGAACAATTTGTCTCAACAGTCATGGACGAGAATTGACTGTGAGTCATACAAATCATTCGGTTTACTTTTACTAAATACCAGCTGCTGGTAACCAGCACATCTAACGTATTGCGAAATATACGATAATTATTCCTAGCAAAATTGTTAGACACACAATTTGCTAACAATATGAGAAAATATGAGTTCTTACTGAACATCAAGGATTCTAAAATACGCTTCGACTAGGACCAAAAATATTTGTAATTTTTCCTCAAAACCCATTATTTTTTCCTGAAAAAGAAAAAAAGTATTAATTTTCAGGAAAACAGTTGACACTTTCCTGAAAATCAATTAATACGGGGAGGTTTTTCATTAATGGTTGGTGCTGAAGAACATTTTCCCTTTCCTGACTGCTAAAAATGACATATTCGGACAGGTGGTGCTTCTGCAGTTTCAAGTGCAAAGCTTCAATACATTATGGTGAGAATCCTTCATCAATATCATACTAGTTTAAAATTGTTTAAAATCTGACTTGATCAGAAGAACGGGGTGGTGCAATGCTTTACTGATGCCGTTAAAATAAGCCATTCGTAAAGTGATCCAATGAAATGTCATGGAACATGTATTTATTTGATGTGCTGGAAAGTTTTGGAGAGATGCAGTTACTGAACTCGTAATATAGTTTGCCACGTGAGTGCGTAGCACACGTCGGCAGACTACCACAGAACTAACAGCACAAAATTCCAGTCAAATAAATTGGAGTTTTAAAACTGTTATGTCCATTTAATATTTGCCAAAGATAAAGTTGCAATTCACTATTCTCAAGTTTGTTAAAGTACCATAGATTTAAGGTGTCAATCTTTCTGATAAGGAACATAAGACGGAAATATGTTAAAAGTAAAGAGAGAGTATACAGAAAAACGGAAACTGCAGCATTATTGCCATTAAATATGTTGAAGATTGATCATTATTGGCTAGGGCGGACGCTCTTAATACAAGATTAAGATGAAGAATCAGAGTCATTTGACGCCAACGAAACATTTACAGCGACAACCGCCTGGTTTAGCTGCAACATCCCGCCACAGAATGCTCCCCGGAAATCGTTGAGTTCACATCGTCCAGTCAGGAAGCCGAAGGCAATGCAACATTTCTCAACATTCTGGTCTTGAAGGCAATACTCATCGCAAACTTGTTGGTGCGTCCAAGTAACCTCCGCGGTGCGTGGAATTGGTGTCCCGGGTGGCAGTGGTATCGGCGGAATTCGTATGGGTCGAAAGGTTGGATTGAGTGGTATATTTATATTTATCGGTGCTATCGATGGACCGCATCCCATTGTCACTATAAACGCAAACAAAATTTCATGAACACTCAATTTCTCTTAACAAATGTTCATAGGTTGTTGTTGTACCCACCGACAAATGCAAGGCATAGTACCAATACAGTGAAACGAATGGCTGCCATGATTTCGGCTTCGTAATTCCCTTTCGATGAATTTGTTTCCTCGGGATGCCAAAAAATTTTTGTCAGAAATGCTGAGCAATACTGCGACAGGAAAAGAGTAAAATACTAGTTGTAGATGTGTAACTTGTCAGTCTCAGAGTGACTTGTTCACGATAATGACTCCACCAGAATTCACACTGCATTTATACCAACATTTTTGGTGAATAATGAATTGATTTGAATCATTGATGCAGAAAGTTTTCAGTTTTCAATTTCGGCTTTGTTAGAAAACAAAATGTATTGATACTACGGTTATTAATACATTGCCAAAACCGCACAAAACCGGAACAGAATCCATTCCAAAAGGATGACATTCCAGTTTACTCGGTAATCCCACACAAGTAAAGGGAATAGTACAGTATCAATCACAAATGATAGGCATCAAAACAAAGTGGAAGCACTCTCTGACGTATGGTTAACAATACCAGAGGTTCATAAGATCTACCAAGAATCGATGAATTAAATCCAGAAGTTTTCCCGCTTGTGATGAGAGAAAACACAAATTATGAATGTACGGCAGATGTCAGTTTTTAATTTTATCTTGCTGTATTGTTAGATAAAATGGTAGATTTTTCGGCACGTGGAGGAAATGTGTTAATAACTATGACTGCAAAAGTGAAACTGCATGAAAATATAGACGATGAATATAAAAATGGTATCTCATCATTATTTGATCAAGTCGACAAATGGTATGTTCAGTCCAATTTTGATTGTAATGTAAACATGAATTAAAATTATATAGAAAGTGACAGGGATCTGACGTTATCTGAAAGACCACTATAAAACTACATGGTAACAAATCATGGGCATGTGGAACGACATGTGTCATTTATCACAAAAGTCAAGTTTTCATTGCCATCTGTCACCCCTACCCCATTATCATGACACTTGATTAGTTATACTTGTAATAATGGAAGATGTAACTCGATGACGTTTAATATGAATTTCTATGAAATAGTTGATATTTGAATTCAAATTTATTAAAATAATCTCTACGAGTCACACATCTGCCGATACTTGGTACAACCTGGATCGCTAATACAATTACATGTATCTACCTTGTATTAGAGTGTGCTGTCTACTACCGACCGCTGAGAAGGATGACAAGCCAAAGCCGTCCTTTATCTATCCGCATCTACCAAGTAAGTATTTAAATGTTACACTTGTTAAAAAATTGTTTGGATTTTTAATTGATTTTTAATTCCGTTCTGGGAAAGTAACCGATTATTCATGCCTCCTTTGAAAATGCATTTGCTTGAGTAATTGCTTTCAATCGTATTCCGGAAAATATGTTGGTGTAATTACAAATCGATCTTATGTAATGAAGTGATCTAATGAAATTTGGTTCAATTAATGTAATGCAGGTACACACATACATATCTACATAATCAGTTACTGTTATTTTACATTTTATATATGATGAAGAAATTATTTTTTTCGTCGTTGTATGTGTTTTGTCACGTGGGATAATTAATCAGTATAGCGCATAATAATCATTTAGCACAATTCAGTCATTTTTATTCGAATGCGTTATATATTGTTTGCCACTGCTGCAATGTGTGCACCCGTTCGAAAGAATTTGAAGCAATTTCTGCATCTGTATTTACAACAACATAAATTTACTTAATTGGTCCACTTATAACCTGCTCTAATTTTCTTCCAAGTTGTGCTTTAATGAGTTCAGAAAGCCTTTGAACTTTTGAAAACCTTGCATGAACAACTGAGTTAACTTTTTAACTAAAGTCTGTCGCACAAGTGCTTAGGTGACCTTACGAAAGTCAATCTCCGATTTAGCAAGTAAATGTTTTAAGTTGTCGTACAATCGGGCAGAACGTGATGACCAAGGATAAATTGAGCATATATTTTGTTTCTTTGATTTTCATGCAGAAGATACTATACTTTGTCCAATATAGTCTTATTATAGGTAATCCACATAAATTAATCTTTCATTCAATTTTGCTTGTTTTGCCTTTGATGAAAGTAGAGTGCACCTAGTATCAGGAGAATTTTTCTACCTGTTGTATTCAGGAAACGATTCAACTAGATTACCTTTGCAAAAATTAAATCGCCCTAAACGGACATTTCTGAGGATTGTCTTCTAAACAAAACAAAAAATATATAAAATTATGGAATGGTGGAGTACAGTTGATTGCGTTACAAATGACAATTGTCAATCAATGGCGTAAACATCCAAATAATAAATGTCGAAATTAATGTTCGTTGAAATGTACAAAGGAGTTTTCATTAACATTGAAGCTTCTTTAGTATCATGAGGATTGCGGATATTATTTTAAAATACAGCAACGAACCCACCGCAGACAGAATCTGTTATTGCTTTCATTATTTAAAATGCCATTTACAGTTAAAAGAAACATTTTACAAACAAATATATTTTTAAACTTGTTTCGTCAGATCAGTTACAAAATATATTTCCCGTATTACTAACTGTATCAAGTTTAAGCTTAATGTTGTAAATAATCCTGATTACATCAATAGTATCGGTTTGAAATTGCTACTGTAACAGCTATATTTGTAGCCGGAACATCGACTTGACGCACATACATTTCCAAAATGGTTTCAGGTATAAATGGCTTTTGAGTAATTGCAATACTCGCTAACAAATGCTACAAATGTCCTAGATGTGTCTGATATATTTACTGTGTTTACTGGGTTGCACGCTCGCACATTTTGAGACCAAAATTCACATAAAACTGTATTGCTTGTTTCTCTATCTCATACGTATGCCGTTTCATGTATCTCGCCTTTACTTTTCTGGCCGCCGTAATGCAGATTTTAAACAAGGTGTAGCAAAGCATTGCTACTTTTACTACAAGTTGACAGAAAGCTCGAGATACTTTCAGTGTATTTTCGCATAAGAAGGCAACCACGGCTGATATACCAAGCATTACGTAGATCAAAAACGGAATTCTAATATTTCCGTTCATGTTTGAAGGTTGAAATCTGAACTCTGCATGATCGCTTCCAGGATCGTCGAACAATGCATCAGTATTATGCTCGTGGTTGTGAATCATCGCATGGACGAGCATTTGATTCCACCAATCCCATATACCACCCGAGTATAGTCCTTGCATTCTCATTAAAATGGATGGATCTAACCACTTCATAAATGTGATACCGTAACGGATTTCAAGTTCCAGGTCTCCAATAAAGGCGTTCAGCCCTTTGTGTTTAAGTTTGGCATGTACCGAGCTCGCGTCAAAATGCGTTAGCATCAATGCCGTTTTGTTACATTCCTTCAGAATTTCATGCTCCAGCATATACCCATGAAATAGGTTGTCGTACCAGAATTCATGCAATTTGGTATTTTTAAGCAAATTTTGCAAATGTTTGGACCATAAATCCACGCGATTATTCGATGCCTGCATACTCAGCAGCGATGATTGCGAGGCTCCAAACATGAACAACTCACTTTGGAAGAAATTGCTAATGTAATGATTTGTAACGATGTTCAACTTTGGACGCATCAATCTAACAAAGTCTTCGTATGGTTTAATCGACTTAATCCCGTACAGAGTTCCACGTGTGTAAATGCTGAAGTTGTAGCTTTTGAGCATTGGAGAAGTGTCAAATGTCACAGGTGGACGCGGTAGTGTTAGTCGAGACACGTTTTTGTTCTTAAACGTATTGGTTATAATTACACATGTTAGCAGTAGAATTCCAAAGTTCGCCCTTAGCCGTTTCTGGTTTGAGAACTTGGTTGATACGGAATTATTTTGCTCCAGGAGACATTTCACCCATGACAGAACCGCCACATAGAAGCGACATAAGAAATTAATGATAGAGTAGTTAGATTCGGCATGAGACATGACTCCTGCAATAAATGTTGAAACTGAAATTACTGATGTAACTAACAGTCCCCAGGTGGCTATATCAAATGTCTGCATAAAATAGTGCAGTGCTGGCCAAATGCCAATAATTTCTCTGGGAGCACAGCTCACAAATTGTAGACGAACTGGATGAAACCGAAAGTGCGTATGATCAAATTCCCCTGCGGGTGCCACACCAATCCACGGATCCACGCCCCACCTTCTGTGTTCACATGGCTTAAATGAAGATCCTTTAATCTTTAATAATCCTACAGTAGTCGTCTGTCCTGTTAGATTTGTTAGGGCACTTCTGAGTAGTTTGACGTCAAGTCTCCATCTTAGATCCTCCAAAAAGTGAACGTCGTACTCGCCTTCAGAGTCGCTTCTCAGTTGGCGCATTCCAAGGAACATTTCATACTCAGCTACTTTTTCAAATGGCTTGCCTTCCGAAATGACCAATTCTATGCCGATGTCGGCCATGACGAATTTTTCCCAGAATATTTTGCCAATGTTTTGTCTGTTTACTGCATTTATTAGGTTGTTTAGGTCAAATCGGGTCCCAAGGTTTTCCAGCTTTATACGGGCAACGGCGTTACAATCCTCACAATATCGACATATCCAGTACAATTCCGTTTTAGCATTTGCAACCAACATCTCGCGATGAATATACAAGAACTCAAGGTCAATACCAGCCGAATGATACCGTGTTACCTGCATCGTATTCACCCATGCCATAATATGTTGAAATCCCATGTCATCATTTGCGACCAGTAAGTCGTAGTGGTAGCGTGAAACCACAAATGGCCGGAATTTTTCGCTAACCTCCGGTTGAAAGAAGGCAGATTGCTTCATGTAAGTTTTGTCTTCCACACGATACCAGAATCGTAAATAGGAACCCGGAACAACGAAGAATTTCATTTTATACTCGTCATCCCATTCATAGAAAATACCATGTGATGATTCTGGAGGGGGGTAGAGGTACATATTGAGTTGACAGAACCATGATTTTGCGCTTGTGGACATGTCGAAATCCGAAATATCGTGACATTGATGGAACGGATTGTAAGGCCAACATAGTGCAATGCTCTCGTTCCTTTTAGGAAATGCATTGGCGAGATAGGTGCGATATTGACTGATTATGTTTCCGTGGCTTTCGTTGCTATTCTTCTGTGGACGCACGGAAAGGTAGTCTATTTTGACAACTTCATACCGTGATATTATCAGTGGTAGTATGCTGAACTGGACGTCAATGACTTTGAAATTTATCAAGTGTAGCATGCAGCCGGTGAATAACTTCTCGTACGAGTCCAACTGAAAAGGTGCATTGTGATTCCTCATTGCCCGTCCTTCCGATGAATAAATGCGTTGCTTTTCAATGGTTTTCAGTTTTATGGTCAAGGATGTGACACAAATGGCCATGAGGAGAATAATCAAGTATTGCTTCATCCCCATGTTTCACAGAAGCAACCGCGTTATTGCGGCCAAGATTTGAAACATTCACTTGGTTATGCACAAAAATTAATACTGAAATTTAAGTTTAGACCCCATTTACGTCAGACGCGGAACAAGCAGTGTTGGCAGTTACATATCGAAAACGTAATCATAGCAGTGCTACGTATTGTTGTATATAGTGAATTATCAACAAATTGATCAATATTTTAGCTGAATATGCTTTGATAAATTATATAGTTTTTGGAGATTATATAACCCTAAATTCGCCTTGCTAAAAACAAAGTGCCAATTACTGAGCGCGATCCCTTTTCGATAACCTTCAACTATCATGCAATAGTAATTGCACTCATTTTCCTTGTCTGCGACCAATTTGAAAGCTAAATAATTGCCTGGAATGGCGCCATCAGCCTTTTTCTCATGTGCATAAGCTGAATTCACCCTTGATCCGACAGTTTACGACCAACCGGTATTTTACTCCGCGGCAATTATTATATGTTTATGCCAGTTAGCATAGTGTTGATTACAGTAGCATATCACAAATACGTAGTCTAGTTTGCATAACCAAAAACCAAAATAGACTCGGTGGTGCCAGGAGTATAATTTAAAAAACACAAAACGATCAGAATCAAACCCGCCCGTTTGGTTTAAGTTTAATTGTGGATACGTAATGAGCATATGCTCGTTTGGCTTGCCCATGTCCCAATTGATTTCGTAGTATGAAGTACAAAGTCGCAGATATTCTAGGTCGATTTGTTTAGTAGCTAGTGGAAGCATGTAATGCTTATAAGATAGTTATTGTGATTGATTTCTGTGATTTCTCGGTGTAACTTGAGAATGTGTCTGTTAACACGATAACTCTGCTTCACCTTAATAGATTTGGTTTACATTTTTTATGAAGGTACCGTCGGGGAACAGTAAATTCGATGTGGATTTTTGGGTTCAAGACTATAACTCGTTACATTATGTAGATATTTAAGATGTGAACAACAAGAGTTAATCACAGTAGGTTCGATATTTGTGATAATTGATAATTTGTGATAATCTAATATATAGTAATAATTCATAGATATTAGCTGCACCTTAATCTCCAATACTTTGTACTTAACTAATTAAGTAAGCAACACTCCACCTCAATCCACCTAATTATATGATTGAACTAACAAGGGAGCCGCAAGCATCGACGTTCGCCAAATGCGATATGAATTTGTCAAGATACCAATTCTTGGGTGCTAAATTCAATTTCGGCGTCAAAAATCCCGTATGGGCATATGTACCGTATATGCAGTAGGGTACGCCCTTGCTTTAAACATGGTATCGGTAGCCCAGTCCTCAACAATTTTCATCACTTTTTAATACGATGGGGGAATTCTTTGTGATCATTATTTGTCATTACATCATGCCACAAATGCGTCTCCTTTTTACGCAGTGGCTCTTAGAAGGATAAGCTCTCGGAAAATACTAACGATTTTATGACGAATAATGAATGCATTTTGCCGAATATAATTCACATGTATTTGGGGTATACCAATACTGTGTATTTGGGATATATAAAAGTGGGACAAAAGAACCTACCCAACTTTATATGCTGTACACATGCCCATACGGGATTTTTGACGCCGGAATTGAATTTAGCACCTAAAAATTGGTAACTTGACAAATTGGTATCGTATTTGGCGAACGACGATGCTTGCGGCTCCCTTGTAAGTGGAGTTGACATCGCAACTTGATGGCGTTGGAGTCGTTCATATAACTTAAGCAGTTTATTTTTTAAAGTTTATGAAGAAGTGATATCGTAAACCTAGAAGTGTTTCCACGATTCATAATTAATAAATACATCCGATTTTTTGTAAGAAAGACATTTTCGTATGTAACTAATTTAGCAATTCATATAACTATCGAGATTGAATTGTGCGCAATTCTCTGAAGAATCAAATCTGCTCTTAAAAGGCTGCTCCATTTACACGGGAGACACATATTTTTTCACACATTTTATTCCAACACCTTTTACAATGAAACTACAAGCAATTCCATAGTAGGTTGCCACTTACTTTTTTGCATTTAGCAGAATCCGTATTATGATTAAAATGTAAGTATTTTTAAAAGTTATTCCCCGGGATGTGCAAGCATTTTTAATTTGAATTAAAATATTGACTGACGCCAAAGTAATTTTCAACTATAAATAACCACGCCACTCAATGACATCGTGGTCTGTATAATGATAATTTATTAGTTATCTTGATTACAAAACAGATGTTATTAAATCGTCTCATCAAAGTTTCGTTGAAGCTGTTAACATTTCAATTAAAATTGACTGACAAGTGATTTCGTCGACTCAATCATTTAAATATTCTTTAGAGATATATTAGAATCAAATACATACTGCGATTATCAATACGATGCACATATTATCATACAAAAATGCCAAACATTTACGTAATTTCCTAATACTGCAACTAATAGATCAATTATGATGTACGAAGCGTACAATAGTGGTTTCCAGTAACATGATACCAGGTGTACAATATCATCGAACTACGTTCATCATTTCTATGAAACCAATGATCAAAGCTTTGGGCTTGGATGAATTTGTAAATTGTGTTCACTGTAACTAATTATTGATTCATTCTGGTTTTGCTAATGCGTTTAGTCGCACAATTCCAATCGATAATTTTCCAGCACAGCAATGACGTAAGCACTACAGCTGACGCAAGTTTCACAAAATATAGCCTAAGAATTTGCAATATAAAGCAATGAGCATTGATACTAATTCACTGTCTCAAAGCTAATCTCGACCACACCAAAATGCGGCATCCACATGTGTAACAATTTTGCTGTATTAGTCTAGTTTCATATTGTATTATTTCTAGAAATATAATTTCGGAACTAATTCCACTAGGGGACAATCATCGAGTAGGAGTCGTAATCATGGCGGCGTTACGTTTCATGGCTTTATTGCTGATCCTAATATATGCCATGGGTTGGTTTCTCATACATTGGTTATTATGAGTCAACTAATATTGACACTTTCGCAGTTTTAATGAATTTAAATAACTTGTATTGGTAGGAACGATGGGATGTCTTCCAGGGAAAAACCCGGTAGACCGATCTGAAGGAGAACCGGCAGTACCGGTAGACAATCAGCCTTTCGCATGGGTCCCGGGTGTCGAAGGAGTACCGGGCGTTCCAGGAGTACCCGGCGTAGCAGGATTCCCGGGCTAATTACATTACTTAGATTTCGACTATTATGCCTTGTATTGTATAATTCTACCAGAGTTTGAAATTTGACAAACAATAAACATATCATTTTATCCGTTTCTCATAGATTTTCAAGGCCATTTGTTATTACATTACTTTCGGTCTATTTTTTGATGATTAAAGTGCGTTTCTATGTTGTTTTTTGTAACATTCAGTAATACGTATTTGTGTTTCACATTGACTAATACCGCACAAACTCTTGTAATTATACTGTGGCATGCACACATTTAAACACAACAAGTTCACTGTAAGCATTTATATATATATATTATATATTTAGATTTATTGCAGACACCGTAAGAACATTGACAGTAATCAAGGTTAGGTATCCATATTGTGACAAATATATTTACAAGTTAAGAATTGTTTCATAGATTAAGAAGTTATGTCAGAGTACATACATTTATAGCAAGAAAACATTAAGACATGTAGCAGACCAAGGAAGGATAGGTAAATTTAGAAACACGAGATTCGGACATCCCCTTCACCGTGTTCTTGTATAGGATAAATGGAAATCAGGCACGAGATGAGGGCATCCCCGGCACCGCACCTGACCTGAGGAGTGTGAAAAGGAGAGGTCTTATACAAGTATAATTTAGTAATAGCTATTACAGAACGTATTGTACAAGTTGAGCTTGTCGCTGTCTTCTTCTGGCTGTAATAATAGATTACGCCATGAAAAGTACAGCGAGGAAGGGCAATATTATTTTCAATTGGGCTACAATCGTCCCAAGAACACAATAATTAATTTTTCGATGGAACACTTAAGGTAATCTTCAATCACTTTGTAAATATTTAGAAGGATTTAGGGACGTTGGTTGTTTCTTATTAAGGGTTAATTGTTTGATGTAAGAGTACACCGCACGTAAATAACTGCGATCAATTCACGGCGACGTTGTTCATGGGTTCTTTCAGTTTCCTCGTCACTAGACATTACAGTGCGAAAAATGTAGTTCCTTTATTCATTTAGACCCGAAAAATTGTTGAACAACATTTTGTTAGTTTGGAAAGTATTCCCATAAATATCTTCCAGTCTAAACAAGGTATAAAATGTAGGTAGTTAAGAAGTGATGGATTATGCGATATTGGCCATAACACGATTTGAAAGAAATTATTCCGATTTTTGAATTCCAACGAAGCATAACGAGCGGAAACAACAACATTAAAGATTATTGCAAGATGTTCAATCAATAACAGATTAAAGGAGAGTTTTGGTGGAGACACATTCTTTCCTAGCTTAATACATATATGAAAACGCCAATGTAATTCAATATATATCATTGGAAACGACCGCGCAACAGTACAATCTCTTTGGCACGTAAAACTTATTATTTATTAATTTATTACAGCAAACAGACTCCAACGTCGCCGTACGTATCGATGTACTTGCCTAAATTTAACATAGCTGCGGAACATGTATGCACACGTGTTTAGATTTTACTCCAATCATTTACTAATGCATTAGGAAGCACTTGGAATTTGATAAAAATCATAGGTACATCAAGCCCAATATTTACTATTTGGGATTTTGGAAAATTCTAAGCAAATCTGTTCTTCCTTTAAATTGCCAGTTTGTTTTCTCGGGCCACATACACAAACTTTTTCACACCTGATAAATTACAATACATTTTATAATGTCAGATGCCTATCTGCGCATAAATAACCTACCAAGGTTAAAGTCATGAAGCAAGTTTTAACATCAATCGCGTACACTAAATACACATTACTTACATACATATTACCTAATATTTACTGCATCAGAGAATTGAGAAATTGGAGTTGCATTCTTGTGCTGTTATTCAATGGTAATGAATTTTAATTATTTTCTGGAAATTTAATCAGATATACGCTGCGATTTTGCAAACAGTTGTGCTCATCTCACATCATCCCAGTCCATAATCGCAAGTATCTATTCTACATGAATGTATGTACATGAATGAATGTTTTACATGAAAGCAGAGCTTGTATTGATTCACAAAAGGTGAGTCATATCTAATTAGGTAACCATAGTTGTTGCAAGCATTTCGATTAATTCTTCGAATTGGATTTCGTACGTCAAACGCAGCCAATAATACAATATTCGTATTGTGTCATTTAGGCTATTGGAATCATGGGCCATTTGTGGTGAAATATAAATAAAATGGTGCATATGATGTCAGCTATATTCAGTATCACCCAACAAAACTTATGCTTTCTCTGCAATCATCTATAAGTTTCGAATGAATTTGAGCTGTGTTCATTGTTAACACTTATTTATCCAGTTTAATTCCGTGAATGGGTTATTTTCCAAAAAATCACAAGAGATCATTTGCCACAAAAGTTGATATTGTAAACACAAAACTGGATGTAAATATGTGGACCATCGAGTTTTAAAATTTGCTATAAATACATCGAACATTTAGAAGAATCAACCATCTCGAAGTTGCACCTCAAGCACGGGCAACTGAAACATTTTCATATTCTGCCTAATCATTTGGTGCATTAGTTCGTGGTAGTTACTATAATTCAAAAAAATATTTCCTACTATCAATTAATCCACCAGAAAACAGGGTGCTCGAAAAACACAAGCGAGACCAATGATGGCACATATCCAATTTATAGTCCTAGTACTAATCCTAGCATGTGTTGGTTGGTAGCACAAATTATTATTGCTGGGCAATATACCTAGCAGTTGTAATTAACTTGAATAATACGTATCCGTAGGAACAATGGCATGCGTTCCCGGAAAACAGCCAGGAGAACGACCTGCAGGGGGAAATTCGAGCACACCAGGGATTATCTTAGATACTGGTACACCGGGCGTACCAGTGGGTCCGAGCATACCCGGATTCTTGGCGGGACTTCCGGGCATACCCGCAATTCCCGGATAAGTAAATAATAAATAATATCTAGCAAATGCTAAGCTGATGTTTAAATAAGTTAAGTGGTTTAAAAATTCAATTATTAGAACGTTATGTGTACAATTCAGTAATAACATCATAAACGGTTAACAAAGACTAATTCCGCTTGTATTTTAATATGTTAGTTATTTGAATCAAGTGTTGCGTGCAACCCCATTTCCAACTTTTAGTTGCGTCAGAATTAGTATACAGCTCGCTATACGTCATTGAACAGCATTTGATATTCATCCACGCTACACGTATACCGACTAACGTCATAAATAATATATTTAGTCTGGAGAAAATGTATACATATTTGCATGATAAGAGATTCACAATTCATAAATCTTCTTCCATTACATGTCGATGAGCCTCCGTTGGATTTCAGTTTAATGGCATCTATGAAACATGTGGTATTTTTCATTCAATAACTTATAATGTATGCAGTACAAAAGGCTTTATACCGACTATGTTTTATTCAGTTTGTAGGCATACATTCATTCTCGTATTTGACTAAAACACTGGAGGCCAACATAGACCAAAAGTACGGTGGTTACCATTAGTTATAACATTCAACGCAAGGATAGGAGGGCAAATCAAATCATGTATCAATTTTTTAGGCCATTTTGAGCATGCTTCATGCTGGTTTAGCTTTATGTCTTTACAAAAGGGAAGTTGTTCCGTCAGTAATGAGAGGTTCCGGGGCATTCCATTATATCAATCAATATTTCACATCAATCGAGACAGTCAAAGAGTACAAATATCTCATATGTTATACCAAATGTTTGTTCAATGCATTTGAATAAATTTTCGAACCCAACACAAAATCCGGATTGTCTAGGTGTGTATCAAAAAGTCACAATCCAAAAAGCCACAATCCAAAAAGCCACAAATCCAAGTAACCACAACTCGGAAAATCAAGGAAATTGTTATTAGAAAGGTTTAATTGGTGTTAGGTTAGGTTAGTTTAGGTTAGGTGAGGTAAGGTTGGCTTAAAAATGGAAAGAAAAGTGTATGATTAATCGTATTTTTGATTGTGGCTTTTTGGACTGTGGCTTTTTGGATTTGTGGCTTTGTGATAGCAATCATAATCGTACATTTTTAATAAATACCAAGCAGTTCCATTACATTTAGAAATATTAGTTGATAGTAGTTGATTCTACTATTTGTACAAGAGAAGGGAACATTTTGCTTATAAAGTGGAAAATCTATTCAACAAAATGCAAAGGAGATGTATTCAAACCTTTCAGTGAAAATACTCAGGGCGTAGTTTCTCGAAGGTAATTGCAAATAAACAAGCAAACGCCATTAATATAAAAAGAGCCCAGACCGACGAAAGATCGGAAACTTTAGCTGATGCCACCTCACGTACATTCAAGTTGCATTGGGGACCGTAGCGCTTCAGACAGTGATTTTCCAGCCACAACCTAGCTGATTGATTTCTGATTCCAGTTTTTGATACAGTCTGATCTTGCCTTCCGAGCGAATCCTGAATTGTTAGCATGGCTTCATAATAGTTACCAAAGTGCATTTGAAATTGAAAAAGACCTGACTCTGCTAATCGGAACATGGTTTTCTCAAAGTTTGTTTTATAAATTGTCCGTTTTGGAGCATACCACAGTTTGAGTTGGGAGAACAGCACTGACTCATGTGTTTCTACAATGTGGAAATGGTCGAGTAGATGAAGACGCAGCTTTACCGCAAACGCTAATTGCCCAGAATCAAATTCAGAATTAAACAGCAATACAAACTTGTTGTTCTTCAAACATGTGCTTCTAAAACCGTTGGTAGTTTTAAAACATTCTCCCGAAACACTTGCCGGTGTCAGCAGCTGAAGAATCTGCCATATTCCAATTGTTCGATATCGCTCACTCATAGCAAGAGCCATAGCGTAAAGGGAATCGGATTTTGGGTTCTTTTGCTTTGAACAGCCGTAACCCCATTTGGCAAATATGTTGGCCAACAAATTCGTAGTGCCTTGTAAAAACTGCATCCTTGTTTCCTTGACAATTTCCCTCAAATTTTCCGGAATGTAGCCTGGCCCTGGTTCTAATGCCATGTATGTGTACATTGAGGATGTATAGCAATTACGTATCAGAATTGCAGAGAGCAACCAAATTGCAACAAGAAACCAAGAGGTTTTGCTCAATTTAGACCTACCATCGTCATCTTGTTCCAGAAGTGTGCTGAAGAGCCAAAAATATGAAAGATGGCGAAACCCTGCCAACTTTAGTAGCCACCCTAGATATATAAATGCTACGAGAACAGCATTCCAACCTTGCCATTCAAACGGAGAGAGGAGCAGATGTAGGTCTGAGTTGTTCATCATTTTACTTTTCCGCTTTACAAATATCGTGTAACGCAATCCGTCAAATGAACTTCCGCTAACGAAGGGATATATCACGTTGCAGGTTGTTTGACAAGTCAGTTTCTCATGTAAAAAGTTCTGAATGGTCCACTTGCATAAATTGGAAGTACAGTTATGCGCCCAATAAAAATATGCTATAACACAATGATCTGCACCAGGGTAGTTAACCGTCTCCCTAATTCTACTATGATGATGTTTGAATGGACAGTTAAGGGGAACATTTTCACCTCTAGGTTCATCAATTTCCATAATATCGATCAAAGTTTGAGTTGGCGGTAAAAAGTTTTTCGGATATCGCACAACTTTTAGGACCAGGTGGCTGTAATAATGAGTGTCAATTGATTCACAGGTGTGGCACACGGTAACGACGGTTCGAATTCTAGAATGCAACAAAAATATTTTCGTCGTCAATGTGTCGCGGTCGTCGGCATGTAAAAAGTTTTCTTTTTGACTTCGTCCAGCGAGTGGAGGAAATGGAATTAGCACGAAATGAGGAAGGTAGTTCCATTTATCCCGAAACGTAGTGTTTTCACTGTAGCCGTAAGATATGTAATAGAAGTCATGTTTAACGCTGGGCAACTGAATTATGCATTTACTGCTGGCGTATCTAATTTGGGAGTACATGGGGATAAAATATGGTTGGATAGTTACAATTGCAGTTTTGGAAATGCGATACGTGTTGTGAACGCTCACGCAATAACCATGTTGTTGACTTTGTTTCAAACAGAAATGGAGAACGCTATGGAATAAATTCTGCCAACCTTCAGTGTCTCGAATGAAATGAAATGTGCAGCTGGAGAACAAGCCAATGAAATCCCAATATTGATCGAAATTACGACCGTCGGCTTTACGTATGGTGGTGTCGACTGCAAACACATCCGTTGTAATTATAAAAAATAATAAAAATATAAAGAAATATTTTTGCAGATTTCCACCAAAAGCCATGTTTTTTCAGTACATTTTTATGTAAAGACTGGACCAACAAATTTTTATAGAATGTTATGCCTTTAATATCTTATGTGATAAGCTGACAGAACACCTGAGTTTTATAATCAATGCTAAACCGCTGTATCTAGGAAAATCGAAGCTCTAATTATCATCAATGGAGGAAATGAAATGAAAATTCGGTGAATATGCAATCATAACGTATTTTTGCATTCGCGCAAGTTAGAGTTTGCTTCCATATGTGATGGGTGGAGCTCAGTATCGTCATTGGGGACAGTTAATGCCAAGTGGGACACGTAAGTCGACCAAATTAGATTCCACGTGCATGTTAATTTTTTGAAGTTGGACTCAGCATGCGTGTAGTGGGACACCTTGTACCCTTGTGCTAAAAGTGAATTCAGCGGATGACATGAAAGCACTCTGTCAACTCTACTTGTTTCCACTCGTTTTGTAATTTCTATTGTCTTCCTATGGCAATCTTGTACATGCTTCAATCGAATTTATGCAGCTGTATTTTACCGTCCTAAAAACTCATACTTCATCCTCTTAACTACAACTACTGACAAATTCAAGTACTGATGATATAAGCGGCTCTTAAAATTTCCATCACTACGTATTTGAAATCAACTTCTAAATATTAGAATAGCAAAGAGAATGAGGTATTTCGCGGGAAGGTAAGTGACATCGAGTTTACCATTTCGTAGTTGTAAGAACCCGTCAAATTAACAATTGCTTACTCAACTGAAGAAGATGCCCTCCTTTCTAATAAAATTAAATTTCCCTGCAAAACTAATAAGTATTCTGTATGATAATGATTGCTTAAAATGATTACGAATGACGTGATGCCCAGTGTCAAAGCAAAATCGACCAACAGTCCTAAGAGAACGTAATAGGAGCGACCAAACTCATCCTATCTCGGGCACATTATTTAACAAAATTTGACGTTGCTCAATTCCAAACTCCTGCAGTTAAAAGCCGACGTCGCCAAGGCAATTACAAGAAATGGGGAATTTTCAATTAATCCTGATTATCTACGGTTCAAGCATTGCTTTCAACATAGGAGGATTACAAATAGCACATCAATTTCACGTCGAAAGCATAAGCCAACTCGTCGAAAATTTCAGCCGCTGCTTAATTCAATTGATTAACTTCAAGAACATTGAAATGCCATACTTTACAATTCCCGTAGTTACATCAAGATATGACTGTGCTTATGGTAATCACCTATACCTGTACTGTCGTCACGTCGCAGGAGAAAACAAAGACGTGGATTTTACAACCCGTTACAAGAATTGGTATTGCACTGCACAGTTCTACATATTTCCACCCAGCGACTATAATACATCTTTCGTATACAATCATGCTAAAACTTACATGCTCAAATTACCAAAGAGTTACATTCACTTTGGAGTACCAAAACGAGAACCATACGACGAAAACATTGCAAACCATTTTCAAGATCGACCACTATCACGGTTTTGTATTCTTATTTCGCAACGTGACAATAATGCGGAAAACTCTTTTGCAACCTCTCCGTGGCTAAATTTGTATTCCTATCTCTTTGCTTTGTATGAACAACGCTTTCGTGTCGAAGCAATTCTCAGATATCCCATCCTTGTGGAACTTTTGGTTGCGCAGGTTAGCGAGAAGGGAGATGAGCCAGGACCTCGTTTATATTATTTGTGCAAGTTTTGTAGCCTCTGTTCATATTTAGCTCCTGAAATTGTAGCTACTGCCGCGCTAGATAATAGGCATGGTGGCTTGCAACGATACATTGAAGGACGAAAATCCACTCGCAACCATGCAGGTACACTGTTGTATCTTGTACCGTATAAATTTTTTCCGGCGAATGAATTACTGCGATTTCAAGACTACAACCTTGAATTACATTTTAAAAGCAGAAAACAAAACTTTAGGGACATATACTACTTCATGCTATCGGTTGGTCACATTCAGTTCTCAAACTACACAAGCTATCATTCCTCACACACGTTCCCATGCACAAATGAGGAATACATTGAATTCGTATCCAGAATTCCAACTTTGAGGTACCTGGACTTTGGAGTCCCCAAATTTGATCTGCTGATACCATTTCACTTTTATCCTTACCGTTTTATTGCATGCGGGCCGAGGCGCTACACTGGAATTCTGGCTTTCCAGTACTTGACCAGTGCTTTTGATGTATGGACGTGGATATGCATTTTCGTTTCGTATGGCCTCCAGGTGTTTCTGATGTCCAAAATGGACGACAGAAATATAAACTCATTCGGAACGGTACTCCTGTCTAGTATAGGAATTTTGGTGGAGCAGGGGCAGTCCTTTGTTGGTAGGTTAGAAAACAAATTGGTAAGTAACTTCTTCGTATTTGGAGTTCTAATAATCAGCGCGCTGCTGATAAGCAACATTTATAAGGGCGACAATATTACTATGCTTACCGCACCCCTAAGAGCGATACCTTTTGACACTTTTGACGACCTCCTCAACAACAGCTATAAAATGTACACAAACCCTCTTTACCTTAGTAGTTTGGCTCACAGCTTATCTACCACATTACCTCCTATTATATCCGAAAGGCTGGAGGGCACGCTATTGGAAAACGTGGTCAACTTGACGGCCAACATTCTTCAAGTCTACAATCACACGTCGACTTTATTGACGGCCTGTGAAGAAACTGGGGCGGTGTTTGAGAGCGAAGAATTGGTTTACAAACATGCGGTGATGCTTCGAAACAATTTCGGTGTTCCGTTTGATGATGTAAGCATTGGGAAGGAGGTGTATGCTGGTACTTGGAGTGGAATGCACGTAACGCCAATCGCGGATCCATTGGTTCCCGAACGTGCGAGACGAACGACAGAAATGGGTATCGCTGGTCAGTGGATACATATGTGGAAAAGGTTACAGCTTTTGAAGGGCGGACCCGGCAGCGAGCAATGGGCAGCAGATCAAATAGAAGCAATGAAATTAGTAACTGAACGAAGTGGGGTGCGGAGGGAAGTTGAAGAAGGACTTGTGCTGTCAGGAAGTATTCTAACATTGTTTGCCGGATTGCTATTCGGACTTACTTTTTGTCTCGCTTTGTTATTGCTAGAACGGATAATATGAGGATTTAATAATATAACTGCAGATACCCATGCATTTTCCCCTTTGTGATGACGAAATGTATATTGTTTCCCTAGATACCTTAATTATTAATATTAATAAAATTTCAGAATAAAATTAATTATGTAATGTTTTTTTAGAAATTATGAGCAGAACTTCACTTTTTATCCGAATCACGTCACCGTAGATGCCACGACGTCCACCTGTAACTCGAATTATCCTAACATGTTGCCAAGTATGGTATTAGTGGCGTAAAAGTTTTGAACTGATTGCAATGGACCTCTTGGTAATATTTAGACAAGTTGACTTGTGGGCACTACTGTTAACTGATTTTTTACTGTGAACAAATATCTTATCTTATGTCAACCCAAAATTCTACCTGATGAAATAAAGTTAACGAACCATATTGAGACACTGCGGTGCATATACATGTACCTCAATACGTTTCGTTTATTCATCAATAAGGAACTGATAGTTGTCCTTATTTTGCATTTGTTTAAAATTTGTTAAGTTGTTATTAACCACATTTAAACATCCTATTGAGCAACTCCCAGTATAAAATAGGTAGTATTGGAATACGTCTCAAGATAATTGGGATTGTGATCGAAGGTCCTAGATATCAGCCACTTGAATCCCTGCATTGCGTGCCGCACATAAATTTAGCAAAATCTATTAAGTGACGGTGGGTTAGTCATGTGAGTGTAAATGTCTATAATTTTAAAAGCCTTCTTCATTTTGTGTTGTCTAGGGACAAATTGTGTGATTACTCATATTTGGTTAGATGATATTAGGAAACGCTGAAAAGTTGACATCGAGTGATTGCTGATAAAGTTATTAAGTTGTATTTGTTGAGGGATTAAATCATTGAATCATTGATTCTCATCTAAACCTTAAAAAACTGTCTCCTTTCTGCTTAACAAACCCGATGGACATTTTCAGTAGTCAAAATTTAATGCACCAAAATATGTTGATTCAACAATAAGTCACGGACACGGGAATTACAAATTCAACAATTCTACGTCCTCTACGACACAACTGTAATTTTGAAAAATACATTATTTTTTGTATATCGTCTTACTAATGTTTTAGACTTTTAATCCCATATCTCCTACACCAATTCGCCAGAGCAGGTGATCTGATATTTTGATAATAACTAACCATGGCCACTATTTCTTTCTTATGCAACTTTCTTATGCGTCGTTAATTCGATGTACGATTCGTAGAACTCAGAACGATTAAATAAAATGTGTAATGGTCGCCCATATTCATTGGTTGGGCACTTTCCATCTGCCAGGTATGGCTGAGAACCACGACGTTTGTGGAAATTACAGTCGATCGAGTAACAATGACGATAAGGGTGATAAATCCATACCTATCAGGAGGTACAAATTGAGGTATTTATCAAGGAGATATATCAGGGAGGGAAAATACGCACTCTTAAAAAACTAATTATTTATATAATAATAAAATCAAATTTGTCCCCAAAAGGGCGAATTCGCCTCTGGGGGCAAATTTGCCCTTTTGAGCCAGAGGCCAAATTTGTCATCAGAGAGGGCGAATTCGCCATCTGGTACTAGACTCACAATAGCTTTAGTTAATGGTAACCAACACAAAGAGTGTCCCTGGAGCCTACGTTTCTGTACAATCTCTGGAATTTTTTATAGTATATCCTACATGTGCTGGAGAGTCAAGTAAAAGTTGAGTTTAATTTAGTAATTAACACCAAATATGAAGCTCAATAGCCAACTTCATGTGATTATTGCATAAAAGTTGCATTAATTTGAACTGCATTCTACTTTGTGGGTAAACACAAAGGACTACGTGTCATGGGAATTGAACAGCTCTAAATGGAACTAAATTGAAACAAAACTGCATTTTATTTAAAAGTGTACAAGTCTAATCATTTGAAATTTACAATGTCAATAAAATCACATCTATCGTGTTATCAAATACGTGCTTATAAAAGTTAGCTTCTGTGTCTGCATCAAACACTGCTGTTCCGTAATATAGTGTAAGGGGCTGCTGCGCTATCAGTTGTTTCCGCAAAACTGCCTGTTTGAAACTGCGTGAATATAAAGTACTCCCTGTATTACCTTTCAAATCAGATGCGACTTTCCGTAACCAAACCTGCAGCAACAGTTTACTTTGTTCATGACCATTTGCAAGCTTGGGTAATATCTGGGTGATTGAAACGTACAGCACAAGTGCGCCAAAGCAGCTAATTATATATACGGGCGCTGGTAAATATTTCCACCCTTGGAAAACTGCCCAACTGCTGATTATCGCTAAAATATACCCGAATCCCATTGCGATTCCAGCCGTGACACGAATAGGAAATGCTCCGACCTGTAAAAGAAGTCGAAGCTCCACAAAACGCTGAAAAGTGTCCTCATTCAGTTTCATTCTAGATATTGTGCAAAGGCAGCCTAGAAGAATATTGCTCAATGCGATGCCAGGCAAGACAAACACGACAATGGTTCGTGTTACTTCCATGGCTGCCCACTCCGCGATCACAAGTCGCAGCAATACTGCCAGTATGGGACTTGACGATTGGCGCGGATGAAGAGTCTCGAAAACCCATATTGTTGGATCCAGTTCGGCAGCAACCAACACCACGCCGAAGGATACCCCATTTATGAATCCAATCAGCACAATTCCATTCATCAGTAAGCCCAAGACGTCAGCAGTTGTATCAAATCGGCACATTTTCCAAATTTCTGTAGACATGCGATAAATACACGTTGAGAGAAACTGACATAATTGTATTTTGAATAAAATTGATACATCGTTGATATTACCTTGAACAAGCAGTTTTGTGGTGGACAAGTCAAGTGGCTGTACTCCAACATTATGATTGCGCTGAAACATCTTGCCAAATTGAAATGATGAATTGACAAACTCGTGAAATAAGCATTGTCCATATTTAACAATGACAAAATTGAAGGCGATAGTCATCAAAGTACAACAGCCCATCATCAGACTGAGAAGAATTATGTAGATAGGGGTTGCTGCTTCGTGATTTTGAAAAGGTTTAAAGAGAATAGCTGTGTACAGGCATACTACAAGTCCTGTATTTGCCAGAGCAAGATAGTAAGGAAGGAGTCTCGTCGAATTTTCGATAATGTAGAATCGCTTATTGAGAGTATCAGGAGATAATTTGTGAGCGTACATTAGATTGCCATACGTTTTGTGGTATAGACCAAATGCCTTCCACTGCAATTGCGTAGCCATGATTATTGTTACAATTTGTATTTTTACAATCTTTAACGCTCTTTCAATTTATTTGTAAAATTCCTCTTGATTGCTGGATTCGATGAAAATATTTAATCGTCCGATTTTAAGCCAGCTATATATAATCCTTTAGGACAAAGCTATGTGGTGGTGGTGCTAGCCTCCAAATTTTACGACAGGAAACAGGTTGATTTTATTATTGTTGCTTACGGAGTCTGGCCAAAGTTTGCGGAAGTAATATTCGAGTAATTTAGAATGCATAATGGAAAGCAGAGATTGATGATGGATCTGAAGTAAATATAAATTAAATCGCTGCACATGGCATCAAAAATCCTTCAAATCATAAACAAAATACAGGGAGCACCGGTAATGATTTTGTTATCTGTCTTAAGATCAAATTCAGTGTTAACAGATTTTGCTCAACATATGCCAGTAATTTAGTTTCCCGAATTATAATATCATGGATACGTATATACATGATTACGTATTGCATCAAATGGAATGGAATGCAGATTTAAGTTTGCCGATAATATGTATGCTTCCTTTGAAGTAGGGATTCGAGAAAATCATATATGGCAAAAGTAATAACAATTGAATTTCAACCAGAGACATAATTGGCATTTTAATGAATATTTGGGCGTATGAATTTCTAAGCTAAGTATAAAAAACAGGAAGCCATTATGTTCAAAAGAAGGAGTGGAAGATATTGACGAGTGCATATATTTGTGAATATCGGAAGTTTAGCTCGTTCCCTATTTCATTATCAGACGATCTCACTTTAAAAGACGCTCTCTCCCTTAAGCATTAGTGACTTAGCTATCCCCACAAGAGTCGTACGTCTGCCTGTCACTGTTTCGATGGATATTGTGTGAGATAACTACTGTCAGCGTCCAAAGACGCCCTTCTCGTGAGTCCAACACAACTTACAACAATTTATTATCCATTTGTGCAAGATTCGGCATTTATCAATTTGACGACGTCTTTACTCAACCAAAAATTATTTATCCCCCATTTAAGACTGTTTAGTACCAAAATGTATTCAGTGGATACAATTTTCATACGGGGGAATTTAAAAATTTGTATTTTGTAGATAGTAATACTTTTGATCCTTAAAGTAAAATTATATTGGATGGACCCAGAATTTATTTTTAAGGAGAAGTAACAATTTAGATTCAAGGGATAACATTCTTGTGATATGTGCTAGATTATATTTACCTATCCTAAATATGAAAGGCCAATGACGATCTTCTCGAAAATTGTTGTCCACCTGTCATCTGGTACGTGATACTGTAGAATCTTGTCTTCAAGGACGTATGTTACGCACCTGGAGTGATAGAAATTTCTCACGTTGGTCTGTCCCACAACAAAATGATGGATTCGGGGGTCTATATTTTACTTCAAGTTCATAACTTTTTGGAGCATAATGTGTACATATATGCATCGAACGCCCGTCTCATTACAAGATCATTGATGTGTCACTTATGACATTGTTGTGAACTGTACTCTTGTAATCGACGATCCAAGAAATGGTAGGAAATTTCACTGGAAACCGGATATTTGAACTTTGATTTTCCTTTCCGCATTGCAAAGTCTTCTACCGGTAGGCAAGTGTGATGGGTCAAATTACAGGGTAATGTTTGGGTGTCAAAATGGCATCTACTAGACTAATGATACTTGACGCTTGTTAAAAGGGGGGGGATTAAAATGCTTCATGTTAAAAACACTCACTGTCAACCCAGTGATATTATATCGCGCTACTACTTTGATACCATTACAACTATTTTGGAGCGAATGTAATTGTTGCTATGTTTGACAATTTAGTTGCCTGGAAGGCTCTCACAAATTATAACACCGCTGAAGACGATAGCAAAATCAAACAGTTGTAAAACGTAATGATAGTATTTTTAAATTCTATTAAAAGTATGGTTAGTTTAACACATATAAAGTATTACTGTTCTCTCAACTAATTTCGTGAATTTCGACTTGCTTTCATTCTACTAGACAAAAGACATTCTTTCCTTCGACTCGATAAGACGTTTATCATTTCGTATTAACACGCTCATTTCACAATTATGGAAATTTAATTTTGCTTTCAATAACCACCAATCATTACGTTGCTGACCTTGTCAATTATCGACATACCCAAATGTCACAGAAGAGTAGTAGCGGACATACCTTCTCCGAGGGCCAACCATATTTCCTGGACATATTTGGATTTGTTGCAGGAATTTTACAAGGTTAAAACATAGGAACCGTTTTTATTATTTAATCGGAATATGCACGTGCGCATTATATTTTAACTGGTTTATCAGTGGCAGCCAATAGTACTTAAAATATTAAAATCATAATCTATGCATAGACAAGGATAACACGAATTAATCGCTTTAAATTCACCGTAAGCTTGTGCCCACTAAACTAGCTCAGCAATTGTTCAGTGTGAATTGGCTTTCACCATAAAACTGTCAAGGAAGCATGGTGGGATAATATAACATGTTCTCGTAGTTAAAATAGCAATCAACAATTGAATAACAACTAAAATCATTATTTTGCATTAGCGCGTTACGAATAATTCAGAAATTTTGTTAGCGTGTTAGACGAAAGTTGACAAATTGAGTGTTTATATAAAAATGTTAATACTTCGCAATAATTCATTGCTTCGTATAACGTCCCGCCTGGCAGAGCCAACCTTATTCCAACTACTGAGATGGGACAGCAATTCAAATACGTTTATACTCGCCACAGGTTCCAAACTACACAAGGCCAAAAGCAGAATCCGAATAGTCTACTGCACTACTCTCTCAATTTTGCTCATGTTTATGATACAAAGAAATCAAATAGCAACGTCAAATTCCTGTACAAGCAGAAAGTGTATTCCATTCCTTGATGACCTTCTGGTGGCATACTTAATTCTTCTGCTGACTTGCTGTCTTTGTTTCCTTAGCGTTGTAAATAGTAATGCGTCCGGTATAAAGTTGTATATCGAAGGGCACTTAAATCTCAGCAGGTTCCTTGTGTCAAAACGTGATTGTTGGGAAAACATGCACATGACTACTCTGGAAAAAATTAATCAATTTCTTGCGTACGGAATATTGCCGTCTATTTTCTCAGAGCCAATTCTTTGCCTCTACGGACTTCATTGGAAGTTTCCATGCAAGGCGTCACTATTAGGCTACTGGATGCTACAGGAATGCCGTGATGATCCGGAAGACACAACAAACACTGACTCCCCACCACAGGAAACCGTATTGAAACTTTTCATATTTCTGGCAAACCATGCTATTCATGCATGGATGTTGAATATACTTCCACTAGTATACTCTGGCATTCTCATTCTTTGTACCATCAGCTTTCGTCTGTACATTGCCGAAATGGAAAGGATTTCTCAGTCAAGTTCCGCATTAATTGATTATGGTGTAGGAATCTACAGAAATATTCAGGTGCTCAATATTCTCGTGAACGAGATCCAGCGTTGGGGAGTCACAAGCGTCACTATTCTGGTCACCATTTTGGCACAAGCGGTCAGTGCAGCAGCAATCATGCGTACATCTTGGACGATGGAAAATAGAATCCCACTTCTGGCATTCTTGTGGATATTCATGTTTGCTATATGTTACAATGTGTTTGGTCTCGGGATACAGGCAAATGTGCACGACTCATCAGATGCAGCATTGCGAAATGTGAGGGACAATATTGTTCTTCATCGAAGCGCAAGAGTAAACGATCGGAAATTGGTGAGACGGATTCTGCTATCATTTCGACATGTCCGAGTGGGATTTGGCTCCGTCAACTATGTTGACAGATTGACACCATTGATAAGCGTGGATTGTGCAAACGAGCTAACAATTAATATTCTCCTTCTGCAGCCCTAGGAATAACATGAGTCTTCTAGTTCTGACAAGACGGTCAAGTGGAAAATTCAATATTTTGGCAGGTCTAAATTTATGGCAGCCCCAATTTTTTGTTTTCTAAACCCGCATGTGAAGAAGGAGTAGCAAATACAAGTACTTAATGAATACATTTTAGTAATCACAAGTAGCCATACACAAGTAGCAATTACAAGTAGTCATATAGGTATATGGTTTAAGGGAGGATGGCCGGATCCTAAATATTTGGAATTATGAAGATTAACATTGATTCTTAATGTACGTATATTCTGCCCTTCAAACGCACTAAATATAATAACGTTATTGTTCCTAAGTAACAATTATGATTTAATTATGATTTAATTATGATTAGAAAACCGTAAAATTAGAATGTAGCTTCCTATTAAAATTAAGTTCTGTCTTTTGAGGTAGGCCGAGGTAGGTAAAGTTATAATGCCGTTTGCAGGTAACATTAATATTTACAAGTACGCAAATACACATTTTCAAACAACTCTGAAGATGAAATAACGCAAGAAATGCACGGATCAGATTCGATATCTAAATTGATACGCTTCTGCTTCAGCCTTCTGGCGTATAGGATCCCCAAAATTAACCAATGCAATTGCTCATTGAAGTCGAGATTATATCTTCACAATTAATATTGAATGGAAAATAGATTTTCGTTTCATATATCTAATATAAATCTATCCTGTCCGATAATTTCATAAATGATGAGTGGTAAATTTTAAACGATTAGACAGAAGCTCGTTCCATTTGACCTCTTTGTTTGATTTTAATTTGTTACAAATTCATGTTGAAATTTTGTCCAGATAATTATTCAGTAAAATGTCATTTGTCGTTATATTACGTATATGCAATTCCATAGATTTTGAGTAGCGATACTCCATTTTGAATATTGTAAACAAATACTACTTAAAATCTCTACGGAATGTTTACGTTCACAATTTACACTCTACACATACGTCGTTGGGAAGATAAATCAGCATTTAGTCTGCTCAGTATTGTCATCGTCACGATAAATGGATCAAGTTACGGGAAGGTACTGTGAGTTTTTAATTATTTGCAGAGAATTGTAGATTGCATTGTTGTCATTCCTCGGGCCCCGAATCTGTTGTAATTTTTTAAATAATAATAGTGCATAAAATTAGTTTAAAACCTAGCTGACAAAATATTTCTTGGACGACGAGATGATGTGCATCTTTTAGACTTTAAATCTTTGAATTGGTGAGTAATAGCTATTGTACCATTAAATTGCTGCAAAGCAGAATGTTTCGGGAGAGTTAAAGTTCTCACTTTTCCTTCTAAACAATTATCAGAAAATAACTATGGGGTGACTAAACATCTAATACCTAGGAGCATACCTCAAAAACACAGCTTCGCTCGTTTTAAGTTTGCCAAGCACAAGACACACCTTGTTATTTTTAAATTCCAAATTCGCATCTAATGGTATATATGACGTATAATTATGCCTGTGTAACTAGATTTTTTCTGAATAAATCCGAATTTATCTTGTGTGTGAATATATTCTAACCACGTAGGTTTTAAATGGGGCATTTATTGTATTAAAATACTGAATTTGAATATATTGTACAGCACCACCATCTTTATATTAAACATGTAGTTGTACTTATTTATTATTTAATTAGAGAAAACAAGTGTTATGTCCGTTCAATTCAACTTTTCAATCAAAGCCACCGAATTGAGTAATTGCATTGCATTCTACCCCAATCCCCATTTGCTAGTAATTGACAAACTGAAAATATTAAAACTGCATCACGCAACACTATTTGAGTCATCCCGTCACAGTTAACGTTATACTCCTCGACTAGTATTGGTTAAAAATATGCAGCTCTTTTGTGTAAATAAAATTTAGGGCAGTCCCTGTTTCATGTTTTGACAAGCTTCCAAGATTTATTGATCAAAAAGAATGGACGTTCATTTTCAGTTCTAGAAATGTTACATGAAACATTAACGCTTGCTCTACGAGATACTGTTCATCTTGCCAAGGGGACCTTGAACACCGATATTTCGTGTCGTGAAAAATATCTTAGGAGAGTTGTATAACACAAACAGAACAGGAAAAGCAGTTTGGGAAAATTTCGCAGCAGAGAGCTAGTAAGTATTTTTTTTAAATTTTAATGCACAGAATTTTGGTTTTCTTCATCTGTTCATTTGAATTACAAATTTTATTAACATTTACAAGTAATCTAATATGCAACGCTTCCAAATATGATCCGTAAATTGAGTCTTGCCCGCGCACAATTTGTAACCCTAACAATAAGGACATAAAACCAATAATATTCCAAAGAACTTTCGTTTCATAATTAATGCTGATTGTTCATATAATAGCTATTGTTATTATCATAGGCCCTATCATATCTAGAAGGCATCAATATACGTTTCTTTTCTATACCTAGTATGTAATAAATGCAATATTAATAATTTATTTCAGTACTAAATTGCGGTGGGTATAAAAACAATTTGAATTTACCTTTACTGCGCCGTTTTCGAGTCTTTCCTTGGTTTACTGACTCTACCGCAGATTATAAAGGAGTTAAGATTGATCCAGCCTTCATGGCGAATTGTTCAGATTGGTTATTCGGAAATGGAATGATGTATATATAAAGTTACGAATTAGATTGTGGACATGATTATAACCTAAGCGCAGTAAATCCCATTCGGGCGATAGACAGCTCGCATTTGGCGTACCGCAAAATTCGACCACTTACAATTAATTTACATAAGAAGTAAAGAGATTATATTTTTATACGTTCATTTGTATTTTTAATACATTGGCATCTACAATTTATCCCACTAACATCCCTCTATGTTCCTCACATAATGTGCAAAAATTAATCATTAATATTTTAGGTTATAGTATTACCGTAATACACTTCAGGTTTACTAATTCGACCACGTCGAATGAAACGGACGAAAGTCGCGTTCTAATGTTGTACAAATTGGTGCAAAATTGAAGAGTTACAGTTACAATAAATTCAATTGTGTCCATTGATGCTTGTAACAACTTGTTGACAGGGTTTACAAATATTTGGCACTACTCATTGGCATACTTGTGAGTTGTCTGATTCACCACATTTATGATCATACGACTAGTAACGACAGGCATGATGACGTGTATGGACCTTGGGTCTTGGATCTAAACAAGGGTCTAAACGACAGTTATTGTACTTCTGAAACTTTTAAAAAGTAGAATTACTTAATTAGCATGCACATATTGGTTACTTTAATCCACCACTTTGCACGGAGCCACGTGAAACTTCATAGCTTACAGCTTTAGTTAGCTTAGAGCACAATATTAACAAAACAAAAGAATCGCAAACAAGCATTTGGGAGATTCATCCCTGGAAACGATTCTCCGTGCAGTTATTGCAGCAAAGCTTGTATGTGTTGCGGGTTTTAAAGTTAATATTTACACTTTCGTTTTAGAAGCAAAATGGTTTTGTGTTTATATATAAATATGTCCTCACGTAAGCGCTAATCAAAAGTGTCGGTGCTGTCAAACATTGTTTTGTACTAATCCCATTGCTGCCAATATTTTTAATTGCATAAATGCTCAACGAAATATTTTATGTTTGCAGAAGGGCGTACTAAATCTCGACTTGAAAGATTTTGTAATTTCAAGAAACTTAAATTCTTGTTACTTTTTTCTTTCGCCGATATTAGTAAAGAAATGAAATATTAGTAGTAAATTGAGATAAAGGTACTGGGGAAGTAACGCGCAATTTTTTTGTTATTTATTTGTTACCAACGACACAAAATATATATATCATATTAAAATAACCTCTATTTGTATTACTAGTACCTTTGTGACTTCCATATTATTTGCATGTTTGAATGGAGTAACAGAACGACCGTCCAAAAAACTGTCAAATTTAATTGAAGTTTTGTTACAACTAGGTTAAAATACCTGTAACCGTGCACATGGTCTAGTATTTAGATTCTCCCATCCTGCAAAATGCTGTTTTTATAGATCAATTTGAAGATCAGGTTCATAATGTCGGTAGACTAGTTTGTAGAGTACACTGTAGTTAGATGGAAATTCGACACAAAGGTCGATTGACTAGATCACTAATAGGCATTTTAATAACAAATATTTCCCGTTTACCACATTTTCGTCGTTCGATTGTTGAAGTAATAAATCTCAGCAGCCAAATGAAGTCAAAGCCAAGATTTATCAGAGAAACCCAATATTTTGCATCAGTACTGAAACGCCGTAATTTGTTCTGTGACAAAATTTTAGCTACAACAAAGTCACTGACGAACTATTAATTAAAATTTATATTTGATCCTCGTAATATTCTTTTGAATAGTTTCAATTAAATTCGACGCAATATATTCAGGTACAAATACGGGTAAGTTTGTAAACACAACGACAATAGATTGATGTGTAATTGGGATATGCTAGCGCTGAACCGATTGTATTGTACAGAAATTGAGGAAATGAAGCATGGATTTTCAAATTTAATATTAAATTACTCGATTATATCACCTCCACAAACATTAGCGTCGAATGTCATTTACTTCACGAACAGCATGTCTCCTCCCATCTTAAACTCACTAATTTCACGATGGGTGCCAATTTCCGTATAATGACGTTACACTTTAAAAAGAGACTGCGTTCAAATCAGGACACAATAACTAAAGTACACAGCAAGAATCGATTACTATTAAGCTCGATAATTGTATTACTCTGTGATATGATATGAAAACAGTTGAATCGCATATTGCGTCCGCTTTGAATTTCAAAGCGGCAATATGGAGTAAGTCGACTTGTAGATGGCTACATGTTTTATGTGTGCAGAGTGTGTTTGTGTGAAGATGTCAGGGTGTGTGGTGATTATATTATCAAATTATTCAGATTTCCGTCATTCCAAGGTTTTTGTTAAGCACAGAGATTAGAATCGGTAAAGTTCAATTTATCCAAATTGAAGTCATTTTCAGTAGCTAGATTACAATATAGGATATTTAATTTTGTACAGCGTTATGGTGATTTATGCATAGGCTATAAGATTTACAATGCTTAATAGATGACTTATCTAAATGAATCACCGTTGTTGAAGAGAATTTAATGGGCTACAAAACATATTGTATTATAATTGCAATTCGTCACAAATTTTGAAATTAAGTATTCCCCTCTCCGCCCGGGAAAGTTGTCCAAGCCATATATCACGGCTAAACGATAGCTCGCGTACGGTTCGGAGTATAGCCAGATGACAATGGTAATTGAAATCAGCGTGTTTAATTAAGCTAAAATGCACTTCTCCATATAAAATCTACATTCACACTTTTTAGTTACACTGGGAGCTTTATAAGTGTTGATCACCAAAGATTATACACATTTTATGTTTTTAATCATCGGACGCATACTATGCCACTCCAGACTGTCCAAATTTGCAAATCTATAGTATTTTTAATTGCCTACACGGTGATGCAATCCATTTTTGATCTGACTGTGGTATATTGATATTAAGAGGATTTTCCCGAAAATGGCTGACCTGCTTTATAAGTGTTGATGAGGGTTTATGAGTAGGGCTATAATATAATGCATCGAAGTTGTGTGGGCAGTATTTATGTATGCATTGAATTGTTTGCAGAATGTAATCTTGGCAAGAACTTGCTTCCGCCTATGTTAGTTACAATGGCAGTGTATGCACCGGTACGACCGAGCCGGGAGAATCGTGTCGGTAATGTTCCTTGTTGAATGCCAAAAATCAGTAAATAACAAGTTTTCCAAAGTTAATCAATCTCTTATTTTCGTCAAACATTATTTTATTTTGGTCTTTTGCAATATTTGAACCTAACATTTTGCAGTTAATGTGACAGAAATTAAGACACCGTTCTGCAGTAGTCTCACCGCTTAGGTGACATTCTTGCAGTAGAGGTTTTGTGAAATTATTAAGCTTATCTATTTTTTGCAATATTGCTGTATATTGAAAAGTAATATATAAAACAGTGAAAAAGGCATTCTCTTAAAGATTACATTATATTTAGGGAATGGTTAATATTTACACTTCCAGTAATATAAGCACAATACAGTATTTCAAACCTTGATCATGAGTTTGTGCTTATTAATAGATTATATTTATTTCTACTTTGACTTTTTGCTAATGAAGAAAATTGAGCTGGTGACGAAAACATCCCCTTTACCAGTCTAAAAATGCGTTGCAGTTGTATGTCTACCAAAGATAAAGCCTAAGATAGTTGCTCCTTTATCGACCTCAACGCCGTGAATAGTAATATGAAACCAAGTTGAATTAATAGGGTACACAGGTTTGACTTCTCCGATTGCGGTAAAGGAAAACGTTGATGTATTCAGGGAGCGGTTGCTACGTTGTTTTCGGGCAAAGACTCAAATGGTGAAGTGTATCGTGTCCAAATTTTTTGAATAAATGATTACTCGTTTTGTAGAATATAATGAATGTAATCAAATTTAATACCCATTACTTTTATTTTGATCAGTGCTTATTAAGTAGCAGTATGAAGCGTAGTTTAGCATGAAGTATTTAGTTTAATTTTCTGTCTGCCCCTCTGTGTTATCGCGCCATAAGTTTAACACGAATTGTTCGATTTTGTTGCAACTGGATAAACAGAATCCCTTGCAGAATGGAAGAACAGAAAATTTCCCAGTAAATCGATTTACAGGTGGCGGTGAGTTTTTGCAATAATGTCACATGCTCTATTAATGCCAAATTATATGCATTGATGTTTATAAATAAAAAATCAAATGATTAAAATCTTTTTCACAAACCTGGAGGATCGGATAGTCAGGGATGTCCCTACAGATATGTACATTAGGTCGATGCAACTACGTACTTTCCGTCCTGATTTGACATGATTATCTACTTACAAATGAAAGGTTGCAAGGACATTTCTTAAAAAATAAACGAATTGAAAATCTCTTTCAATTAGAAACAGAGTACTTCGTTAAAACATAAATAATAATATATAAAAATATAAAGTCACTTTAAAGTTGCACGCCGTAATTGGTAACGTGGGATACGATCAAGTATTAAGGTAAGGTAGGTTTAGCGATCGTTTTTTTTGGCAGTGGAGTTGGGGTTAACTACTAGTATGAGGGAATGTGTTAAGCTGTACATATGAACGTGTACTACAAGAGATAGGTTTGTTTTTGTGGATTCGTGAGAACGCTGGGGCTAAAGCATAACCCAGGACCAGTCCAAACCACTTCGGGCTCATACAAAAAAACACCAACTCCATACATACATACAGATTCAGTCATCATGATGACAACAAATCTCAAAGTAATCAACGTTAAATACATAATAGACCAAGATTTCCTGGGTAGTTGTGTAATAATTCGATGCCATCCGTTCGGTTTCCGCTCGCCGTTTACGTTCCGTTAGTTATAGATGATGTAGGTATTTCCTTGCTTCAGTAGTTATAATTGGATGGGCTTAAGCGTTGTTTTGAGAGAAAACTAAGGCAGGTGTGGAGGAAGAAGTGGCATTCGCCATTAGTTCGTTAAACTCGACACAATAATGTCAACGAAAATTTTAAAGCGGGGAGCGTTCGCATTTGTAAATAATCCTGTTTCAGAGCGTGGTGTTAAGCGATTGGGTTATATTAAAACTGCTCGCTTGTCTTAAGTGGCATTTTATACTGAACACGTGTATATTGCTTAGTGTTCAAAACTAATTTACTTTCGACAAGCGACTTTTAAAATCGTCTTATTTTCATCGGATATTATAGTTACCTGAGTTGGAAAGTTGTCGAAAGATTTCTTAATTTTGTCAATTTTCATACCGTGCACTAACACTCAACATTCGGTGATTCCGACTCCGTTGCAATATCACATTAGCTTAAAAGCCAAGGTTGATTGTGTTATTTTGTCCTCGTATCATCGTTCACATTTTATGTTCATTAACTCGACCATTTTTAACCAACCACCTTCAAATTACCAGATCTATTGATTCCAATAACTTGATAAAGGTTGCTTTGTTATGAATAGGCGTTTTCTTTAATCCATTTTGAGTGCGTCGGAGGACCACAATAAAAGACGCCGCTGCAGTATCATTAATAAACGTTTGCAGTTGAATCTACATCCGATTTTTAGAAAACTTATTCTGCGATCCTCCAGCGAAGGTCATCAAAGCACGGCGATTACAAAAATCACAGGCGAACGAGCAAAAGTGAGTCACTTTAAGTGACGATTAAGGTAATAAGGGCATCAAAACTAGTCAATGCACGCTATCGTTAATTGAAAACGAATGTCAGGTTAAGCCCAAAAACTAAGGATCTTGTGGATTTTTTTCGTTGTAGGATAGATCCAGTATGAAATGCTTTAGATTAACCGAATTTATACCAGAGATTCCGGTCCATCGGAATTTTTTAAATTAGGCGCAAAAAGTCCCTCCATTTACCCAATGGCTTGTTTGTAGTGAGTATATACAGAATTTCTAAACTATTCATTTCAATCAAGCCATTGAGTAAATGGAGGGATTTTTTGCGCCAAATAAAAAAATTACGATGGTCCGGAATCTCTGATTTATGCAAATCAGCTATCCATTTTTATCTAAAACGTTTGCTTTCTTGTTGTCGACAGTCCACAAAAAATAATAATTTAGCCTTCCAATCGAGTCTCAAATTGAGACTCTCAATTTAAAAAAAGATGTTAATAACAAGGTATTAATATTGTTTGTAAGGCGACGTCCCCATTGCAATTACTGCACCGATTAAAAGTTATTTTGCGATATGTTGATTACTGAAATACTGATACTTTAAAATACATGTTTAAGTTAAAGCGTTTGGTGAATATTTTATTCATGTACGCTAAGTTAACACAAGTAATGAAATCATATATTCTAGTTTTTCCGCTCGATTGAATAAATGAACTACGGAGGAACCGGATGAAGGATTTTTTAGATTGTCTGCCAACCAATATCGACAGGGAAATGGACACGAGCGGAACTTTGCCATTGATTGGTTTAATTGATGAATAACGTAATGGCGTTTGTTATTGATTGTTTCACAGAACTTAATGGTAATGTATGACCACAATATCTCTTTAATTTCCAATTACATACTATTAAAAATTATTAAAAACCCATTCATAATTACAAAATATAGTTGGAAACAAAAATAACTTCGAATAACATGAATTCGTTGACATCATATTAATTCCACCATTATTTACAATATGTGTGAAGAAGAAGAAGAAGAATAGATGGAAAAAATTGACAGTGATGACTAGATTCGAATTAAAAAATTTGAAATTGAAATAGCATAATGGCGACATCATCTCCAAAATCTCCAATTCCGTTGTGTCATGTGTCATGGACGCCATTTGGTGAATTTACTTGAATTTGTTTGCCTTATTTGAGAAGAGATACGTCGTCTTCAATTTGTGGCTGGTAAATGTAACACGGGACGGTTTTAATGCATTGTTACAAATACACATTTCCGGCCAAAATTTAGCAAACAGTTATTGCCGTCGGTTTATGTTGTCGTCGGATAAATATGCATAGGCAATAATGTACTTTGGAGCTATTGCTCTGATAGACTGCACTTTATATACATCACTCTGTGATTATTTTTCGTATGCAGTAGTGATTTTTATTTGCTGACTTGCACACCACAATCTAGACCAGAATTCGAATCCACGGGTTTATTAATTCTTTTAGAAATGGGAAAAACTATATTGAATGAAATCGGCACAATGTTATGATGAGCGTGGAATTATTTTTTCGTTTGACGACCGGTACTAATTCAAACAGGGACAATTGAACAGGTGCAACATCCTATGTCACGAAACACTAAACATATATAACGGGAGAAATCATTTTCAATAGAACTGAAATACAAGTTCTCTACGTTTCATTGGTTTGCGATATAACGAGTTAAAGGTGGTATTAATGTTCACTGAACATTGTGTACTAAAGCCTGAAGTCGTGACTTTACAACTGTTATTCACATGGAAACATAACAAATTGGCACATTACATATTCAAGTAGAATCATTTCGGCGAAGACGAGCTTTATTTAGGCAAACAATCTGACATGAAGATAATCAACTCTGCTAATTAACTTGTAATCCGTTTTGTAATAAAAATAGAGTATCAACGCTATAGATTTTGGTGGCGGGTAAATTTATCAAATATAAATTGGGTGGGAAAACTTTTGACGACTTTTGTTAAATGTAATTCGGGGTCTTGTACGATGGAACCGATTTTATATCACATAATGTTATGGATGTAGCACATATTACGATTTATAGCAATTTGGGCCATTACCTACACTTTGTTATTTCAAGGGGCATGTAAAATTGTATTGAATACGTCCTTAATATCATTCTGATGTAAGTTAACTTGTTCTTCATGTGTCACATCAGCCCTTTCTTGGGCAGCAGTTCTATTCTAACACTATCTTGTAAGACACTCTCCATTTAGTTATTAATTTGATCCTTGATGCTGTACTACCAGCAGAACAAAAACATATTTATTGTAAATATCTACTACCATCGGTTGCAAACGCAAAAGAAATTGATTTGAAGATATTATCATGAAACTTCAACCATTCTGCTAGATTTCATCAAAATTATCTCTTGCAACATGTTACTGTATCTTGAAAATAGTAAAGGTTTGAAAATAACGCGATGTAGCAGATGCACCACATTACTCAAGTATTCTTGAATCGAAGCAGGTAAAATAATCTCCACAATTTGCATTTTGTATGTTTAACCAGAGGTAAGAGTCAAATATTTGCTATCAGATACAGTCAAGAAAGCGTCCGAATCATTTAAACTATCAAGCTTAAATACTTGGTTTTTTTGTAATTTATTACACTCACAATTAGACGCAACAGTCACGCCGTTTCCTTTTCTCAATTTTATTATTTTAACGAAGTATTCTGGAAATTGAAAGACATTTGTCATTTGTGGTATACCACGTTTTTATATTGATGGTCCCGGTCCAATTATTATTGAATAGACCATTATTTCGGAGAGCGTTTCTGGTCAATTACATGTCTTATCTTTTACGATTTTTTTCAATAACTGAAGCAGTTATAAATGCCGAAAGGACATTATGTTAAATGGGACTTTCACAAAGAGAAATGAAGCTACGTTTGTTTAATTTCATTTTTTCGTGCACGATTATTTCATCAAATTGTGAACCGATACAAACTGCAACCGATGACCAATTTCCCGACGTTACACCTAAGGAAGCAAAAGGAATGCAATAATCAGCGTGTAAACTATTGGCATTGAAGCAGTTCTTGACTTTTGAAGCTTGAAGTACAATGACTGATAAAATAAATTTTGAAATTCAGAATCCTACGACCTACATATATCGATTGAAACATTTTTTCTTATTGCTGTTCAACTATCAGTTTTGTATGTGGATATTTGAAAATAAGTACATCTCGGAAACAATAAGTATGTACTTCTCAGTATAGGTGTTATAATATGGGAAGTAATTGGAAATTTTATAATCTGGATTGAACTATCATCATGTACTTTGACTTGACACAACAATACACCCGAAAATTGGTAAGTTACCTCGTTTTGAAAGTTTAAAAAGAATAAGAACAACAATTGTGATCAGTGATCACTGTCACCATTTACGCACTTTGTTTATTTCACAAGCTCACGAACACACACTATCCAAGATCAGTTGCCGTGAATCTATCAGGTCGAAAACACGGTCGTGTGCATGACTACAAAACGCATGGCGTCGAACTCTGGTAAGCAACAACTGACAAATAATGTAATCATATAATCCTTTTGTAAACAATCTTGTAAAAACTCCTTACATCTGTTATTTTGCAGTTTTGCAATAGTATTTTAGAATGCTGGAGATATCGAAAACTTATTTTTACAGCCTTTAAATAGTTTTAAGTGATAGGTAAATTGTTGCAAGTTTCAATTTAGCAAATGATAAGTAATTTGAATTACTATACGTTAAGAAAATGTAAAATTGAGCATGCGCTGGGCATTATTAAACAAGATAGGAGCATAAAATAACAGAATTAGTACATTTTTAATGTTATTTAATTACTGTGAACGTATATGATGCGAGCGCATGCTGTGTATGCCAAAGAGATGCAAATTGCAAATGTTACGAGACTTGAGATAATGGTAATGAAAATCTTAAAATTTGTCTCTATGTATTAAGGTGTCGCTTTACCGGTAATTGGAGATTGTTCTGTTCAGCGCTTTACAGCTTGAGAATTGATGGCAAAACGTATGGGAAAATTAAATGCAAGCTGTACTGTGCAATTAAAAGTTGAGATAGATATAAATGAAACTTTATTAATAATCTACATTAACACCTCCTACTGCAAATGCTGCTAATGGATCAAATTATTATAAGTCTTGGTTTAAATCATGGTTTCATTTACTCTCGCAATTTGTAAATATCAGTCAATGTCAATACTTTCATGGTATTGTATTCAAATATGACAGAGGTTACGCAGATAAAAATTGTGTATTGAACTATCGGTTACAATTATAATTTTGATGTTGCAAATTTTTAATTATTTGGCAGTTCTTCAACAATATAACATTCTCTACATGATTTCTATATAAAACCTAATTCCTAAATCCTAAAATTCCTAAAATCACACTTTACCGACCACATTATGTGGTGTTGTTAATTTTGTTACTGCAGCTGAGGATGCAAAAATATGTTTTTTTTCGAATAATCAGATATTCCCGCTAGAACTTTTTTAAATTAAATTTTAAATAAAATTTTTAAAAACTAAAATAATCGCATATTTTGTATTGTGATTTTGTAGCCTGTTGAAAAATTTCATACCTCTTGGTCAAAAACTATTGAAAAACTATTTTGTAGAGCGCACAAACTTTTATGACTTTTTTGTGACAAAAATCATGGCCGTAACAACCGGGGGGGCAGGGGGGTATATTGTCCCCCCCTGGAATTTGAAAGCGGAATAAAAATCTTCAAACCTTCTTAAATAAGATATGTTTTACAAACTTTTCTGAAAATTTGCACCTAGAATTTCAAAAATCTCGGCTCGCTGCGCTCGCGAACATCAGTATACTATCACGATTTACAAAAGGAGAGGAATATTTGTTTAAAACACTTCACTATTGTTCCTTATGGCCATGTATGGCTAAACATGATTGTTGAGTGCGATTTTATACTAAATTAAGAATTACTTTAGGGAAGCATTTTGAAATAACTTCAAACTATTACGACATTTTGATTTCAGAAATCACTTCCTTACCAGGTGCATCCCCCACCCCAACAATATATATTAATGTTGATACATAAACGAATGTCTATAATATACACTCCATAGAGTATTCAATGTTACGGACGTGTCAGTAGAGAAGTTCCATGTACTTTCATGAATCATGAATCATGATTGGTATTCTGTAGCGAACGGGCGATATTATTCGATGTATTTAAATTATTTTTTGTGCGAAACAATTCAGAAATGTTAAACAAAGCAAAAGTAAAACCAACTGCTCCAATGACAAATCATATGTTCGGACTTGTAAATACCTGAGTTGTTTCGAGCAAAAACTAATTTAAATAGACCCATAAATATCGGCGATTCGCACCTGAATCTACCTATACTGAAAATACATGGAACATCTATTCGGACAAGTCCGTATTAGCGTATTCAGTCTAGTGTATATAGACACTAGTCTATGATGAACATGCATTTTTCAATATTTATAATATACCTATCCAAATTCAAACCTCTGACGCCAGGTAATCGAGCATAACACATTCAAATAAACTACTGACCATACCAACTACAAAGGTTCCCTTTTATTAGCAAGAAATAAATTCCAAAATAACTACACAAATATTCCTAAGTTAAGGTTCACCGCCCAACTCAAAACATTTAACTTGGTTTTCAGGTTTGAAACTTTTGCAAAAGATCTGTATTGAATAAAAATGTTGCCAACTATTTCCACTTTGATCCATTCAGTTATTTTTTGAATCTCAAACTAACGCCACAACTCCTTTGGTTTGCAATTTTGCAATCCTCAGCGATTAAGGATTTGCCCTCTTATTTCATGAATAACGTCATCGAGTACTGCATGATGAGGAAATATAAGATTTTCGGCAGTTTTCACGAATACTGTACCTACATCTATATCAATGCTAAAATTTCATATTCTAGCATTTTCAAGTAATGTCAAAAAATATTAGTTAAGCAACTCCGAATTAATATCCGCCACTCTGGGGCAGTCTTATCATATAATGGAACATTTAGGAAACCAAAATTTTGTGATTTGCACTCTCTCATCTCTCTTGCACTCAAATATTTTGGAATTTGTGTGACAGTGTTAGAAATATTCGTGCTACTTTTGAGCTGCTCTTAGTAAATTCAGCATGATTCGTCAAAATTTTTGGAAACTGAAGAGTTTGTGTCAGGTAACAAAAAATACGGTGTTTCTGGTTCAATGGTGCCAGTTTCCGGCCAGTATTTCCAATTTTGATTGGATTATTTTTCGAAAAGTACTAAAAACTCGTGCGGTTTCGCCTGTAAATCACAATTTTTAAGCTAGCGGTAAAAGCTCGTCATATGGCAAAAATAAAGGAAATACCTTCGTTGGAAATTATTCGTCTTTTTTATTTCGTAGACATAGTGTTAATTTGAATTAGTTTGAAACTTTCATAAAAAGGATTTATTCTCGATTTTGAAATTTTTTTTTTGATTATTGAACATTTGGAATTATTGGCATTGGAGTAATATATAAAAACCAATTGAAAAATGAAGAGCCCCACACCTGACTCATGCCCGATATAAAGTTAAAAATAAATTACGGGTCATGTCGATGTCAGATTCGGGCGGTCATTCACGGATACTTCACCTAATACCACTGGAGCCTGGATCTTAGACTTTCGCGTAATACCTGCTAGTGCGACCTATAGTCGTAATGTAATGTTAAAAACCGGACCCGGGGGAGGAATCACCTCGGCCCATACCCCTTGTACTTTAATTAAATATTAATAATGTAACATGTACTTCAATTGTTATATCCTAAATGTTTTATCATAAATTCTGCGACAATTATATGTATGCATTTCCATTCTACAATTTAAAATTTAATTAATGCGTGGCGATTACTATGTGTATTAAGGTCTCTTTTAAATGTAGCTAGTTAAGAAATACTCAACACGTCAAGGAATTCTGTTTTTCAATGACCGCACGAACCTGAAATCGACATGACCCGTAATTTTTTAAAAACTTTATATCAGGCATGAGTCAGGTTTGGCGCTCTTCATTTTCAATTGGTTTTTATTTCTTACTTTTTAAAGTCCAAATACAACAAAAATATCTCAAAATCCAGAATTTTAATAAATATCGGTCAAACCGTTTTTAATGCAGGACAATATATCCAAGTAACAGAGCGGCACTAGCCTGATGATCGGTCAAACAGTTCGATAAAGAAACAAAAACACATGTTTAAAACCTCATTAGAGTTTAAATAGTGAAGTATTGACATCTAGTAATGTAAATCGGCTATAGACGACAAAGTTTTTCAGATATGGCGAAGTACATAACTTCTTGATATACAGCCTGTCGTTATATTTTTGCCATATCAAGACCTGGCCCATGAGTATCATGAGCTTCACTCACGAAAGAATGCCCAGTTTTGCTCGAGGTAAGGTTTTGGTCAACAATATATGAAATGAATGACACTTACAAAATTTTTACCAATTGTGTTTACAAAATTGTTGTTTCAATCATCATTTTCCTATCAAAATGTACAAAAAGTCCAGTCGATAAAAATTGGTCAGAACGTTCAGTCTGGAAAAGAAAGAAACTGTGTTTTAACCTTTAGAAGATAAAACACTGGTGAATGGTGGATTTGTATAGAATTTTCGATGCTTCAAATCATTCTAATCGCCCCAAAAATGCCATACATTATAATTTGACGACAATTGGTCGAACCAGTTGGACAGGAAACCAAAAAATCAGCATTTTTCACACAAAAAATTATTTTAAATATTGAAGAAATGAAATTTCTGAAAATTTTTGATGTGAGCAATCGTACTCGCCTCCTCAGAATGTAAGAAAATTTTGTTTCACGAAAATCGGCCGGCCCAGCAATTTGCTCAATAATAGAACTTAAACGTTTTTCGGGTATGACGAAATGCATAACCCTTTCTTGATATACAACCTGACTTTATATTGTTGCCATTGATTCGGTTGCCATATCCAGACCTAAGTGTTATCGTTCGCTTCGCTCACGATAGAATGCCTCGCTTAGCTCGAGGTCAGATATAGGACAAAAAAGTAAAATTGGTTGTTGTTGCTGAAGTTAGCGTGTCAAAATATGCATTATGCACCTTGCCAATAGTTGCAAATATACACTAAAATTATTTTCCACTAAATTAGTATTCCACTAAAATATAATTAGCGTGAATTAGAGTTATTGACGGAGCCCTCCGGTTTTGTAAATAACTGCTCTTGATAGTTGCGATTTTATTATAATACGTCAATATCGGCAGAATGAAAAAATGCATGGATGCAAATATATGAAGGGCGACCAACTTTTATGAACATTGTAATCTACACCGAAAATCATATTACGGTTTATTACGTATATTTTATGGAGATTCATTAAATTTTATCCATCGCCCTGGGGTCACGGCGTGGGAGAAACCGCTTCTCGCGTCTAGGCAATGACAGAAAATGTTGATGTTGAATAACAACGAAGACTTTCGGGAGCAATGTTGGGGTTTAAAATTTAACGGTATATTACCATTTTAGAAATTAATTTTAATGATTACTACGTTTAATTAAATCAATCAATGAATTTGTCCCTTTTTACGTTGTCCAGTCAAAATCAATTTTGGCAACAATGACATAACCCTTAATACAGCACTCGACAATTAGCCGTTTGCGTAACTGAACCTATTTCAAAGTGCTCGTCCTTCTAGCGCTTTTGAACGTAAAAACTAAAATTCTGACACTTTTCCGTAATAGCTGATTATAAACAATTCCAAATTTTTAGGCTCGCTGCGCTCGCCGTTCGTCCATAATAACCGCTAATAAAGCTAGTTTATTTTCTAGTTTATGGTTTTGTCAAAATTTACATTAACATATTTTATTGTAGTTTTATCGCCAATTTAGAAATGCAATTTGTGCTGTAGTTACCATCGGTCTGTGTACCCCCCAGAATTTTGGACGTTGTTACGGCCATGACAAAAATGCTAATAATTGGAAATATATTCAAGTTATGGACCTGCAATTTTGGGATTACATGTTGAATATTATCCCGAATAAGTACACCAAATTGTTGTAAATTCTAAACATGAGTTTGTAGAGCCTTCTGTTTTGGAGAATAGTAGGTCAAAGGCTTTTATTATTGTGAACCAATTGGCCAGGACTGTCTATGCAGAGTCATGATGGGAATTATGGTTTTTAACTAAAAGGACATACTTGTTTATACATAGGTGAAGACTTGAAGACTGCATTTGTTCACAGGGATTAATTGAAAAACAATTTTCCTAATTAGTTGCTAGTAAGCTTGGGTTGAATTTTTAGCGGCTGAAAAGTCAACGTGTTTTCATATATGCAAAACTAAAAGAGCTTAATGTACATTTTGAGTGGTCTGTAAGTTTTATTAAGAAACAGGTCTCCAGCTCTGATTAACGGCGTGCGTAGTTAAATTGAAGCTTGAAAGAAAAAAACATTTACGATATAGAAGACAAGTTGGAAATCTAATAACCTTCACTTTGATTGAATGCGCTGAAGCTGAACTAAAATCATTAAAGCACCTACAAATTTTTGATTAATGAATCGCTACTTTGTATACATTTCCATTGTACATACAGTGCTGAATGTTTAAATTCCGCGAAATAGCGCATTAAGTGAACTGGTTTAAGGTTACATGTGTAACTAGTAAGGTGTAACCTTTAATACATAACTACCGGAAGAGGGATGAATGCAAACATCAAATTTGGATACATATTTTACCATTGTAATACGTTTTTGAGGCTTAAATAGATCATCCCCATCGATTTATGGCATAACAAATTTTTACGACTGGGGACCACCATACCTTCGACGCCCCTTCCCTCCGCCAGGTCACCGATTTGACCCATGGTGTCTAGGCAAAAAATGATCGTCTTGAACTCCTCTATCGATTCATACAATAAATTTTTTTGACTCATTTGTGACCCCCACCACACCAAAGACGTCGACCCCCTTACTTCCGGTCAACGATGAGGTACGCGGCTGAAAATCAATATTGTTCGTCCCTATGGGGCAAGGTACCGCTATGCCAAATTTGAGCCGAATCGGTCAACGTGGAGGGAAGTTAGAGTGTTCACGGACAGACAGACAGACAGACAGACAGACAAACAAATCAATCGCTATAACTACCTTTCAAGCATTTCATGCTTCCGGTAGTTAATAAACTGGAAGATTATGAAGATGATTTATTTATATGATTCTGAAACATTTACTTTAAAGAAATCAAAACCGAAAGAACAACCAACAATAAATTTGTTGGTTTTGGGCCTTATATATGTATAACTGGGCCGGTATATACCTTTTTTCTTTTATTAACTCCTTATAAAGGACCTGACGGTGCGTTAAATAAAGCATATTTTGTGGACAAGATTTATATTTAAGAGGTGATAAACTGAAACCATTTCATGCGATTAAACGTCGGTGCCCATCAACAATATTGGAAACAGAAGTTGACAATTTCCCATGGAACTACACCAAGTGTGGTAATTAAAATGGTCCAAAATTGTCGCTTGTTTGTGTTACTCGCATTGTGCTAACAATTGTATTTCAACTTACTTTATGAAATTGCCCGTGTTTCAGAAATGCTGAAATCCAATTGTCAAGACTTATTGGCAATTCCAATTGTCGTAACTCCTTATCTACGTTACGTGGAAAAGCTAATGAAGGAAGCATATTTACACGACAAGAGCATTCGCGGTAACTTTGTATTTAAATACATTCATAAAATACTACCAAGTAGATTTATTTTGGTAATAATATTAAATAACAAAAACTGCGAATGGGACGTCATTTGTTGAAAACGTAGCCATGCAAAAGTATTAAGAGATACCGGATAGGTTCATGAAATTTATATTTAACTTATGTTTCTTTTGTCTCTCGCATTTTGTCTTTCACTGCTGTTTGTAATCGTTAACGGAACCATCTATGAAATGTACTCAAGACGTGAATCGTGGTTGATCATCGTGTATGCATAATTCTAATTTATACTCTAACAAATAAATTACGATTGCCTTCCATCTAAACAATTTATTTAAATCACTGTTTAATTTCTCACTCAACAATTTCGTTGGCTTCTCAAACCTTGTTTGCCACGATTAACGGAATTCAAATATTGTACCCTTCCCGTAACTTAAAATTTTTTACTGTCTTGCTTTCAATGTTAAATACCGTTTCTCTAACCACCGGATTTGATATTCTCAAAGGTTATTATTTACTAGATAGTATTTTTCTACAATATCAGATGATGGATTTGTACACCGTATCTCTGAAGCAAAACACTGATAAGTACAACTAAAGTATAGATAATGTGCACTACAATGTTTATGGGATAAAACTCTGCATGCTATGTTGGAAGTATTAACATACGACGATTAACGTATTTTGCTGAATTTATACATGCAGTAAATGTGGCGCAAAAAAGCTTGGAAACATGTTTTCAATTTTACGATGTCATCTACCAAAAATATTAATTTTAGCTCAACTGGACGTTATTAGCCGTATCATGGGACAAGAGTCGATAGTCTTATTTCTTACAATTAGATGGACTTCATTGTTCGATGTTTGGTTTTGGATTCCGATATCGAATAGGAAATTCTGGTTGGAATACGAATCAGCCTTTGGGGTTACGGAATATAGAATCGTGTGAACTGACATTTATGATGGTTCAGATAAAAAATGCCTAAGGATCAAAATTCAATGCAAGGAGCCTCAGAGTGAGCATACCCCTACGTTTGTAGAGACTACTCTTCTTTTTATTAGTTATCTATTTATTCAAGAAAAGAAAAAAAAATCTTATGAAATATCAATATATTCCGAAATATTAGATGAATTGATACGAATTTGCCTGCAATACCACATCGATACAATGAAGCGGTAACATGAATTGATGGTGCGAGTTAACCAATGTTATGAAGAGTCGTAAATACTTCACCAAGTCAATTTTATAGTGCACAATTTGCAAAAATCATAATTATACTATTGATTACTTAGTTGACAACGAAATTCTAGCAATTATATAATTAAGCAAAACGGTATTTTAATATAATTTTCACGCCACAACCACTAATTTCAAAACATCCGAAAATAATGCCTAGTAGGTACTCTCTATGTCGGCTCGGCGGTTGTAATAAGAGAATGCTATGGCAGGACCTGATACAAAATTATAATAAAGGACAGCTTTCAAATATTGTGATGGTTACATTACCTTTCTACTCGCCTTTCTTTCTGATTGTTACCTTTCTACGCATATATACTTTGATTTCATAAGTAATTCGTCATTATTTAATACTGTACGATTGAATTACAAATCATACAACATTCCGTCTAAAAGATGAAACAATTGTTCTTTACGCGACAATAATCGGATATGGTACCGCTTGTACTCGAAAACAATAATAAATAGTTTAATGAAAGTTAAAACATTAATAAATACTACAATATATTGTAAACTACTGCGTCGTTTTTACACGGTAGTTATTCAAATTATCATTTGGCTGCATTGAAAGTTGGAACAATTTAGGTAACATTTATAAGCTATTTAAAGGTTGGACCGTAAACGCAAGTTTTTGGTAGCACCAGAATTCTAAAATACTGTTGCAAAGCAGTTACTTAACACAAACAAGAATTTTTTTTCAAAATTGTTTTCAAATAAATTATATAAATAAAAATGTTTCAGCTATTTCCGGAGTTCGACGTCAGCCAAATTGTACTTATGCACACGTTCGTTTATTGTGGCTGATAGATTACGGACACTTTACTTCGATGTTTTTTTTAATATTCGTTAGCTTGTGCAATTATGCACAAAGTGCTTAGATGATGACAATGATGAATATTTCTGTTCTGTTCTTTTTCTTTGCAATATTTCGAAACCGGTACCTTACTAATTGTCGGGTGTATTGTTGTGTTGGTTCAATGTACATGATGCTAATTAAATACTTAAATCCAAATTATAATATTTGCAATTGCTTCCAAAACTATTTACGTAGTAATCAAAGACTAATATTTAATAACGAGAAATCACTTTAAAGTTTTTATTTTAGTGGTACAATAATTTGGAATACCTGCACCCATAATTTCGATATAAGGCCTTCTAGCATTTGACAAGCCGTCAGCAATTACGTTCCCATCGTTTGACCGTGAATGCTATAATTAGTACTAGAATATTCCCTCAAGCGCTGTCTGTTTACATTTCAGAAATTCCGATTGACGACTCCTGCATGATAGTGCTCACGGCTTCTATACTCGAGTGATCAACCACTGCAATCCTTTTTATTGCTATATTGGAGTTATATTGCTTGAAACCACAAAATGGACATGAAAATCAAGTTGCAAAATATTTTGAACTTGTGCCATCTAAAGTCGCGGGAAGTATAACTTCTCAAAGAATGACGTAATATGCCATACCGTACGTAAAATGGATCGGTGCTGATCAACCCTATAAGCTGCAAGTTTACCTTATACAGGTGCAATACGTTTTCACTGAAAGGCATTTGGAAATTGATAAGTGGAAGTAAAATACGTTTCACCTCCACGCAGGGTACACCCAACAACGCATTAACGAATCAGCGACTGACCAAAGGGCAACGGAATTTTTCCAATAGTGAATTATCGATTATACGGATGAATGAATTATTGCTAAGCGTTCGGAATACTGGGCGATAAGGACATGCGATTTGGTGCTGCCAGCTGTCAAGAAACGAGAGAGGGGGGAATGTAAGCAAGTGGATTTTTAAGTAAGCAAATGATGTTGTTCGTTTAAATACGTCCATTGGTTTTGTTGTTTTTCAAAGCACACAAAATCGCCATTTCTCTAGCTGACAGTATCCCAAAAATGCGTAACAGGTATGAACACGTTGAACGCCGTAAAAGTTGTTTTTCTACTTGGAGTGCTTTATTAACAAACAGATTGGTTCATGGAGTTACTGGTTTGGTTGTTTTTCAAGAATTGTAAATCAACTTATTTCATTACCATTATCAAAATACACAGATCTTGAAATTTTTTTTATGTATCCAGTTATCATAAGTGTTTTGCTACCTCACTCAATCGCCAGCTCAAACAATCAAATTAACGTTAACGCGACAATATCAAATCACACAAAAACAACTTTTTCGCTATTGGAACTCACATGAAAAAATGAAAACCTGTTTGTTCTTTATTTAAATTTCAGACAATTTTCTGCACCTATACTTACGTCATACCGAAAAATACTTACCCTGTTTACAACACAACCAATCAGTTGTAGTTAATTACTGCACTGGTTAATTACTGGTTAATCAGCACTGCTGACTGAATCACTGTAAGTATGTATATCGAAATCAAAACAATATCTTACTACATATAAACAAGCTCAACTGGTTATAATCAAATAAGTTTTTTGTACATAACTTTGGCATTTGTATGGCATCACCGTTTGTGTGGCATCTGACTTTGCAATACGAGTCTCCCAAAAGGAAAATTGAATAACTCTCAAAATTTGCAATTGCATTTTCGCAGCATCGAACTAAAATAAAATAAGTTCGCCACACGAAAATAAATGTGATTTCACATTAATGATTAGTTTAACCAGGTAATTAGTTAGGTTTTTACATGACAATTAGGCACAAGGAAAATGGTCATATATATATTAGTTTCAAATAAACATAACTACGCCAAAACCATGAATAATAGTCTGTCTGGCCAAAGAATCGCCTGCGGTTTACATTAAAGAATTCATAATAATGTATGAACAAAGAATATAACTATTATTTTGTTAAATGTAACGACACGACAATTTGAAATTGGAATGCTTTACCAATGCAACCTTACCAGTTAGTATGATCATCCTGTAGAAACCTTTTGAAACCAGCACTTATAAATGCGTTGTGACAACCCAACGACGTCTACTTGGAAAATGCCTCTGAGTATCTTAATTAAAATCGAGGTGAATAGGTTGAATCTCCATTGGAAAGTTGATGGCAAGGGCTGTTAAACGCTCGTTAAAATGAATATCTAGTATGACGATAATTATGTTTCTCAGACTCCGTCGTCGTCTACTAAATAAATAAATACAGAAATACAAATAGTTATGCTTAAAACCACATGACCAGGAATTATATTTTACTAAATCTTAAATTATCTTAAATTGAGATTTAATTAAAGGTTTCCATAAAAAAGTGAATTTTTATTTTGAAGGATCAAAATCATCGAGATTGTACCAGCCTTCTTACAACGCAAAACTAATTACGCCGTTTATTGTAGCTTTCTCAAGACGCAGAAATTCGGTATCGTAGATTGTTTATGTCGTCAAAAACTAGTGAAATCGGAAATATTTTTTTAGAAAACAAATGGAAAGACGATTTTACTTCGCGATTTTACAATTAATTTGGGGCCCAAAGATAGAAAGCAGTGCTTTCTACAAGTCACAGTAAATAGTTTCCAGCACGTCTTACATTCAAATTACTGATGCGTGCAGATTAACTAAGCCCATCAATAAGGTACGGACAGGAGTGAATAAATGGTATACGTTTGGAAATATGATACCAGTCTGGAAATATGATGTCCATATTTTCATAGTTCTATATGTTAATGACATTTTGTGCACTTCAGAGTTAATCATAGGATGCATTCGAGTAGGCAAACCCTGAAATAGCATATCCACATTATCAGTTTGCTTACAAATTTCAAATTGTTCTTGTAACGCTTGCGTTAATATTACATAATCCCTTCTTTCCGTAACAGTCAAAAAATAGAATGGATTCCCACAGAAAGTTTCTCTGGGGCCACTAAAGTTAATTACAATTGACTACGGTGCATTCACATACCACCATTCGAAATGATTATTATTGCAAAGGTTTAATTTATTACAAGCACATGAATTTCTTTAGGGTCTGTCTCTGTGTTATAACTTTCCATTCACCCGAACCTATTGGCAAAATTCCCGCAACATGTCCATGCAAATCAGGTTCGGGCCCAAAGTCGGACATATGGTTTTGTCTAGCTAGCGATAGTTTGAATTTCATACCATAAAGTGAGAAAAGATGTTCTTAAACGTAATTTCCGATTCAAATCACCGGCACGATATAACCACCTTAATCCTGTAGTTTCTGTAAATTAAAAAAGTGCATATTTACAATTTTTGATTTTGAAATGGATGCCAATTCACAGCTTGTTCGTAAGGTTTACCTACTACTGATTCGAATATTTTTGTGAGGAAGTCCCACATCAGAATGATGGTTATGTTTATTTTTGTGATATTTCGAGAGAAAAAAGCGAAAATTTAATAATCTCCGACAACCATTTCCTACTCTACGCCGGGTAAAACGACCTGATGTCAATTGTTTCGCTCCTCTGCTCGGGTTACTAACTATGCCGATTTAGTTTACCATATCATATGAAGTATTCTTTACAATGTTGGACTGGAAACTTCCCTAATCTTTGGTATTTCCTAAAGAATTTATTCAACTTTCGTCAAAATTGATTACCTATTTACTTACACGTTTTATAATTTAATCAAACCATAGTCAAGTTTCAATGCTGCCAATTCGATTAGGGGTCGTTTGTGATAACGGGTTGAAGTAAACCGAAATCAACATTTGCAATGAACAATCAGCAACCTTCAAAATCTGTACATGAACCGGAACTTGCATCTGTTTGCATATAACTATTTTGCTGCTTGCTTATTTCATGTAACGGCATTTCGGAAGATCAAAATTCATGACTTGTGTTTGGAAGTAGTATTTTAATATTTAAAAAAAATAAGCAAGAACAAAATTTGTTAATGCGTACATTAAAAATGTTTTAAAACTAGAATTGGGCTTTTTTCGAGTTGCTATGACGGTTTCTGTTTGCTATTTTGATTGCTTGCTTTTCTATAGCAATGCGCAAAGGTTCCATGAAATATAATACTCAGGGCATCAACACCAATCACAAATAGCTGAGTGACTGCTAATTCGCTAAAGTAAACTGAACGTGCGTTCCCCCTGTTGATTAAAAGGTCAAGTAAAGCTGTGCCGAGGCTACGAGAATTTTATTGATCAACATACTCAATGATATCGCTGAGTATCGTGTTAAATTCCACGCTCCAGAGTTCCGGGAGCATTGCTCTTCCAATGCGAATCCTTGGGAATTTTCCCAGTTCGCGAAATTCTTTGGCATTTTGCGTAGATTTAATTCGTCAACATTCACTAATGTTCAAATTCATCGAAAACTCCAAATCCAAACTTAGGTCACAACGTTCAATCTAGTATCCACATATACAGATTTTGAGCTCATCTAGCAAATGTCGACGTTAAATTGAGGTAAATGCAATTTTTATTTTCTAAGGTGATCAAGGCATTGGTTCATTCATCCCATACTTACCATTTAAGGTGGCGTCTTAATGTTTTGCACAGTTTCAACTTTCATGATGGCATCAATTAAACTAAATCCACAACATCGAAAAACTTACATCTATAACCAAACTCGCGGAGGTTTTATCTATTGATTATTTAAATCTGGCCGCGAATCAGAAACAAAGCAAATCTGTTTGGTAACGCAGCGATTCAAGTAACCGATATGTACGACCTTCAAGCACAATACCAATTTTCTTGAGACGAATTGTTATGTAACCATATTTCACGCTAGGATATGTTTAAATGGTTGCAGATATGTGGTTATTGATACCTGAATTTTTTTAAACAAGTGAACAATAAATAAAGTGCAAAAATATTTGTAATCTTAAAATTCTAAAACAATTTGACAGCACGTTTTATCACCTGAATTGAAACCAACATTCCACAGCCTGTTGTGGGACACGTAATCTGCCTTATCGTAATTATATCATAGCGTCAAATTTTTATATAGTGAAGGCAAACCCATTCTAAAAATTTGGAATTCTTTTGAAAACAAGTTTATAGTCATAGGATGCCAATAAATTTGGTTTCACTAACTGGGGAACAGAAATGTGAGTTGTAGTCACCCATATTTACGTTGCGACAGTTCATTAACACTTCCTCTTACACTTTTTTCATTTATTGGGCAACAACTTATTCAACTGTAACATTTTTGGGAAGGTCGTAAACTAAATTTACTTCATATATGTTGCATTCCATCCTTATGGCGATTTTCGAAAATGTATTGCGTTTAAAATAATTGTGTTAGCAGTAGGAATAATCATATCACATTTTCAATCTTGGTATAATGGTCATGAAACCCTATTTTCCTACGAAATTGAATGGAAAACGTGACTTTCAATATCCTTATGTTTACATCTTCCCATACGACTAATTGCAAGCAGGCTATAAACAAGTACTGACATAATGTCCAAGAAATACAAAATCTCGACCACTTGGTGTTTTATTTTTATCAACTCATTAGATAATAGTATTCGCATAGCAATATATGAATCGGAGTGGTTACTCAAGGCACAAAAGTTGAATATCCGCAGTCTGGCATGAATTACCGCTGGACTAGTTTTTATTCTACCAACAACAACCAATGGTAAGTAAATGTTCCCGAACAACATTCTAAATATTACTAATCCGTATACCCGAATTCAAGAAAGCTTGCACGCTTTCACAGCAAAAAATTTCCATTCAAGTAAATTGATATCACTCATATAATATTTATCGTCGGCCAAGGGTTTGACACCCGTAAAAGTATTTGGACTGCATAGTAGAGTATTTTACAGCAGGTGAAGTTATGGAATTTTGCCTTCGACACGTGGAAAGCATGAGTGTGCCGCGTGGCTATTAATTACTAATCTTGAGATAATGATAATATTTTCCATCCAATTCAGATGTTACAGAAACCGATCCTTTCCATAATGTGTAGTATGACATCAGGTGCTGAAAGTTAGTATAGTCTATACAATACAATAATTGAAAGCATATAGTAGTTTAACTACGTTTGCGTTTGGCCAAATCAAGCCAATGAGCTGCAAAGTTTCAGCCATTTGAACTCATAATATTGTCCATGCGAGCAGTCCCGCTGAATAACTTGGTCGGTTGACAAGTACAAACTCAAAACATCCAATTGGTGGCGTTCCAGTATACAACAGTTACAATGAAAGCATTCTACAAATGGACGTTTCGAAAACAATATGTTTAAAATAATTTGACTTTTATTGGATAAGGCTGGTTTTAATTTAATGCATCCGACAAACATTATAGTGACTATCATTGCAAGAACAAGTTTAGTAAATTGTGGTCATGATACATTTTCTGTATGTCCATTGTCAACACGTGTCGTTAAATTGAAATACTTAACTCAAATTTAAATATACCATTTTTTACTGCTTCGGCCAATCCGCGCTGCCATTGTATAGTTGGCAGTATTTTTTTTCTCTTCTTCCTATCATATGGACTTTATCAACCTTTATTTTGCATTGTATTGCTGAAAACGTCTGCAATAAAGGCTCTTAAATTGAATTGAATAAATGCTTACCTTAATCCATGCAGCCTTTTATACTCTCTCAGAGAGAGTCTCTCTATCAGCAAATGGAAATCTCAATCAAACTTCAATTTTTGGTTTCAGAAACACATTTCATGACTTAAGGAGTAACGATGAAGTCGCATTTGTTAATCTAATTTTTACTTGCAACAAATGAACTCCCGTATCTCGTTATCGGCGTTCAGTGGCGAAAGTGTCACAAAGCCATTCTAGTTCCAGGTGACTATGTGGACAACCAGGAAAGGTATCTACTTAGTCAACCTTATTGTACATTCAGATACGCACGAATAATTAATTATCTTAATGACTTAATCGACCGCGTACATTGTCTATATACACACTCAAGTTGTCTAATGAGTCAACTTCCTGCATTTAATAATAATATTCTAGGTGTCTGGTTAAAATACTAAGTTGTCACAAGAAACATCTAAAATCATTTAATTTAAATAGCGTATGAACCAACTGCAGTAAGTTTATGAAAAAATTGTAGAATAATCCAAAAGCAGTTATAGATGTTTTTGTTCTGATACAAAATCTTAAATTTTATGTGAATAGTTTTTGAGAAATTTAATTAACAAAAATAATTACAATTAGTTAAATACCTCTCAAGGCCCCTGGTAAAATATTTAATACTATTTTCAATGAAATTGTTAAACTTGAAAAAATATTCTCGTATGGATTCGAGGCCCATCCTGTAACACAGGATAAATTATTGAACGTGACCTCCAGAAGTGGCGAGCAATGCAGACCTGTACTGACACTTGCAAAGGTTAGTACCCACATCTCAGTGACGGCGTCCTGGTATATAAAATAATGTCGTAAATACGTGTTCAATTACTGAGACATCGAAACTGTATCTAATTGAGTAAGTCAAAATGGCATGTATCGCTTCAAGTCCCGTCACTCTATTAGCATCATTGTGCTGACCTTAACTTTCCAGAAATCTATTAATTGCTGCGAATATTTTTAAGAAAGGGATGCATGATGGCAGAACAATAAAATTAAAATTGACACTAGAATTACGACAACATTTGAACATGAATTATAATGAATTGTTAATATTGATCATGGAGCCGAAATAACGAAAAACTTCAAGATGACAATATCAGAAACATACAAGGTATGTTTTCTATAATAGAGGAAATCAAACAGAGCTTTGTATGCATTTTAAACGTGTATCACTCCAAAACTGCTTCAGCCACTGACTTTTGTGTCACCTGGGATGAAATATTACAAAATTAGTTTAAATCTGAAGTTTTATTATTAGTCATAATTAAGATATCTAGGATATACAATATGCATTTCCTCAT